>CP087216.1:1800000-2302719 GCA_020912385.1 Neofusicoccum parvum
TTGCCCCAGGCATTCGCAAGCCAACGTCCGCAGCCGAGCTGCTTGGCCGCCGCGCCCGTCCACTCGCGATGAGGCTATTCATCCCGCTTCTGATGTCAGGCGCAAAAGGCACGCCCCCCGGCCGGCCCTTGCGCCCACGTTTTTCTTACTCGTCTGAATCCACCCGCTGCTGGCCTTTTTCCGGGCTTTCTTTTGCCTTTCTGTCATCATTCGTGGCTTGACAGTGTGTGTGGGGTTCGCCAATCTGTGGTGATAAAGCAAGCCTTTTCGTGGGCGCGCACGTTCTTATCCAGACGTCTTCCTCTTTCCATACCTCTCCTCCGGCTTGGTCCTTGCTGCTGTCATTCCGCCCATAGTCTCGTCATCCACACCTCCCTCCATCGCTTACTCGCTTGCCGACAGCTCGGGTCGAAGGCTCCCGAGGCGATATAGAGACGCCGTCTCGCCGCGGCGCCTTGGTGTCGTCGACTGCTAACTGACCGCGCTGCCATCGCCGCCTCCCACGAGAACCTGAGTATTTCTGCTGTGATCCTGGTCGCCGCGGACATGGCGGACCCAACCCCAGAGAACGAGAAGAAGGTCGATCAGAGCCCTGATGGCGACGCTGCGCGCTCGCCTTCGGACTCGGACGTCGAGCTCGACACATCCGGCATTAACGAGAAGGCGCTGTTGAGGAAACTCGACATCAAATTACTACCTGGACTGGTCGTCCTGTATCTGCTCTCTTTCCTCGATCGGAGCAATGGTGCGTCTAGAAATTGGAATGAGCCTTAGCCCGCAAGCTGACGTCTCCCAGTTGCGAACGCTCGTTTGGAGGGACTGACGGATGATTTGGGAATGAGTGAGTTTCTGTGTTCGTTGGGTGTTGATGGTCATGATGCTGACGCGCACCAGCCGGAAACCAGTACTTGACGTCTCTGACACTGTACTTCATCGGTTACGTCCTCTTCGAAGTCAGTCAACCTTTCATCCATTGATCCCACCTGTTTTGATGGCACGTCCGCGTTCCTGATATGCCATGAATGCTGATTTCCTACTCCATCCGCAGATTCCCTGCAACATCATCCTCAAGCGCACGACGCCCAAGATCTGGCTCCCGACGCTGACGCTCGTCTGGGGCATCGTGTCGACGTTGATGGGCATCACGCAGAACCTGTCTGGCTTCTTTGCGGTGCGCTTCTTCCTTGGTGTGGCTGAGAGCGGTCTCTTCCCCGGTGTCGTATTTTACCTATCAATGTGGTACAAGCGCCACGAGCGCGTGTACCGTGTTGCGTTGTTCTTCAGCGCGGCCAGTCTGGCTGGTGCTTTTGGTGGAATCCTGGCATATGTAAGTCTTCACTCACCTCCTGTTTCTCCTACCCTCAACGGCTGCTTTTGAGGTCTGAACGACGTGACGGAACGGACGAAGACAAGCTTGCCCACGAACGGACAAAACACTGACAAGTCCCCCAACGCCAGGGCATCGGCAAAATGAAGGGCGTCGGCGGGCTCAACGGCTGGCGCTGGATCTTCATCATCGAAGGCCTCCTCACCGTCGTCGTCTCCGTCTTCGCCTACTGGTTCATCACCAACTACCCGGCCACCGCGCCCTTCCTCACCACCAAAGAACGCACCTACGTCGAAGCCCGCCTGACCACCGACTCGGACGCCACCGCCGCCGAGACGTTCAACTGGGCCGCCGTCGCGCGCTGCCTCAAGGACCCGAAATGCTGGCTCTACGGCCTCGCCTTCCACACGCTCTCGCTGCCCCTCTACACGCTCTCCCTCTTCCTCCCCTCCATCATCAAATCGCTCGGCTACACCGCCGCCCGCGCCCAGCTCCTCTCAGTGCCACCATACGCGCTCGCCACGCTGCTCACGGTCGGCGTAGCCGTAGCCTCCGAGCGCCTGCACCGCCGCGCCCCCTTCATCATCGCATCCTCGACCACCGCGATCGTCGGCTACGCGATCCTGCTCGGCAACCGCGACCCGGTGGGGCGGCCGGGGGTGTCGTACGCGGGCACGTTCTTCGCGGCGGCGGGCATCTACCCGGCGACAGCGCTGGCGCTGGCGTGGCCGGCCATGAACGTCGCGGGCCAGACCAAGCGCGCCACCGCCTGCGCCCTCCAGATCAGCGTCGGCAACCTCGGCGCCGTGCTCGGCACCCAGCTGTACCGCCCCGCCACCGCCCCCAGGTACGTCCTCGGCCACGCCTTCGCCCTCGCCTACATGGTCGCCAACGTCGTCGTCGTGTCCGCCCTGTGGTGGCTGCTGGCCCGCGAGAACCGGACGAGGGAGGCCGCCTGCCCGCTCGGCGTGGAGGGGCCGGACGCCCAGGATGCTGTGGCGGAGGCTGGGGAGCAGTTGAAGGGGGATGATGATGTGAGGTGGAGGTTCAATATCTGAGCCCGGGGTCGGTGGAGAAAGGGAGGGCTTTTTTTTTCCTGTCTCGTCTTTTGGTGGTTTAGACGGAGGGGAGGGGCGTTAACATAGTGGGAGGGTCAGGGTGGGTCGTGAGAGATATAGTGGTATGTACGAGCGCATATCGCACGTGGAGGAAAGAACCTGTATGGGTTGTAGCATTCATCCGGATGCAGAAATGGTGTTGCCTACATATCAAAAACTTCTGGATGAACACTTCAATTCCCCATCAAGAGACATGAAAGTTGGACCCAGTCATTGGTATCCTACCGCGGTCGTGCCTTACACACGAGAATGGATATTTCAATGAGGGTTTGGATCGAAAAGATGCGAATTTACCAAAGCAATTTACAAAGAAACAAACCTCCTTACCTTCCACAAGCAATAAAGCAAACCGATAGAACACCATAACGAAAACAAAGGCTTCCAAGAATGCCACCCCATTCTCCACCTCCCTCAATCACAAACACCTCTCCACCGCCCTCACTCCCCTCAACGCCGCCGCAATATGCCACGGCACCGCCCCACCCCTCGTCCCCCTCATCCCTTTAAGCCTTGCCAGCAACCCTAGGCCCCTGTACGTGGTCAAGAACTCCTTCAGCACCGTATCGTACGTAGTGCGGGCGGCCTGGTTGGCGAAAGGCCCGACCCCGGTAGCACCGACGCCAACGCCCTGGCCCATAGCGCCGCCCGCTGGCGACGGGAGCGGGCTGCTGGCGGCCGTGGCGCCACCGCTGTTGGTGCCTGGGAGGCTGCTGCTGCCGTTGCCTACGCCTCCGCCGCTGCCGGCTGCCGCGGCCGCGGCTTCGAGGTGCTTTAATGGGATGCTGATGTTGGGATTGTGGGTGGAGGAGGACGTGGGCGTGGCGGCTGTTGACGACGCGGCTGCTTGCGCGGCTTGTGCTGCTGCTGCGGCGGCCGCGACCGCAGCGGCACGTTGGGGCTGGTGTCCTCCGGGTGTGCTGCCGATCCAGAGAAGGTTGATGCCAACGGCGATGGGGCCACGGGGCGATTCGGGGTGGTCTCTGCCGCTGACGTCTGTGTTGTTGTCGGCACCGCGTTTGACGAGGTAACCGCTCGCGAGGCAGGGTCGGAACTCGACTGTGGAATTGGAGTTGTGCAAGCGGTGCTGGAGGATAACGCCCCATGATTCGTCTGTCACGTCGACGAGACGGGCATCCGGGTCGCTGGCCGGGTCGACCGATGCCGTGTTTCCATCTGATGGAGTGGCAACGGGTGTGAATCCATGAGCATCAGGGGAGACGCCCGGTTGTGGCGTATTCCCCCCTGGCGTTGAAACACCCACACTGCCCGATGCTTGGCTCGGAGCCGGTGTCAAAGTTGGTAGGTTCGATGTCATGCAGAACGGCGGGTTAGGGTCGACAGAGATGAGTGCTGTTCCGATTACAAGCGGACACGGGCTTGTAACAAGTGCTTGCCATGCTACTCAAGAGTTAGTCATCTAGAGGTTTCTGGTCTGGGATACACCTCACCATCTTGTTCTTCTTTTTCCATGATACCGGCTCTCGCTATACAAAGCCTCCAGGTCACCCGCCGAGCTGACATGATTTCCAAAGACGTCTGGTAGATTTCCCGAGCAACTTCAACAAAGGATCGATTGTTCAAGCAATACGAAACTGTGGCTTGGTGCTTCCCGGGGTTGTCAGTCCAAGCTGCCGTTAGCCAGGACCCATCAACGCTGATAGCATAGCCAACGTGGATATACGAATTTTCATGCAACAGGTCCGACGGAGGCTCAGCTGCGACCCGAAACGGGATCGACTTGGGAAGCATCTCCTCAAGCTGGATGGAGGGCGCCGAGAAAATGCTGAGTGCAGTGTGGTCGCTACTTGGCGCCTTTGGGGGACATCTGTCATAGACTTCGCGAGCAAGTCTCGTTAGTAGGCTTGGTTCGAGGACCACTGGGGCCTCGAAGGAGGCTATGTATTTAACAGGAACGAGTTGAAGAACCAGTTCAGGCCTCGAATCATCCATTGCTCTGTTGGGCGTTGACGGCAGATATGCCTGGAAGAGAGCCCAGAAGGCCGAACAGAGCTGCCAGAGATTGTGCGGGTCGGAGAAAGGATTGACAAGATAGACAACAATAGCGTCGATCTTGGAGGAGTCTTCAGATTTTGCGAGCTTCTTAAAGTCGACCCTGGATAGGTGTCTTCCCAAAGAGGAACAGGTATCACGCACAGCCTGAAGGCAATTCTGGGCGGTCGGCTTCCAATTGTCACTTTCGCCCGAATTGACTGGAGCGTGCACCAAGCCATTGCTAGCAAGATGCTCGATTTCAGGACCACGAGTATGCGTGCCGAACTTGCAGCTTTCGTAGACCATGCTAATGCTGTCGAGGAAGCTTGTAACTGGGTCGTTCAGCTGTTCACTGGCGGGATATATGCAGTAAGCCATGATGTTTTTCGGGCCACTTGTGGGCGAGAGGCCAAGAGGTTCCCAGAAAGACAATGCCGGTGGAAGGACATCCCATGTATCTTCACCTCGTCGGAGTCGCACGTGGGGTGTTGGTATTGGAAAGAACATGTTCGCGTGAGGGTCCGAGCTGTTATTCCGCCGTTGAACAGGCTTCTGTTGAGCTTTGGTTGTCGCAGTTTGCTCAGGCATCACGTCTTGAACGGAAGCGTATTTCAGCATGTCACACTCAGTTGCTTGTTGAAAGAGGTCCTTGACAGCGCTTTGGATCGTCTGTATGGGGCCAATCTTGCGGAGACCGCCAGGTTGTGGCTCTGATGAGACCGGATTCGGGTCCTCGTCATCTGGCATCAAATCTACTCTGTATTAGTGGATATCGACAAAACACCCTCGGACTTCTTACCTAGCGTGCTGTGAATGATCTGATCTGCAAGCATTTGAGTGATGTTAATTATCTCCTTGAGGTTCAGGGCAGGCGTCTCTGCTACTGTCTCGGAACGGCCATCTGAGGAAGGCGTCGAAGCAGCGGAAGCCAGAGAGAACGATCCTCTCCGTGACCTTGCATCTGTGCCAGGCCGTCGCCTGACTTTGATCATAGGCGGTGGTAAACTAGCTAAGGACCAGTCGGATGGAGCAGGTTCGAGTGACGAAAGTGGAGGAAGCTCGGACTAGAGATGCTAGTTAGCCAATGTTCTTGATCTGTTGCGGGAGCGAAAATGATCTCCACCAGAAGCGATTACACAGCCCGCAAAATCTTCCTAAACGTAGCACGTGTTTCTGGAGAGTCCGAAGACTGCGACTGGCATTACCTGTAAAAGGTGGCGGATATGAGGCTTACTTACCATGAAGCTGTCTGACTCGCTCATGATTGTATCCTGATTTGCTGAGTCGAGTTGCAGTGTCCCAGGTGTACCGACCATTGGAGTTCCGGCAGTCGATGAACCCCACTTTTTGTGAGCGGGAACCAGTAGTCCAGAATCCTGTGCAAGCGTCGCAGAACCAGACTCCTCATTGAATGAGCCGGTGCTTGCGGATATGTCGCTATAACTATCGCTATCATCAGAGAGCCCGTCCATGTTTGAATCGTCACTTGAGCGAGGCGGTCCAACAATGCTTGGAATGACGCCCGATGCCTTTTCCAGAGTCAGGGACCGCGCCGAAGACGTCGGACGTGACGGCTGGCCAGGAGGCACGCGAATCGAGAGATCTTTTCCAGAAAAAAAGAACTGACCGCCGGCAGCGTACTTCGAGTCTGCAGCTTGCATTCGCCGGCTGAAATCCACCGTATCGAACATTGCACCTCCCTCTGGTGTCGCCTTGGCAAAATCTTTGACCTCGGTCTCCGGATCGCGCACATGGGGAGATGGGAACAACTTTTCGGTAATTCGTGCTGGGCTGAGTGGCGGGCTGGGTTCTCGGGGGACTCTGATCTCCTCTTCGGCTTCGTGCTTTGGTTCATCAAATTTGTCATCTTGTTCGGCGGGGGCATCGTCAGTTTTAGCAACTTCTTCGATCTCTGACATTTCAATATCCGCAGCAGGTTCAGCAGGTGTGCCTGCTGTCTCTGATTTGAGCGTCGACAGCACAGTTTCGGCTTGCTCTGAGCCAGGTACTTGAACCATCGGAGAGACCCCTTCGAATTTGACCTCTGCAGGGCTGCTGTCTTGCTTCGGTTCCTCGAATTCTGGTGGCTGCGAGACGTCCATGAGATCGGCAAAATCGCCATCTCCGTCATCGAAGAAATTGAAGTCCGCTTCCGTGACATCATTACCGCCAAACATCTCCTCGTCCATGTCCTCAAATAGATCATCATTATCATCAATGTCAGCAGTGAGCCCACCCGCCGGTGTATCTACTGCTCTCGTTGGGTCAAGTTGTTCTCCTGGTGGGATTCCCGCGGGTCCAGCCTGATCTGGCAGTGCTGTTGTATCGGATCCTGCACTCGTATTTCCCGGATGACCTTGAGATTCTTGATGTGCCTGACTTATGACGATGCCATCCATAATTGCATGTCCGCCAGCGTTTGGGGGCAGGACTGCATCCGGCGGGGTGGGATACACGCCACTGACAGCTTGGAGGTCTCCATATGCCGAGCCTCGTGAGTAGAGAGGAGATGAAGGGTACGCCATCGTTGACTCTGCCGCCACTGGTTGGGGATTCTCATCCTGCGCCTGGCGTGCCTTCTTCCGTGCTTCAATGACCTTTTCCCTTTCCGGCTTCCCGCGAAACCAGTTGTAGGCTTGCCACAGAGGATCAGCGAAGCCTTTCTTCCCGGGACCCTGCCACCATATAACACCTGGGTCCTGGTCATCATGCTGTCCAGCTGGATGGTGCGCTTCGAGCGAGTGAAGATCGCCCTCTCCTCGGGCCGGTCCATAAAAGAAGCAGAGGGCGGACGGCCAAAGACATTCGCGGCAAAGAGACGCGGAAGGGTCGTTGGTGTCCTTTGCCACTTGCTGGCCAGGCTGCAACTGGATGCGTACCCATTTCCCCTCTTCGTCCATGTCTGGTAGAACGAAGCCCTTCCGTCGGAGCCATCGCAAGGTGTCCGTCTTCCACTGCTGAATGGCTCGTGATCGTTTCGTCGGACCTGAACCATCACGCTCGCTTCCGACCGCAGACGTCTCGTGCCCAACGTATCTTGCTATAATCCCACAAGGGGAAATTCGGACAAGCTCGCCCAAGAAGTCGTCATGCGCGTCGTACAATGAGAGGATCTTCTCAAGTTGATAGACATTTGTGCTGTTTGAGACGGAAGTAGAAATTACTAAAGTTCCGGCCGTCGACAGGTGGGCATCCAGGGTTGTGAGTGAACAGCTCATGCCTCCGAGAATGGTGAAATCGTCGTCATCGTCGTCAGCATTGCCAGGGACGTTCGTAGCTCTAGGATAGGAAACAAAAGTACGATAGTTTAGGGGTATCATATGATGGAAGCGAGACAAATTATAGGAAATAGAACCAATGACAGCGGACATGAAGCATTCGTAGACGGACAAAGGGTCGTGTTGGCTAGAGGCATCAGGGTTGCTAGCGGATTGATTTGTCTGAAATGCTCGGACATTGGCGGCTTGAATTGCACGAGCGTTGCTCGCAGCAGGACCATGTTGCCCCGCGGAGAAGCTCTGGTGACGTCCACCAAATCTCGCAAGGTCCGCAGCCTTCAAGTCGCCCTCCGACTGGGCTATGGAAATCGTCAGCAAATATGGCAAAGTTTCGGTGGTGAGGTGTGCACTTACAAGCTAATTGCAGTCCGTTGAGCTGCTGGCTCTGCAAAGATCCATGGTCCAGGGCTGGAGGATTTGTGCCAGGCTCGAAAAGCCACAGCAGGATCCTCTGCCTGTCTAAAAAGACGAGGCGCTTCGCCTCGCGGAGACGGGCCTCGACGCAGCTAAGACCCTCGAGCTCCGCAGCCTTGGCACTTGCAGCATCAAGGGACGAAGTGGCAGAGAAAGTGCGATACGAGATGATGCCATAGCCAGCCTGGGCGACGTTAGCATGAAAAATTCACGCAGGGAGCTGTGGGTCTGCATACGGCGGCAGACACGCTCGTGCTGCTGTTTTTGATGGAATCCATCAGGGAGCTCCGGCAGGGCTACGGGACGCCGAATGGGAAGAAAGGTTTAGGATGCGCGCAGCCCACGGCGAGCCTGGTCTTCATCAACGTTGCGAGAGCGATCAGACGTGAGGCCGGTCATGAGCCCCAGCACGTGGGGGCGAGAGCCGCCGTCTGGAGTCGGAGAGAGAACAGGATTTGACGGGGCGAACGGGGCGAGGCGAAGGGCCAATATGGGCATTGTTGTCCTGAGGCAGGGGCCCGTGGACAGCGGCGGGCGCGGCCAGTCGGCGGCAGCGGTCGGAGCCGGAGCTTGAGTCAGGGCGCGCGATGGTGGTGTTGGCGAGAGCGAGGAGTGATCAGGGACGGCGTGGTTGTTCGACAGCCGCGGCGCGCGGTGCACGGCCCGCTCAGCCCTACCGTTCTCCGCCTATCGCCGACAGCCTCTGGAACTTTTTCCACCACGCGCGCTCCAACACCTCGCCCGCCGCCTGCCTCGCCCGCCGCCATGAAGGTCACCAACCACTCCGACGTGCCCGTCTACACCGTCTCGGGCTCCGGCACCGCCCGCCCGCTGCCCGACTGGCTCGCGCGCAAGCGGAAGCGCAGCCTGAAGCAGGACCCCGAGTACGCCAGCCGCGTCGAGCTGCTGCAGGACTTCGAGTTCGAGGAGGCCAGCCAGTGCGTGCGCGTCAGCGAGGATGGCGACTGGGTCATGAGCACCGGCACCTACAAGCCGCAGATCCACACCCACTACCTGCCGCACCTGTCGCTGTCCTTCGCCCGCCACACCAACACCATCAATCAGACTTTTTTGCTGCTCTCCGACGACTACACTAAGTCGCTGCACCTGCAGACCGACCGCTTCCTCGAGTTCCACACCTCCGGCGGCGTCCACTACACCACCCGCATCCCCCGCTATGGCCGCGACCTTAAGTACGACCGCCGCTCCACCGAAGCCCTCGTCCCCGCCGTGGGCGTCAACGAGGACGGCATGGGCGAGGTGTACCGTCTGAACCTCGAGCTTGGACGCTTCATGAAGGGCTTTGAGATTGACGTCGGTGGCGACGATTACACGAGCATGGGAGGTGGTGCTTTGCAGGGCGGCATCAACACGGGCAGCGTCAACGTTGCCGCAATAGCTGAGGAGTCGCACAACCTGCTGGGCTTTGGAACTTCCATAGGCACTGTTGAGTTTTGGGACCCCAGGTCGCGGAGTCGGGTTGGCATACTGTCGCCTCCGCCCGATGCATCATTCGGTGACGAGAGAGTTGGGATCACTGCTCTCCAGTTCGACCGCAGCGGTCTCACACTTGGCTCTGGCACGTCGAATGGCCTCATCCACCTCTATGACCTGCGTTCCCCTGTACCGCTGTTGAAGAAGGACCAGGGCTTTGGCCTTCCGATCCAAGACATCACATTCCTGCAGTCGAAGACGACTTCCGCGCAGCAAACCTCGGAACCGAAGATTCTCACGTCGGATAAGCGCATCATCAAGATCTGGGATCAGAGAGACGGCAAACCGTGGACTCATGTGGAGCCGGCTGTGGACCTACACCACGTCGAGTGGGTTAAGGACAGCGGCATGCTTCTTACTGCAAACGAGGGCAAGCAGCAGCACGCCTTCTTCATCCCGCAGCTCGGACCGGCGCCGAAGTGGTGCGCCTTCCTAGATAATGTCGTCGAAGAAATGGCCGAGGATCCCGACGACCCCAACGCATTCGGCGGCCACAAGGCCGGCGAAGTCTACGACAACTACAAGTTCTTGACCATGAAGGAGCTAGAGCAGCTCAACATGTCCCACCTCGTTGGCACGACCAGCCTCCTCCGTCCGTACATGCACGGTTACTTCGTCGCGCAGAAGCTGTACGAAGAGGCCCGTCTCATCAGCCAGCCAGAGCTGTGGCAGGAGCAACGCGCCAAGAGCATCCAAGAGCGCGTCAACAAGGAGCGCGAGAGCCGCATCCGCGGCAACAAGAAGGTCCAGGTCAAGGTCAACCGCCGGCTGGCGGAGAAGATGCTGGAGCGCGAGGAGAAGAACGAGCGCCGCAAGGCCCGCCGCGTGCTCGAGCGCGGCGGCGACGACGACGCCGTCGAAGCCGCGTCCAAGCCCGTCGACGAGGAGGTCGAGGACGCCGACGAGAACGCCGCGGACAACAAGCCTGCGGGCGCAAGACTGCTCAGCGACTCGCGTTTCGCCCGCCTCTTCCAGGACGAGGACTTCGAGGTCGACGAGACGAGCCGCGAATTCGCCTCCATCAACCCGAGCACCAACCCCACCCGCAAGCCGCAAGGCCTCACGGCCGCCGAGGAGGAAGCCCTCGACGACCGCCGCGGCAGCGGCTCCAGCGACGACAGCAGCGACGCCGACAGCGACGCCGACCAGCAGCGCGGCGCAAAGAGGCGGCAGCAACCCGCCCCTGTCGAGAAGGACCGCGACACCGGCCGCATCTCGTCGTCCTCGTACAAGAAGTCCGGCCACCGCCCCATGCCGCAGATGGTCGTCTCGTCGTCAAACAAGCGCCCCGCGCACGACCGGCGCGACAAGTCGTTCGGGGCGCGCGCCGCGAATCTCAGGGAGAAGACGAGGGATGGCAGGGGCGCGGCTGCGGGCAGGGGAGGCGTGGTCGGCGAGAAAGAGATCACGTTCGCGCCGGCGAAGAAGGAGAAGCAGCAGCGGCCTAGGGAAACGCATGATGATGGGGAGCAGGGGAGGAGTTTTAAGAGGAAGGAGAGGAGGAGTGCGAGTGGGAATACTTTCAGGAAGATGTAGAGGGGGGAATGCGAGTGGGAATATTGTTCGGAAGATGTAGAGTGGCGGTTCGTTTGCATGTCCAAGGCGTTCTGTCGGGATTTGAGAGGGTGAATTGGGATAAGATAAAAGTTTTATATACCCGAGTAATTAAAAGATGTACTTCGTTGGCATAAGTGTTGTTTGACGAGAGTGATTATGCTAGAATTATAGGTGTGTATCTCTTCTTTTTTTTTTATTAAGGAGGTGATAATCCGGATGAGAGAGTACTGTTCACGGAGCTTGGTTCTCTTCAAAGCTTCTTAAGCAGATGCAGTAAAAATGTGTGCTTTTACTTAAATCAGGCGAGTAGTTATTGAGAAAAGAATAGAAATGTATTCCATCAAGAGATTGTGTGGTATTCATGTATTCACTTGAGGAATACTGACATAAAACCAAGAGACATTCATATTCACGAGGTGAAAATTTACGAAAACTTCAGATAACACTCTTCATATAGTTTGATGTGTAAGAGGAAAAATGACCCGCAAATAAAGTGGAAGGTGTTTCACTTCATGTGTTCATGTGTGAGTGATTTTGAGCACATCCTGTGAAGTGATCATCAACGCAGCAACAAAAAAAGAAAAAGGAAAGGAAAGAAAGGAAGAACGCGGGCAGTTCGTCACCATATGGCTGAGCTAGCGGCGAAGAAAACATTGGCAAGGAAGACGATTGAAGCAAAAGCACGGATATGTGAAGCAGTGGATTAAGGAGCATGGACATCTTCGAGAATAGAAAGATTATGGAATGGATTCAAGTGACGCTCCGGCGTGGCATCATCTTCCAACTGGCAACAGTAGGATCATAGAGGTCAACAATCAAGCAAATGGACTCAATGTACTATCCTTATTTCTCTTGGACCACAGTCAGGACGATGGCAGTTGGCTCCATGTTTGAATTAAGGTTTGGAGTTTAGCTCTTGTTTTTTACACACTTTTAGGACGGTTCGGAACCTAAGAACAGCACAAATATGGAACCCTCCTTTCTTTGACAAGACAACAATCTTTCGTCTTCTAACGTATGTTTGGTGATGTGTGAGAATTGGGTTGAGGTAGCTATCTTGGTTTTTGTCGTATATGTTTAAATTTATAGTTCTCGTAAAGCTTGTGTAGAAGGTAGAGGTTTCCGGCATCGGACCCTCCCTGAACGACAATTTCCTTGCTTTCATTTAGAACTCACGCACGGAATTCGCGGAGACATGGAATCCAAAGTTAGAACTCAGATAACGCAGCGTCTATGTGTTCAGCTTCGGTCACATCAAATGGGCGGCAGCGGCACTGTTGCAGAAACACGACAGTGAGAGACAACAAAGAGTGGGGGTCGAGTACCCAACACCATGGAAACTCGGCGTCTGTACATACGCGAGTTCGACTGAAGATGATCATGTCTCTAACCTTGTCAAGGCCGTGTTCCGAGTGTCGTGTGGTCGGCTCATGAATAGCGTGAAAAATGAGGCCATTACAGATCTCACGTCCGGAACCAAGGAGAGACTTACGACTAGTGCTTTCCAGATCATGTTGATGGAGTCTTGGGGGGTTGAGCATGCTCAGCAGATGGATCCATTTATTGTGAGCTGATTTGACTGCATAGTATGACTCGATTCTGGGAGAAAAAACGCTTCTCGTCTGTTCTGCCAATTAGTGGAACGCTACCAACAGCATCATCCGTTGTGACAGAAATGGAGAAATGTCTAAGAAAGCACCGAAGTTCGACTTCAGGAGAGGCTCGTGTAGATGCGTCCATAATGAACATGATCTTGGAGGGAGAGTGGGTCCGCGAGCAAGGCAACGTCATACCACAGCAGAATGGTCGAGACAGCGCGAGCGCACTGGACTTGCTCTCCAAATTGATGTCTCACAGCGTGTTCTCCGACTGCGTATAGAGAGGCATTTTTGCGGAATCAAAACGAGCATTGTCAATTGCACGTACTTAGGCGACGAGACGCCCAGTCGGCGAAAATGGCATCATCCGGCGCCGACAAAGGACGAAGCAAAAGCTCGGCCGAAGGATTCTGGTCATGGAGGATCAAGTCCTGATGGGATTCAGGAGAGAACTAGGCTGGCGGGCAAGACTCGCAGCTCATCTCGCGTCTGCGTCTCGAAGCTGCGATCTTTTCCAGTGTGGATGTAGAGCGCCGCTAAGCATGGTCGCCAGTGTCAATAGCTCCGCGAGGCTCGCGGCGGGCAGGCTGTTGATGGTGATGGGCCGCCCCCAATTTCCCTCCAGGACCGAGTCAGAGCAAGGGTCCATCGGATGAGCAGGCTGCAGATCCGATGGAGAGCTGCGTGTTCCACAGAAACAGATTCCAAGCTCTTCGCCCTCTCACGACCGGTCACGTGCCTTCATTTCGGCGAAAAGCTGGAGGCTGCCTAGGCGGCGCACGGCTGCTGGAGGACGAACGGCGAAACCAGTGGGCGCGAGGCGGAAAAGCAATTTCTCCCGTTATGCGCTCCGTCCTCGCCAGGCCGCATTGCGCATTTCGCCGGGCGATGAGCTGGCCTCTGGCGGAGCGAGAGAACCGGCAGCAACGCAGTCAGTCCGCGGCACGGTCTCTGGCGGCCTGGCCCAATCAGCAATTTGGCCTTTGGTCCTCGTCGAGCAAATGCAACCGTAGCCACGGCTAGTGCCGCGCATGTCCATCTGGAGGGCTCGTCCTGCGGCGCGTAGATGCTGCTGGTCTTGACGTGGTCGTGGCCCGCGTCTTGGAGTCGGCTTGCGCTGAGGGCCAGTGCAGGCGGATGCTTGCAGCGGGCTGCACCTGGGCGGCTCTCGCCCACCTCGTTCGTCGGCAGGCCGGTACGGATACGCGCACTCGTGTGTCGCATGCGCGCGCCGCCGCGGCCGTTGGCGTCAGCATCCCTTCGCAACCGCAAATCAGTGTTCTGCGAGGCCAAGACAGAAGCGCAGAGGGGCGCCGCAACGTCGAATTGGGGCCTCTTGGCTAAATAGATGCCTCTTGGCCGCCTACTTAGAGTTTCTAGGCAGGAGGCAGGCGCGACAGACTACGAGGGCGATTTACTGTGATCGGCAGCTCACGTTCAATCGCGCGCTCTCGCCCTTTCACGTTCACACACATGCGCCCTCGGTGCCGACCAACTGGGCTGGCTAGGAGTATTGAAGGAGCGGCTAGGGCGGCGCGGCGACAGCGACAGGACGAGCAGCGCGGCCAGCATCAGCGAGCCAAGAAGGGTTAATCTTTGCGGTGCGCTCGCCGTGTCTGTCGCCGCCCCTTTGGCGGCTATCCGAAGCATCTCCGCATTGGGCGGCACAGCTCGGCCGGCTCTCGCGACGGCGAGCTGAGAGCATGCGAGCAACTGCCGCGGTGAGTGACAGCGACCGGCCGGCCTGGTGCGCATTGATGCGAGGGGGGCGCTGCTTGCACGGTGTCCAGAGCCGGCATCCTCCAATCTGAAGCCAGCGGCTCCAGGCCCTGTCGCCTCTGCTATCGCGCGCGGTTCGTGGGCCACTCGGTAATTGTGGCCATCGTCCTCAGCTCTCTTTTGAGTTTTATTGATATCGCAGCGCGGGACGCGGGGCGCTTCCTTTTTCAAATAATGCCTCACGCGTGTCTCGGTGATGAGGGCCGGCGGCCTTGTTGGTCGGTGGCAGGCTGAATGAAGGGAGCAACGAGGCAATGCGACTGCGACACGAGCGAACGGCGGGCGTGCGCGTCCACGAGCTATTTGCACGGCGGCGCAGGCTGGGCGTGTGCAGCGGCAGCGCTCCAGTCCGCGGCCATCCCACGCGTGGCGACTTCGCGCTCGCGCTCGCGCGTAGGGCTGACCCGAGGCCGCCCGAGCAAGGCGCATCCACGCCTCCCACCCCAACCAACCACTCTACGGCCTGGCCAACGCCCAGCATCCTGCAAAATCCCTCACCACAACCGCGCCCGCGTCATCATCCCGCATCTCCGTCAGCCCTACGCCGGCCGCACGGGAAAAGCTTTTTCGCCGCCCTTCCTGCCCCCCGAGCGATTTCCCGTCGTTCCCTCCCTCCCTTCCGCTGCGCATCATTCGCCCGAACCAGCACGGCAGCCGCCCACTATGACGCCGTTTTTTCTCGGCGATGCGCAGACCCTGCCATGAGCCATTTTCCCCCGATTTCCACAGACCTTCTAGAATTCCCCGAGTCCAGAGCGTTTTTCCCACCCTACCCTTTGCCGCGGATCTGACACTGACCTGGGGCGGAGCCAGGCGCTCCTCGGCGTCGCGCCGTCGAGGCACTCCCCGATCTCGACCCTTCCAGAACGGGGCACGAGGGACGGAGGGAGGGGCAGCACGCGGGCCGACCCGGTCTGGGAAAGTCTGACAAAGACCGTGATGCCTGAAGATCCCCGCCTCGGGCGAGGGCAGGCAGAGAGCCTTACGGGAACCTGTGACGACCGTGGCGGCAGGTACGCCTTGTCCCTCGGCTCGACTTCCCAAGGCCTTCCCAGACGCGAGCTGCTCCAGGACCCTGGGGAAGGGTCTGTGTTTAGCCGCCGTGATGAGGTTGCTCCCGAAACACGGCACTTCTCTTGGCAGCTCCGGAGCTGGGGAGTTTCACTGTATCAGAATGTGGTTTCATCAACTTCCAAGACTTCCCGTTTGGGCAATAAATGTGTGGTGGCGTACGCTCTTCTCGTCGTAAACGTCTTGACTATATACAAGTGTTCTTGGCCGTTGCTTTGGAGTGCTTTTTTCCCCTTTCGTGATATCACAGCCATCCCATGTCTTGATACAAACACGTCTCGGGGAAGCGCTTCCCGAGACAGGAGGAACGCCCGCTGCGGCATTGAAGCGTGCAGATCCCCCGCCAGATCCAACCCCCCCGAGCTCCTTAGTTTGCCTTGGCGACCGATTTCTCGAGCTCTAGCAGATTCTTGACCGTGTCGGCGATGCAGTCCTCGAGGCTGTGGAATTGGAGCCCAAGCTCGCGTCTCGCCTTGCTGTTATCAGTGCCATACATCTCGGCAAGAGGCTTGCCGGGCGTCCCCTCCGGCACGCGCTCCCTCAGCTCCGGGAAGTGCTTGCGAATGGTGTCGCAGACCTGCTGGTTGCTGTAGTTGCCGGAGGTGATGAAGTAGCGCTGGCCAGCAGCCTGCTCCTTCTCGTACGCCAAGAGATGAGCGTCCGCGACGTCGCGCACGTCGGCAAAGGCAGGGAAGGCCGCGTCCCCGGGCTCCTTCATGTCTCCTTTGATGAAACTGTAGATCTCCGCCGAAGATGTGTTGAGCTTGCTGAGATCGTCCACGTAGTGCGCGTTCGGGCCGTAAATCATTGGCGGGCAGATGGTCGCCAAGGCGAAGCTGGGCTTCTTGTCCTCGACGAATTTCCACGCAGCCTTCTCGGCGAAGGTCTTTGAAGCGAGGTACGCGACAGCGCCCACTGGGGTGCTGACTGCATCCTCCCAGGTGACCGGGTTCCAATCAGCTTCGGTGTACACGTGGCCCGGGCGGAGCCCCTTGGTCAGGTCGAACATGGACGCAAAGGAGGAAGTGATCACGACGCGCTTGACGCTGGGGTTGAACTTGTGGATCGCCTCGAGGATCTCAGTGGTGCCCTTGACCGCGGGATCAAGAAGATCCCTGACATTGTCCTCCACGCTCAGCTGAAACGGAGATGCGGTGTGCACGACTCCATCGACGCCCTGGACAGCCTCATCAAACACGCCCGGAGCTGCCACATCCTTGACGATAGCGAACGTCAATTGGCCCGATTCGGTGTACTTCTTGTGCGTCTTGCGGACCTTCTCGGCGGTGGCCTCAGAGCGGACCGTAGTCCGAACGTTATATCCCTTCTCGAGGAACGAGTTCAGCACGTGGGCTGCGACAAAACCGGAGCCGCCTGTTACGAGGATTGTCTGCGTGTGACCGGGCTTCACAGCGTTGGCAGCAGAACTGGCAGCCTGCTTGACGGAATCCATGGCGGCAGCACGTAGGTGGTGGCGGGGGCGCGAGCGTCGGGTACGGGTGGCGGGCGGATTTTCGCAGGGAACAGCAGCTCAGGATTCTTGCGAGACTGGTGAAAGGGGCTCAGAAACGCCGGAGAGAAAGCTCCTTTTCCCACCTATATACAGCCAGAGCAGAGCTCCACAGCATCGCGGCTGGCCGGTCAGCAGTGTTCGGTGATTAGTTTTGCTTGAGTAACTGCGGATACTGTCTGCGGTGCCATCATGGTGTTGTCGAAAGACATGATGCAAGAAAAGAGGGCCCCCCACGGGCTTCTAGTCGGATGCAGCTAGGAGCAGGAGGCCACGGCGGGCGCGCAGCGGGTGCGGCTTGCCATGGCCGCCGTTATCCCCGGCGCGCACGTGACCGGCGGGCGGCAATCAGGAGCGACAGGCGTTCCACAGCGAGTCCGGGGGAGAGTCTTGGAAAACGCGGAGGCAATCAAAGTGAGCTGGAGGAGCCGCGAGATTAGATACGATGAGACCGTCTGCCGGCTTGAGTTGGGCGGTCCTCCACGCGAGTCGCCGGCGCTGAGGGCGGGAAATGAGGCCCTGGACCATGGCGAACGTCGCATCGGCATCTTGGGCGAGCACCGTTTGCATGCTGACGGTGCTCCTGCCCGCCCGCCTCACCGCGCGCCAAACTGCTCAGTCGGGAAGAAGGGCCGACTCGCGCGGCGTCTGCCACGGGCGAGGCTGGGAGCCGCAGAAACTGAAGTTCCGCGCGGGACGTGGCCGCCCTCGCCGCTGGGGCGGCTTGCCGAAACACAATAGAAACCGTTCTAACGAACGTTTAAATTGGCCCCGGCCGCGACAGCGTGTTTTGCGCAAAGTGCCATGCGTCGCATCGCGCCGGTCTAGATCCCGACGGCGCTGCAATTTTCAGCCGACGAGGATGATCGCTCAATTGACCGGTGCGAAGTGTCGCAGGAAGCGTTGCAGCAGCCGGCGGCGGGCAGGGCGGGGAACTGGCGGCTGCGAGCCGGCGACCACCCAGTGACCGGCGGTGGACGGGCGTCAGCCGGGGGCCGTGAGGCGCGAGGCGGTCGAGCAGACGAGCATCAGCACGCTGGCTTGCCGCGGCCGGCTCTGTGTCGCGTGGCACGGGTGCGGTGCATACGAGCAGCTGGTCGCAGCGCGCAGCAATCGGTCGGCCGAGCGCCCCGGGCGACAGCCACGGCCCAGCAAAGAAGGGACAGCAATGTTGTTGTCAACAGCCAGCAACGGCCCGCCGCGATATGGATGCCGGGGCAGCGCGCTGGCCCGAGGCCTCCGGCCTAGCGCCAGGCCATCGCCCGAGTTGGCCGTTGGTGATCCGCGGCGCTGCATGCATCGAAGGACGCATGGAAGCACGGGACCCGCTGTCACTGGCTGGCCGCGCTCCGCACTCGCAGTTCCCTTACCCGGGAGGGCCTGCCTTCCCCACCGGCTAGCACCGCGGTGGGCGCTGGCGAGCAGCGGTCGCTGGGGGCAAACACGCTGCCTCCAGAGGACCACCTCGCACAGAGCGCGCGCGAGGCCCTGTGTTCCTCCCTATCTTATAGTCGCCGTCACCGCCAGTCCAACGTCAGAGGGCGGGAGAGCCGCCTGCGCGAGGCATTTTTGGCTGATGCCGCGCCGGGTAGGGCGGGAGGGGGCCAGGGCCTGCCGCATTGGGCGTGCATCTGCGCGCGTATGCAAGGTGAAGGCTCTTTTCAGCGAGCAAAAAGAAGTTGTGCAGCATCCCGCACTACGGCGACGGGAAAAAGTGGCAGTCCGCACGGCGCGGGAGCGGCCAGCGTTGGACTACGGCTTTGGGGCAAGTGCCGCGAGGCTCTAAACGCCTGCTGCTCCACTATTTTCATCTCCAGGCGGTCCACCGCTGGGCAATACTGGGCCCAGTACCCTGCAGATCCAGATGGCCGCCGTCCTGAGCGCTGCGACGCGGCCGCCGGTCGGGCTGGCGCCTTGGGGCGTGGAGAAGGAAATGGCTGGGCACACGGCCAGGGAAAGCGCCTCTGGGCGGCTCTTGGCCACGACACTGGGGGGATTGGCACGTCGCGCGCCCCGCGATCCGTCGGTGGTAGTGTAGCAGGTGGTGGCGGCGGCGGAAAAGATGTGCGCGCGGCAAGCGGCGGCGCTGTCGCTCTCGCGCTGATCTCGGCCGCGGGCTTGCTGCTCGAGGAAAGGCGACTCCAGGACCCCATACGACGTCAAATCGCGCACCTCGCGCGTTCAGGCGCCCACCAGCGCCGAAGCGGTTAAGCTCTCGCTGGGAATAAGTGCGCGCGCGCACGGCAGCAGCGGTCGGCACGCTACCGCACACTAGCCCGGCCAAGCGTTGCTTGTCAGTGCGTGCCGCTGCGTGCAGCTCGCCGTCACAGGCGGCCTGGGGAGCCGCAGGCCGCGAGGAATGGAGGAGCGCAGCTCCAGGCCGCGCGAGACACCGGGTGCGGGTGCGGCCGCGGCAGAGCCCCAAGGCCGCCGCCAGGGCAGAGTTTTCGCGGCGGCGTCTGTCGCACTGCGCCGGCTAAGCTCCAGCGCGGCGTAGGATGGCGAAACCGCCTGCCGGCTGGGGGCTGCATGAGGCCCAGTCTGCTCGACCGCTTTTGTCGCGCGCCGACTCGCCGCTGTCGCTTATCGGGTTGACGTAACTGTGCTAGACCGTGGGGTACGCTTCGGAGATGAGTCTCAGGCGCGAAAAATCGCGCGGCTGACTCCCGGCCCAGCGCCCTGCTCTGGCGGCCGACGACTGAGGCGGAACGCACGGCACGCACCACCTAAGAAGAATCGGTTCTTTCGTCACTGGCTCCCTCGGTGCGTGCCAGGGGTCCCGTGGGCGCGCTACCGTGCACGCCCGCGCACGGGCCCACGCCGGCCGAGCGAGCGACGGTCCTTGGGTCTGCCCGACCATCCATAAAAAGTCTCCCACACCCCATTGCCTCTACTCGCTACTCTTGTTCGTCCCCTCGTGTCCTGATCGAGCGACAAGTGTGTGCTGCGCCCGGCTCGCCGTCCGCCATCCCTCCGCAGCGTCGGGCAAACCCCATCTCCACTCAATTCTTTTCCCTCTCTTGCTCCGCCGACCTGGCCTCCACCACCTCCAACTAAGCCAATCGCACCCGAGCCGCTGTGCTCACCGCCGTCACCATGGGCAAGAACAAGGACATCGAGAAGGGCAGCGACGAGTCGCTTCGCAACAACCACGACGAGTACGAAGGCCTGGACGAGTACGCCGCTCTCCAGAAGTTCATCACCACCTACCGCGACCCCAAGGCCGCCCACGAGGAGGGTGAGGGCGAGGGCGAGGGCACCTTCAAGGCTCCCTGGTACGCGCCGTGGCGGAAGCCCGACGCCACTGCCGATGGCGACCTCACCGTCCCGCCCTCGTGGCTCGAGGCCGACATCCAGACCGGTATCTCTGAGAGCGATGTCCAGGCCCGCCGCAAGAAGTTCGGCCCCAACGAGATCGTGACGGAGAAGGAGAACCTCTTCCTCAAGTTCCTCGGTTTCTTCCAGGGCCCCGTCCTCTACAGTAAGTACCATTGGCATGTACCATTTGCCGACCACGTGATCGCTGACAACCCGCGCAGCTATGGAGGTTGCTGTCCTGCTTGCGGCTGGTCTCCGTAACTGGATCGATTTCGGTGTCATCATTGGTATTCTCGTTCTCAACGCTATCGTCGGTTGGTACCAGGAGAAGCAGGCTGCCGATGTCGTCGCTTCTCTCAAGGGTGACATTGCCATGCGCTGCAACGTCGTTCGTGATGGCCGCGAGCAGAACATCCTCGCCCGTGAGGTCGTCCCCGGTGACATTGTAAGCAATTGCCCTCTCTCTGCCTTTCGCATTGGCGCTAACCCATCGCTAGATCGTCCTCGAGGAAGGCCAGACCGTCCCCGCCGATATCCGCCTGATCTGCGACTACACCAGCCCCCAGGACTTCGAGCGCTACAAGGAGCTTCGCGACACCGACAAGTTCAAGGAGGATGACCCTGAGGATGAGGAGAACGCCGAAGACGAGGCCGACAAGAACCACAAGTTCGGTCAGGCTCTCGTTGCCTGCGATCAGTCCGCCATCACTGGTGAATCTCTCGCTGTCGACAAGTTCATGGGCGATGTCTGCTACTACACCACCGGCTGCAAGCGCGGCAAGGCTTACGGTGTCGCTCTCACCTCGGCCAAGCAGTCTTTCGTCGGTCGCACCGCTGCTCTCGTTTCTGGCGCGAAGGACCAGGGTCACTTCAAGGCCATCATGGACTCCATTGGAACTGCGCTGTTGGTTCTCGTCGTCTTTTTCATTCTCGTCGCCTGGATCGGTGGTTTCTTCCGCTCGCTCAAGATCGCCACCCCCGAGGACAGCTCCAACAACCTGCTCCACTACGCCCTCATTCTCTTCATCGTCGGTGTCCCCGTCGGTCTTCCCGTCGTTACCACCACCACTCTCGCCGTCGGTGCCGCCTACCTGGCTGAGCAGAAGGCTATCGTCCAGAAGCTCACTGCCATTGAGTCCCTCGCTGGTGTCGACGTCCTCTGCTCTGACAAGACCGGTACTCTCACTGCCAACCAGCTCTCTCTCCGTGAGCCCTACGTTGCTGAGGGCCAGGATGTCAACTGGATGATGGCCTGCGCTGCTCTCGCTTCTTCCCACAACATCAAGTCGCTCGACCCCATTGACAAGGTCACCATTCTCTCTCTCAAGCGCTACCCCAAGGCTCGTGAGATCCTTCAGCAGCCCTGGAGGACTGAGAAGTTCACTCCCTTCGACCCTGTCTCCAAGCGTATCACCACCGTCTGCCACCTTAACGGTGACAAGTACATCTGCGCCAAGGGTGCCCCCAAGGCCATTGTCAATCTCGCCAACTGCTCCAAGGAGGTCGCCGACCTGTACCGTGACAAGGCTACCGAGTTCGCTCGCCGTGGTTTCCGCTCGCTCGGTGTCGCTTACCAGAAGAACGACGGTGACTGGATCCTTCTCGGTCTGCTCTCTATGTTCGACCCTCCCCGTGAGGACACTGCCCAGACCATCCTCGAGGCCCAGAACCTTGGTGTCCCCGTCAAGATGCTTACTGGTGACGCTATTGCCATCGCTAAGGAGACTTGCAAGATGCTTGCCCTCGGCACCAAGGTTTACAACTCTGAGAAGCTCATCCACGGCGGTCTGACCGGCACCACTGCCTACGACCTTGTTGAGCGCGCCGACGGTTTCGCTGAGGTCTTCCCCGAGCACAAGTACCAGGTCGTCGAGATGCTTCAGCAGCGTGGTCACTTGACTGCCATGACTGGTGACGGTGTCAACGATGCTCCCTCTCTCAAGAAGGCTGACTGCGGTATTGCTGTCGAGGGTTCCACTGAGGCTGCCCAGGCTGCTGCTGATATCGTCTTCCTTGCTCCCGGTCTTTCCACCATCGTCCTGGCCATCAAGACTTCTCGCCAGATCTTCAACCGCATGAAGGCTTACATCCAGTACCGTATTGCGCTTTGCTTGCATCTCGAGATCTACCTCGTCAGCTCCATGATCATCATCAACGAGACCATCCGCTCCGAGCTCATCGTCTTCATCGCCCTCTTCGCTGATTTGGCCACCGTCGCCGTCGCCTACGACAACGCTTACTCCGATGAGCGCCCTGTCGAGTGGCAGCTGCCCAAGATCTGGATCATCTCCGTTGTCCTCGGTGTCTTGCTTGCTATTGGCACCTGGATTGTCCGCGGCGCCCTTTTCCTCGAGACTGGCGGTCTTGTCCAGAACTTCGGTTCCGTCCAGGAGATCCTCTTCCTCGAAGTCTCGCTCACTGAGAACTGGCTCATCTTCGTCACCCGTGGCGGTAAGACCTGGCCCTCGTGGCAGCTCGTCTTCGCCATTCTTGGTGTTGATGCCCTCGCGACCATCTTCTGTATCTTCGGCTGGCTCTCGGGTGACCCTCAGCCCACCTCGCCTCCCTCTAAGTTCGTCGAGCGCGAGGATGGCTGGACCGACGTTGTCACCGTTGTCGTCGTCTGGTGCTACTCCATTGGTGTCACCATCATCATTGCCATCGTCTACTTCATGCTCAACCGCGTTCCCTTCCTCGCCGACCTCGGCCGCAAGGACCGTGGCTACAAGGATGAGCGCATTGAGAACATCATCAGCCGTCTGTCCAAGCTTGCTCTTGAGCACGAGACCGACCCTGATGGACGTGGCAGGTACACCATCGTCACCAAGGCGGCCGAGGAGGAGGAGGACTAGATGTCTTTCGCTCCTCAGCACGCTCTTGCGTGATCCGGTCCTTATCCATTGATCAAGGACGCAGGAGTTGGATGAGTTATGGTGTTGATTAGAATTTCCTTATTTTATGCCTCGCTAGTATAGAGACCCCATAGACCTAATATCAATCTGAGGTAATCAGTTCAACTATTGTCTTCTATTGTTGCTTGTGTTTACTACTTTGCTGTCCTTGATTGCTACTTCTGCCACAGGTCTCCGATCGAGCACGTCCTCCCACCTCGGCGCACTGGCTCCAGCAGGCCCGACTTTAGCCGACTGACTAGCCAATGCGACCTTGTCATGGCTTCTGCATCACGAGGGCCTGGGCAAAGCCTCTCACCTTCTTCTCACGACACGGTCCACACGCAGAGGCCAGGCGCGCCCCATCAGCGATTCCCCTGACTACACCGTCTTGAGCGCGCCAGACGCAACACACGACACGGAGCAAAGTCTGTCGGCACCAGCGCCTTCGCCGCTCGCATTATCCACAAGCACTCTAGACCGACGATACGCGCAGGTCGCAATTTCACCGCCCATGGGGGATAAATAATACGAGTGGTACTATCGGCTCGGCTGATAGCGCGCACAGGACCAAGGACGGACAAGAGCAGAGCACAGTCGCCAGCGGCCCCCATCAGCTGACGAGCTCAGACCAATTGGCAACGCAATTCGCCCATTCGCCCAGCGAGCAAGGGAGGAAGGAGAAGAAAAAAAAAAGCTACACACGGCGCGGGCGCTGGGATGTGGGAACGGGGGGCGCGCGCCAACAAAATCGACGGACGGACTCTCGGACGCTGCCGCTGGGGCTGAGAATTTCAGCTTTTCATTTCCGCTTGGCGAACGGCGCGGAGGCACCGCGACAGGCAGCGCAATCCTCGCAGCAAATTGCCTGTGGGCATTCCCCGATCGGGAAGTGCACGAAAAACCTGTTTCGACGATGCCGGAGGGCACCCCAGAGTGCTAGCGCAAGGGTTTTCATTTTTTTTTATTTTTCTAGCTGCGCCGGGAGGCCTCGTTGGTTTTCTCGTCGGCCGTGTTCCTTGCCACGATGCGACGCGAACACGCAGATGGCGTTGGCGGGCGAGTCAGCGCCGTGGGGCGTCGCGGTGGGCGTGCGGTCATGGTGCCATGGGGGGCAGGATGCGGGATGATTGGCTTGTTGGGATGGCAAGAGACGGCGCCGTTGGCGGGGGGCGGGCAGGAATCGAAGAGCGTGGTGAGTTGAGGGCGCACGCATCGGCTCGATGGGGGACGGCGTTCGTTCCGGCGGCGCAGGCTCGCGTGCGGGAATGAGACGACGGTCAAGACATCACACACCTGGCTGCCTGGTCTCCGGCCGGCCGGCGAGGTGGTGATACGCGACGCTGCGGCATTGGTCTCCATTGAGACAAGCAAGAGATTGTGAGATTGCAAATATTCGGGCTGCCTTGATGCCTTAGTGCCCGCCGCGGTCGGGTGTGCCGAGCGGCGCTCTTAGCACCGCGATACCCGACTATATCGCAGCGATTGAGTTTTTCTGACGCACAAGCGCGGGCGCTCCTGGTGTTGCTCCTGTCCCCGGAGCGGGAGCGGGCTGGGGACGGGTTGGTTTCAGCGTGCGTGCGGCTGGCTGGAGGCTCACTCGCTCACCTTGTTGCAAGCAGGCGTCAGCGGCAGCAGCGCAAACGCCCAGGCTGCTGGGGCAACCGTCGAGACATCGCGCAAGCTGTGCGACCTCCTGCCTCGCCCTGCCGCGCCCTTTCCTCGCTGCGACGGCTGTGGTGCTGATGTGCCGGCGCACATCGTCACCGCGGCGGGCGGCCCAGCGCGCATCACGGCGTATCACGGCGTATCATGGCCGTTCTGGAAGCGCCCACCGGCCGGCTGCCCTGCCCTGCCCTGCCCTTGCCCCCATCTCCAGCAATCAACCTCCCATCCCCCGAGGTCCCCCGTGCCCACCCCCAGTGGTCCGCGCCGCGCCGCAAGAAGAACGCCGCAGCGGCTGGAAATCCCGCTCGGCGACGGGGCAGCCAGCCCTGCTCGCCTCGCCGCCGGCAGCGAGGCAGCAGCCCTGCACGTCCCAGGCCGCCGTGACGTCACGGTGGAGCAGACGGATGGGCGACAGGACCGAATACGCCCACGCGCCCACGCTCACGCACGCCTGCGCCTGTGGACGCGACGCACGCCCTGCGCCGGCCAGAAGGCTCGTGGAGCCCGCCGCCCCGGCACCAACCACCAGCACATCACCACGTCGCCGTGTCGTCGCCATCGTGATTCCCGGCCGGGACGCGCAGGCGGTGCCGCAGCTCCCAATTCACATCCCCACAAATCGCGGTGGCAAGCCCTTTGGGGCGTGGGCAATTGGCGTTGGCATTGGCATTACATGAATTGAATCAATTGCAGAACCGGAGAGCCTCTGGGCGCGCGATACCCCGTCATCTGTCTATGTTTAATCAACGAGTCCCTTTAAGTGCCACGGCTGTCTGCGCCGAAACGATGCAGGTGTCCCGAGCCAATAGCGCAGCGATCCGTCGAATGGTCGAGAGCCCACATCTCAACCCACATCCACCGCCTTCCCCCACTTTCGCACTGCGGATTCCCCATCTTCTTTCCCTTCGCTCCCCCTTCCTGCCCTTCCCCGGGCCCGACGTTTTCGCGAAGGGCAGGCCCGAGGCATCGCCAGCTCCCATCCACCAACTGTCCCGTGCCTCCCGCCAGGCACCTCGAGCACCGCGTTTTTTTTTCTTCTTTCCTTTTTTTCCCCACGCTCGGCGACGGCGTTGCTCGATTCTCCACATGGTCGAGAGGGACGACGCGTTGGTGCTCTGTGTGCAAGCAAGCTCCTCGCGTTCCCCACACCGGCGGCGCTGCCGCTCTTTTGCTCCGATAAGTACCCCTTAGCAGACCGTGATGCCTGACCCGGCCGCTCTCTCCCCTTCTCTCCTGTCTCCTGCGTGAACCGTGTGTCCGCCACCAGCTCCACCCCACCACGCTGCAGCAGAGGCGCTTTGACGATGAAAGAGCGCGCGGGCGCCCGTCGAGCCTCTGCGCGCGTGGGGCTGATACGGGCGAGGCTCTTCGGCGCGAAAGAGAGGAAGGGAAAAAAAAAAAAAAAAGCACGGATGCTGCAAGAGAAGCCAGATTTCCGTTCGTCACTCTTCCCCTCGTCAGGAACGCGGAGGGCGGTGGAGGGCGCGGTGGAGGCGGCCTTAGCTGCTGCTTGCTGCTCGCTGCGCATGGACCGCGGGTTCGTGGCGGAGTGGAGTGGAGGGAACGCGCGCAGAGCCTCCTGAGCTTGACCGCTGCTCAATTCCCACCCTCTCCCCCCACCGCCGCGGATGCCGTGCCGCCCACGGCTGCCCGCCGATGCAGTTAGGTTGCGTGGTTGGGGGGGTCGGCCTGACCGACGGAGCGTGCCTCGCGCTGGCCGGACTGGCCCGTCAGGCTTCACCGAACATTCGGGTCCAGAGGGGCTTACGAATGCGATGGTGTGGTGCTGCGCGTGCGTTGGGCGGGCGGCGCGGACGCGGGTGTAGGTCGGAGGGTTGGGGCGGTGCCCTTTCTCCGCGGTGGACGTGCGATGGCTCCACTGAGGTTGGTGGCGGAGAGGGCGGAGGAGGGAGTTGGAGAGGATGAAAGGAGTTTCGGAGTTGGGAGCGGAGGTTGGGGAGAAGACGCGGAGCGTGGGTGCTACTCCTGCTTTCGTCAATCAGATGAACGCTGCACCGGCTTTGAAACTTGAGGATGCTACGTGTGCTGAATTAGGTGATGTGTAGATTGAGCACCCATTCAAGGTTCATCAGTGGGTGTCTGAGGGGCTTCTTCCCCTCCGCTCTTGATGTTGAAGTCCTATAAAAACAAATATTGTAGAGCTATTTTGGACCGTCTTTCAGTTATGATAGACAGAGAAGTTCAAAGCACAAGTGAAGGCTCATTCCTGTTCGTGCTGAATGGAAAGGAGACACGGATTGAATGTTCAAGTTCCAAAGTGTCTCTATCTTTCGATCTTCCATACATTCAAAAGAGGAGTTTATTCAGTTCAATGCCCAATTTATGTCTATCAATCGATCTTCTCAAAGGCGCCGGACTTCTTCCCCTTGTTTTGAAAAGTCTCTTCCCGTCTATCGTCTATCAAACCATGATTATTGCATCTCTTCAACGATATAGCCATTGCCTGTTGACACAAGCCTAATCCTACCTACACCCCATGTATCTTGAATCACAAAGTATTCCCCATTTAGCTAATAGAAAGTAATCGGGAACCAAGGAACTACTTCGAAGTATCCTCCTCCATCTGGACTCGCATCACTGGAAGAGATAATTCTCATTTCACGAAGCCACACCATTTTACGTGACACCTTCACCACCGTAAACTCGCCAGCTCTACACGTTTGCATACGAATAAACTTGGAGTGTGTTTCACAGTAGCTTTCTGGATCATATAAGCTCGAACCCTGGCCTAAAGAGACGATACGTAGCCTGCTCACATACTTTTGAAGGGCATGGGGGAAAGAATTAGCATCTCCTCCTACTCCGAAATGTGTTTTCTCTCGTCCTGAGTGTAGGCCTCGGACAAATACTTCCGAACCCGAGCTTTCACGCTCACATAAGTGTTTGAAGGCTCCTCCAGTTTCAATCTCAGCTCGCTGAGGTGTTTTGTGAGCGTGATGATACGCTCACTCGATGATGAGCAAACCTTCTTCCAAATCAAGAGGTCCGCGTCCTTTATCTCGGTTGCTGGAAGATGTTCAAACGTTGATTCGATGTGCAGGATCAGCGGTAGCATGACTTGAACTTCTTCAGCAGCGCTGTGACATCTTTGGGAGTATCTTTCACGGAGGAGGGAAGTTCTCTGGTGGTCTGGACGTCCTGGGGAAATGCATTGGGGAGTGCTGCCAGAGTCGGAAATGTTCCGAGCAAGGAGACATGGTTTCCCTTGGTCGTGGGGATGCAGCGGGTGCGAGGATGGCGTGTGAATCAAAGGTCATATATACCCTATAGCTTTGGATAAACAACAATGATGAAGTAAGCAGCTGCGCAGGGCTACGGAAGCCCAGAGATGTGCCGCACTGTCAGCCTCACGTTGGGAGGATCAGGGTAATCTGGCACAATGAACACTATCCGATCATGACAGAGTGACCCACCTCAGGCTCTGACTTGCCATCTGCCCGTGCAGATTTGATAAAAACGGTCAGAATGATAAACTCTCTTTATGAAATGCTATATAGGTGTGATATACAACTTTTCTCCACAATTTCGTTGAGCCTGCATGCGGGTCGGCTCAGTTCTCTCCATCGGCAATCAAATAAATGGCTTTGCCGACCCTGAATTGAGATCTCTCAAATTTCTCACTCATTGTCTCTTTGCACATCGGTTAGTTATTGGGTCTCTAGTGTATATTTGCTATACACGCGGACGCAATAAGATTGTTCAGCCGCTGTCCGTAAGCCTGACGAATGCAACTCCGCGCCGCGTTCCAACACCATCGTATCGTTCGGACACATCAACAAATGGCACATATAGCAGATGATGGCACCAATCCTGAAACCCTCGCTTTTTCTTGTGGCGTTGGGGGCTTCCGGCGGCCACCAGTGCACGCCGCCGGAGGTGTTTGCGGTGCAGGGGCGGTGGAGGAGTTCGGTTTCGGCCGGGCGGGAGGTGGACTACTCTGTAGGGGATGTGAGATTGTATATATTTTCAGACTGGAGAAGGCTTGATAGGACAGAGGAAAGGGATGTGGATGGAGATGAGGAAGGGAGTCATTGGTTGCAAGGAGATAAGTGACGTGAGAGGATTTCTTACCAAAATCTCCGAGTATAGTAACAAGATCTGCGGGTGCACTGTCGCCATTACAAAGGGATGTATTGTCGGACTTCATATCTCGGTGAATGATGGTGTTTCAACCGTTGACTCTTGCAGCATCGGATGTCCAAATTCTGTGGTGGCTGTAGGTGTGAGCGGTGGAGATATTGGAGAAGACGCCCCGTGGGCCCATACAATGGCACAACTGATTTGTGAATTTGAACAGCTGCGTCTTTAGCAGGAAAGCCAGTATTCTGCTGTATTCCAGAATATCCATAAAGACCAGTGTGAACACGAGATAGGAGTACACACTTACTCCACGACGTAATCTGTCAAGGTCTTCTTGTCGCAGTAACCGATATGTACACTTGCTAGCATTGTTGACGTATTCCAAAGCAGCCCAGCTTGTTGATGGCGTTGTAGTGGTTGAGGAAGCGGAGTGTGCGGTATTCTCTACCGATGCAGTTGACCTGCAATGCCCTTCTCCACCTTTTCTCGATGTAACGGGTTCCGTTTCTTTCCTGTCTGACAAGGAAGAATCCGCCACTTTAAGGGTTTGGCCTCCGAAATCTGCGGATTGTTTTGCAATTTGGTGTTAGCTATTTTCTCAATATCTCGTGCTCGATATGTAGGAGTTGTTTGAGTTGATAGAGGAGCCAAGAGCAAAGAGGCCTGAGGAGAATGGAATGGGAGAGATAGAACCGCCCTCTTGTGCCGGAAATAACACTAAATTTTTTGAATTTGAAGAGTATGAAGAGATTCCTATGGCTCCGGCTCGACGTAGCCTCATACTCCTTGACTTCTGCGAAGCTCATCGGAGCTTTGCTCAGCAGACTCTTACTTACCATTCTTACAAACTTCGTGCCGTCTCAGCAATTTTTCCCGCACTGTACGGAGAAGACCACCTCCATGGCCTACCCTTACAGCGCCTTTATATCGCCATGCTTTGGGGACCAGGTTACTACAGCAAAGCCCAGGACAATTGGACAGAATAGGAGCGATCAGGGGTTGCCTCGTTCCTTAGTTGGTCATTGGGTTCATTCTCTCCTGGCTGTTCTACAATGATGAGTTTTTTCGACCGCGATTTCTTTAAAGGCCATATCGCGTTGTGGGAATTCTTGCCAGAAAGGGGTCTCCAACCGATGTTTGCAGTTGGCGGCAACTTCGAACCGGACAAGCTCAATGAGCTTAGCTCATGCTGCATGCCCGCAGTCAATCCTTGTACATTGCTAGTATTCCTCGGTCCGGGAACGGGAAATGGTGCACAATTGTCGTGGACGGCTCTGCGTTATCAAACTTTGCCGCCTGACGCAAGAGTCTCTCCAAATGTAGCCAAATGATGCAACGATGAAGCGCCTAACAAGCGCTGATTTAGGTATGAGTACTTTTGGTGCTGGTTGATGGGGGTGAGAGCGGAGTAGTGAGGAAGGGTGGGATCGGGAAGGTGTTGCTGAAGAGGTGGATACTGGCGGAGCCGGAGTGGGGGGTTCGTGGTGTTGGAGTAGGCGGAGATTAGGGACTGCTTTCCGTTCACGCGGTCAACTGATGGTCATGGTCCTCGTGCTCCCGGGCTTTGTAGTAAGTAGCAATGTTGCTTTTTTGTTATTACTAACGGTCAGCACCGCATGAAATCTCGCGATGGCCGACTGTATTTCCTTTTGATAGATCCAAAATCCCCGCCTACTCCGCCAAACCTGCTTACTCGTGCCTCCAGGGGTACGGGCGCTGGTTGGCCTCGTTCGAACCTGCAATGACGCTAGATTTAGCTCTAGTATATCTTTTGGGGTCATGGTTTTAACTTACGGGCGCCCCTCTTCTTCAACCCCTTCTCCTCCTGCACCAGCGGCGCCAGCTTCTTCTGCACGCTCGTCGCGTTCTTGCCAATCGGTGCGTCGTAGTCGACGGTGAAGACACTGACGGCGCTGCGGCAGCCGCTCTCAACCACTTCAGTCTCGCCGGGCAGGCTGCAGTCGCCGTTAATGCAGATGTTAACGCCGTCGCCGACGATGTCGCCGTAGCGGAAGAGCTTAGTGGTCTCGTTGTAGACGGCAATATCGGTGAGGGCGCCACCAGTCAAGCGGGTCAGAATGAACGGCGGGTCGACGCAGGAATCGTTGGTGAAAGAGGTGATGGTGGGGAAGTTCACGCTGTTCTGCCGTCAGTCCACGCCGCCCTTACTAATTTCCGCACCTCTCCCGTTCGCGCCTCCCTCCGCCCCGTCACCCTCCAGAGTAAGGCAGCGGGAGACACCGGGGACCGTCGAATTAGAACAAAAGGGTATTCCACGTACTTAATTCCGTACCCCAGCGGCAAGATCCTCTCCCCCTTCGGCGTCGCCTTGACCAGCTGCTGCACCAGCTTCACCGTCAGCTCGGCGTGCACGGTCGCCGGGTCGGGGTAGCCGCTCGCGGTGGTCGCGTTGATCCACTCGTAGCTGCGCTGGCCGCCGACGCTGCTCGCCGACAGGGCGATGGCCGGCACGCCGCGGCCGACGGCGGCGTAGGTGGCGCCCATGGTGCCCGACAGCGTGTACAGGAACGACCCCAGGTTCTGGCCGACGTTTGGGCCCGACACGAGCAGGTCCGGGGCGGTCACGTTGGGCCAGACGCGCGGCATCACGAAGTCGAGGTTGACGAAGGTGCAGGCGGCCGGCGTGCCGTTGTAGTACCAGATGTGGTCGTCGAGCGGGTCCGGGCCCAGCGCGGGGGCGCCGGCGAGCACGGAGTTGAACTCGCCGTTGGCGGTCAGGTTGGCGGAGGTGGAGAAGACGGCCTGCGGGGGTTAGTCGGGGTTGGAGGAGGTTCTGGGGGGAGAGCGACGCACCCTGCCGCCCTGGCCCGAGTTGTCGACGACGGGGGCGACCATGAGCACGTCGTGCCCAGCCTCTTTGAGCAGGCGGTACGTCTCCCGGATGTTGGCGCTGGCCCAGCCGTCGTCGTTGTTCAGCAGGATGTGCAGGGCCTGCGCGGCGGGCGAGCAGGACAGGGCTGCCAGCGCGGCGGAGGCGAGCGAGAAGCGCATCTTGGGCTGGAACCACGGCAATTGGCACAGGAGAGAGGAGAGCGAGCGGCTGAGAGGCGGAGGAAAAGAAAAGGCGTCGATTTATATAGCTCGAAATGCCGACCCTGCATGCTGCAGCTCACATCCTTGCGGCGGCAGCGGGGAGGAGCACCTGCAGCGCGGGAATCCCCCTCAACCACCGCAATCGGCGGCCCATTCGCCAATGAGGGTGCTGCTGCGAGCTCGAGCTTACCGTCAGTGGCTCCCCTTCACCACGGTGCATGGGCAGTGGCGTAGATAGGCTACGCGAAGATACGAAGATGGCAGGCAGGGCAAATCCAGGTACGCGGTGCACACCGGGCCTGGCGAAGGCACCTCCCCTTCTGGGCAGTAGCGGCCGGCAGCCGCATGCTGGGCGACGTGCGTCGAAGGATCGCCGAGGCCGATCGCCGCAGGGGTGCGCGAGATAGGCTGGAGGAGCGCTGGGCAAGCGAGGCGACGCGGTGGTGTCGTCGGCGGGTGCCGACTATCGGGAGCTCGTGGCCGCAGGGCGTAATCAGAGAGGGGACTGAGCTGGCAGTCGTGCTGTGCCGCAGAGGAGGAGCGGGTTGCAGCTGGGCCGGGCTGAGCAGCGGGTCGAAGCGAGACGGCGATCGCGTTGCCGGATCCGGTGCGTCGGTGCACGTGATTGCGCTGCGCTTGGTCGCCAGTGACGTCTGGCCTTTGCAGAAGGCATGTTCTGGGGATGTAGAACTACAAGCCGTTGACATCTTAAATCGTGATCAAAAGTTTGAGGTATTACTTGAAAGATTGAAAGCCATAAAGCGCCAGCATTGAAACCTCGTCTGTGTGATCTGCGAAAGAACACGGGCAGTTTGTTGGATAGGAGACTTCGAACAGAATCTTCAAAAACTTCAGTTAAGAACACTAGAGGCATACCCCCGAAAGCTTCGCCTGGAGATCATATGAGCACAACATCTTGCAGGCAGCTCTCGTCCCAATCCTCACCCTTCATCAGCCCATGAACGAATGCCGGACCCACGACAGTGTATCTACCCGAATAGTCCCCCGCATCTCGTAAGATCATCGGCACAGGCACGCCACGCACAAGTGCAATCTTGTCCCCCTCGAGCATGCCGTCTGGCCCGGAGCCGATGTAACCACACGAAGAGACAAAGAGGTTCCTTCCCTCCTGGATGAGGCGCTTGCAACACTGTCTGAAGTAACCTGACTCATCGTAGCGCATGGAGAGTACCTGCTCGGCTTGGTCAAAGTCGGAGGGTGATTCGATTCTCGGCCCAAATTGCGCCAGCAGATTATGATACCACTTGTTGAAGGCCGCACTATCACCTGTCGTCGAAGTGCCCGAGAGCGTTGTAACGTGGCCCTCAAGGACGGAGAAAACGGCGGTTGGCATAGACATGTAGGCCAGTGTAACGGGAGCGGTCATACGCACGTAGCGAAACCATATGAGAAACCTGCGAAGGTGCGACGCGGAAGCCTGAGTATCGAGAGGTGCATTTAGAGTGGTGCCCTCTGCCGCTGACGACGGTCTGAACGGTCCAGAACAGAAAACAGCGGTGCCACGCCATTGAACTGAGACATCCATCTCGTTGTTGTCTTCTTCATCTGGGTTTATCTGGAAGAATCTGAACCCCGGTTCAACTGCAGCTGTTGCACTATGGGGGTTGTCGCCGGTGTAGTATGCCGAATCAAGCCAAGAGCGAGGCGGAACGGAGTAGTCGAACAGTGGAACCCAGGTAGGCGCGCCTTGTAATCGACTGGCTCTTCTTGAAGTCCCAGCATCCATGAGAAGCCGAATCAAAACGCCGTCCCATTGAATAAGTTGTGAGAAGAATTGATGGAAAACTTGACCCAGTGGCCTTTGGTATTGAGGATCAGGCAACTTTAAGTTTAGCCCTTCGAGTACGCCATAGAAAGCGTATGCCTTGTCCTTGGGCTCACCGGCGTTGCGGCCGCGAAGGGCTTGCACAAAGCCCTTGCGCACCAGGTCCAGACTCTCAGAAGATGGGCCCTTGTCAATGCGAACTAATTGACTGGCGAAGGTGCTACCAGTTCCGGCGTTATCAATCTTCATAACTGGATCGAAGCTGTTCCCAAGTAAGAAAGCCACCGCACACACGAGAAGAAGAACTCCAGGAAGAAAGACGAGTTGAAAGTCGACCGCGGATAAAAGGATCATGATCATCAAGGCCCCACCGAGGCTTATAATTGAAAAAAAGTAGAGACCCATTCGGCACCTTCTCCGTGGGTCAAAGAGGAAGATTCTCCGAAAATTGGGCGAAGGGTGCCATCTCGGCTCCCCATCCCACGCACTGGGGCGCTTGTAGCTGAGCCATAAGTCGAGTAGCAGACACCAATCCTGGAAACTCTCTGGCAGTGCATCTACACCCTGCTGTGGTCGGCGCCCATAGTATTGCTTCGTGAATCTCATACCGCGAAGGAAGGCACCCCAAGTGATTGATCTGTTCCCGCAGACGATGGAAACGTTCCACGGTAAAATGAGCTCCTGGAAAGTCCATGCTCGCTGGACCCACGGTTCGCTTAGCCAAGGTTGACTTAACAAGTCGTCCAAGGACTTCACGTCATAGAATTGTCCAATGAATTCCGAGAATGGTAAGATTCCATGATTTCTGAGAGGTTTGCACGGTAGCCAACGGCTGATAAGTTCTTTCCAACCTACCACAGTTATTCGTGTCTCCAAAATGTAAGCCTATCAAATTCGTGTCTTACCTCGGATGGGTCGTTCCAATTCATAGACCAAAAATCTTCCCAAGAATCGGAGTCGTGCGGCAGTCCAAGTCAATAGACTTCTGTGAGGATAGAGTAGGTATTCCAGGGCTTCGAATTTGGTGTCGTACTTCGATGCCTGTGAGAGGTAGTCCACTGCCTTGTTCGAGTATTCATTCCCCGAGCCGAGCCAGATGTAGACTGTGTCGGCCCACGAGTAGACTTCCGTCATTTGTCCCACCTGCACACCTTTCTCCTCGTCATTGGCTTGATTTATACAGATAGCGTCCACCCAGATGGTGATGGCTCCGAACTGTATGCAGAGCTCGATCAAGGCGTCTCGACAATTCGATGTGATATTGACATCAAAATCCCTAAAGCCTCCGCCGCCAGCGCCGGCCTGTGGATTCTTTACTGCAATGGAAATCGAGTTCTCGGGCGATGGCAATTTGCTGCCCCAAACGTATGAGAGAGCAGTGAATTTGGGGTGGGAAGCCAGGGACACTACTCGCAACGTGCCGCGGAGTTGTTTTGTGCCAGCGCTGGAACTGGCACGACGGAAAGCTAGTGGATGGAGGTCGAGGACGCGGATTGAGCCCTTTTCAACTGGAAGGCTGGAGTATATTGGAGACCCATTTTGCTGTTCCTCACTCGCAATGCCATCGATATGGTCTGCATCTTCGTCGCCCTGCAACGTGACAGTGACGGCCCGAGACATTTGAGGCTGCTGGACTTTGGGGACTGGATGGGTTTGGTGAGCTCTGTAGAATTGTTTCGTGAGGCTGGAAGATTTCTTCTCAGAACGCGGGGCTATGAGGCTGCGTTTGGGCTGGGGGCGAAAAGCGATATGCAGCGCGCACTCAATTGGGTGTTGCCCCATGACTGTGGGGGTCAAGCCGCCGCCGAATAGAAACTGCGGTGTTTTTCTAACTGGGATCACTAATCAAGACTCTTAGATAGGCAGAATACCTTCATGGCCCTAACACACGCAGAGCCCGAAAGCATCAAAGACTTATCTTACCCTTCTTCAAAATTGTTAAACCCTCTCTAAGACCCAACGGCTAGTTATTTCAAATAATGAAGGACAATAGTGTATTTTGAGTTGTCTCGCGCGAATTATACCATCTCTGAATGGTTCTTGTTGATGAAATATACATCTTGATGGGGTTGAGAGCATCTTTGAAGATCCGAATCCGAAATCCACATTCTGAACATGTAAAGATCCATAGGAAAGATGAACCGAACGAGTGGCTTGTGAGCCCACTTATCGTGACAACGCTATGGTCTGTTGGAGAGTTGATACGGACTGGTCAGGACAGACAATATCGCGAAATCCAAGAAGTCACAATCTACCGTCACCACGTGGGAGGAGCTCTTGTAATTGAGAGTGAATTACGTTTCCTGGAAACGTTGCGGAAGAGGGTTGATGGTGACGGTTGCGACCTTTGGATTCGCATTCTCAGACTTCAGACTATCCTTTAGGCATTTTAGGAGTTCGACAAAATCGATGTTGAGCGGAAGTCGACCCATGGCATAGGTCAACAGCCCCGCTTCCGCCCCCATCGTGAGGCCCTTTTGTGAGGTAGAAGCTGATCTACCCTTCATTCGGTGATAGGAATGAGTATGCATGATTGTAGAAGGTGTTATCTCTCCCCCGTAATGAGACCAAGGGCGGTAGTGCAATGGGGTCTGGCCTGAGAAGGAGGAGAAGGGCTCCGAGACTGTAGAAATCTACTGCAACTGGGCCCCGAAGCTCCCCTATCCGCCAAGAAGAGACGAACCCGCATCTTTTGGTATTTTAGTCGCCCGAGGAACCCCCCCCCCCCCCCCCCCCCCCCCCCCCCAAAGCTTTCCACAATTACTGAACATCCATTATCATAAACTGACAAAACAAGGCACATCACCCAGCCCAAAACCAAAGAGGCGCCTCCCACCAATCAATAAACCACCCCCCTCCCCTCCAACTCCCTCAACCTCCCCACCACCCTCTCCTCCTCCTCATCCAACTGATTCATCTGCGTCAACCGCCTCCTCCTCTCCTGCAACCTCTGCGCCTCCCTCCTCAACCGCACAATCTCATCCCTATCATCCCCATACAGCCCCCCACCCCCCCTCTCACTGCTCCTCCCCCCCTCATCGCTCCCGCCGCCCCCCGCCGACGCCAACCCCGGCACCTCCAGCGCCGCCGCGCCCAGCGACGGCGGCGGCAGCCCCGGCAGCGCGCTGAACGCGTCGCCGCCGCCCCAGCCGCTGCTGCCGGGCGCCTCGTGCAGGCCGTGCGGCGCGAAGGCGGCGCCGGCCGTCATCGCCGTCGTGCCCGAGAGGCGGCTGGCGGCCGGCGTGCGCTTCTGGTGCACGGGCGGGGGGAGGAAGTCGGGCAGCGACGCGGGGGGCGGCGGGGCGGAGCCGGCGAGGCTGCCGTGGGGGTGCGGGGTGAAGGCGGTGGTGGGAGAGGGGGAGGAGAGGGGGCTCGTGGGGAAGGGGGCTGGGGTGGGCGTGATGGTGCTGCCGCCTTTGGTGAGCGCGCTGGCTGGGGTGGGGGCGAGCGGCGTGTAGTGCACTTCGGGGAGGTCGTTGTCGGTGGGGCAGGAGGAGTGTTTGGTGGGGTTGTGCGGGTGGCGGCGGCGGCGGCGGCGGCGCCAGAGGAGGAAGAGCGCGCCGGCGAGGGCGAGGAGGGCCAGCGGGATGCCTATGCCGATGCCGATTTTGCTGCCCGTGGAGAGTCCGCTGGCGCTACTGCTGGCGACGGTGCTTGTGGGGCTTGCGGGGATGGTCGGTGCGGCGGTAGTGCTGGATGGGGCGGTTGTAGAGGCGGCTGTGGGCGGTGGAGTTGAGCCGGGTTTCAGAGGGAGTGTTTCGAGGTTGGAGAGGTCAACTTCGCGCCAGCGGACTTGGATCGCGTAGCCCGACGAGGTTGTTGTGAAGATATCGGGATATGTTGAGGAATTTGATGTGATTGTGTAGGTCGATGAGCACCAGCTCTCAGTGTCAGCCCAACACTTGTAGCCACTGGCGCAAATAAGTCAGCCCAATGACCTTACTAGCGGACAAATATTGAAGAGAGCCCATGGAGAGGAGGATTGATTGGCAGACTTACTCTGGACAACAGATGATTGCATTTTCTCCAGAGGCAATGGGCGGCCCGTACGGTGTCCCATCACTGCCGATTGATGGACGATTACACGCGCTGCGATAGCCAGAAGGGCAAATTGCAGGCGAATAGTACCCCGAGTAGCCTTCCCAATAATCCTCCTCGAAATTGGGTGGCATGCAACCATAGTCGTGAAGTCGGGTTGAGATTGAGGAACAGAATTCCGGCATTGTGAAGATAGTCGTCAGCGCCCCGGCTGGTGACGTATTGTCATGGTCTGGTGTTGCCGTCGCCGACATCCTGGCTGTTGGTATTGGAAGAGTTGATAAGAAAAAGAGGCTGTTGGGTAGGTTCCAAGCTGAGCTAAGGCTCCAATGCGTGTTATACTTGAGAGTGCTCGAGACCTTGTTGAGGAGACACCGAGTGACGGCAGACCCAGATGCCAAATGCAGCAGCGCCGAAACCTCAGGGCAGGGAGTGGGAGGAGGAGAAGGAGCGGAGGGAGAAGAGAGAAAAGCAGAGCCGCTAGGTGTGGGAGGGCGCGGGAAGGCGCAGACGCAAGGCTCCGGCGTGATAGCCAGACCGAACGATTTGTACAGAGCCAAGGCTCCGATTGCATTGTACCACCTACTGTGCCGCAAGCATGAGATAGGGGCCGGATTCTTACTCGTGGACTGGTCCATCACGCGGGGGCTGATCCTCGTCGCTCATGGTTCTGCTGGCATCTGACTGGACAATGCGCGCACCTTCTCCTTTCTCCAAGGCGTGCGTCGCTGTGCAACGGGGACTCAAATAGAACTTCATGTACAAAGGCGCAAGGCTGAAACCTCTCGCGATTTCCAAGCTCTTTGCATCTTTGTCCTCGCCATGTCAGACACTGGTCCATTGCATCATTCTAGCCGAACAATGCGGGAGAAGAGTGGCAGGGCTGGTAGATTCCATCTCATCTCAACCAGAGGGCGTTGAGGTGATTTTGGGAACGTGCAAAACCTGCCAAAGGCGGCATGGGTGAAGGATGCGGAGGCAGCGAATGGCAGCATTCCGTTTATTGGACAGCGGCATGGTTCGTGAAACAAAAAGCATGCATGATACCGTTGCTAGGGTGGTAGCTTGGGGGCCAGAAGAACGTGGTATGAGGTGAGGTTAAGGACAAGAGGGAGGCGTAGCACTGGAGGGGCTGGGGTGCGATGCACAAGTGCGGCACAGCAGCTTCTGCCTGCGGGCCAAGCGCCGTCACACAACAACCCTCAGCCTGTTGTGCGGCTGAAAGATAGCCGACAGGCAATAAGAGCCGGTATTCGTAAATCCCACCAGCCATTCGGTGCGACCCGCCCGGCGACATTTGAATTCCTTTGCATCTTACTTCCTCTTATCTCCACTGGCCGCATCATTTTTGACGAGCGCAAGGCTGGACCGGACCGATGAATGACAAATGTCAGCAAGTATTTCAGAGAAGATCACTGTCGCTTCCGCCGGCTGCGGCTGCCACCAGTCACTGTTCATCGGCAGAGCGCAATTCCAGTTGCAGCGGCTCGCTGCCTTATACCGGCGCTTACACTGACCGATCTACCTGCAAACGAAACTGGTGGGAATCGCTAATGGTGGCCTTGAGGCTTGCGGATAATCCATTTTCAACTGTCTGGGTGTTCCTGGAGCCCACTTCACGGGCTTGGCGTTTATCAGGAAGAGTCAACAAACGCTTTGTTCTCGTCAATAGTGGTCTCCCTTTGAAGTGATATCGTCCCCATCAGTCAACGGAGAGCCAGCTATCTTCTACGATTCAAGGAACAGCTATGCAGGAACCCTCCGGCTTCTCGTTCAATCTGGCATGGACGTCAGCGGAAACGTACAGAAATGAAGGGCCACTGTCACTGTGACAACTGCGAATGGGAGCAAAAGCTTTGTCCGAGTTCACATTGGCTATCGTATCTACTTTATTTCCCCCAGCTGTACAGGAAGATTCATTGCTCTGTCAGTGTCATCAGTAAGCGTAAGCAGTCCGGCCCTCGTAGCCCTCCAAGCGGCCCTCCCTGATCTTCTTGTTGGTCCGCATCAGCCACACCCTCAGCGCCCAGGCCGAGGCGATGGTGGCGAAGGCGAAGCCGGCATTGCTGCCCATGCCGATGACGTAGCGGGGGCCGTCGCTGTCGGGGTACAGGTAGGCGGTGTAGATGTACGAGGCGTTGGCGACGACGTTGACGATGGACAGGGCGACGCCCTTCTTCTCGCTGGTCTGGCCCAGCGTGGCCGAGACCCAGCCGAGGATGACGCTGTTGACGGCGTAGGCGCCCGAGGCGAACAGGAAGCAGGCGACGTAGCGCGCGGCGACGTTGAGGGTCGCGCAGGCCAGGACGAAGCCGACCAGGGCGACGCCCATGCACACGGTGATGTGCCAGGTGCGCTCGTTGTAGCGGCCGCTCGTCCAGCCGACCAGCACGCCGAAGGCGCCCGACACCAGGTAGGGCGGGCAGGTCAGCACGAGCGTGATGGTCGAGCTGAAGCCGAGCGTCTTGACGACGGTGGGGAAGAAGTTGTTGAAGCCGCAGGCGCTGAGGTGCATGTTCTGCATGAAGCAGAACAGGTACAGGCGCGGGTCGCGGACGGCCTGCATGAAGCCGGCGCGCGCGCCGCGGTCGTCCTCGGCGCTGACGGTGTCGCGCAGGATGCGGGCGTGGGCGAGCTCGCGCTGGGCCGGGCTCAGCCAGCGCGTGTTGAGCGGGTGGTCAGCCAGCGCCCACAGGCTCAGCGCCGAGATGCCAAACGTCACGCAGCCCTCGACGATGAACAGCCAGCGCCAGCCCGCCAGCCCGTGCACGCCGTCCAGCGTGTTGAACACCGCCGCCGCGATCAGCCCCGAGAAGGCCGTCGCCAGGATGTTGCCCGAGTACAGGATCGAGATGCGCGTCGCGATCTCCTTGCGCGTGTAGAACAGCGACAGCATGAACAGCGCGCCCGGGTAGAACGGCGCCTCGGCGATGCCCAGGAAGAAGCGCACCAGGACGAGCCCCTTGTAGTCGTGCACCAGCGCCGTGCACGCCGACACCACCGCCCACGCCCCCATGCACGTGCCCATCCACAGCGACGGCCGCACCTTCTTCGACGACATGACCATGTTGGACGGGATCTGCATGAACAGGTACCTGCCTGCCGTTAGCGCGCAGTGCTGGCCAGCGCCGGGGCGAGCCTACCCGACGAAGAGGATCGAGATGGCCGTGTTGTACTGCGACCCGTGGAGCCCCAGGTCGTCCTCCAGGCTGTCCAGCCGCGCCTGTGCGATGGCGTTCCGGTCGAGCTGTGCAGGCAGATCAGCTTCTGCAGTGGCTGGGCGCTGCGCTCCAGCCGACTTACGTAGTTCAGGAAATACATCGCCCACAGCGTCGGCATGATGCGGTAGTCCAGCTTCTTGACCAAAGCAATCTCTTCCGGGTCGGTCTTTGCCACCGCTCCGGAATAGTCTCCATTCGCAACGACGCCATCCTTCTCCTTCTCGACCTGCTCGATGTGGAGCTTCTCGTCGAGTGAGCGGTCCATGGACTTCTTCTCCGCCATTGATTCTCGTGAAAATGAAAATGTGAGGGTGAATCAGCAGAGAGAGAAGGGATGGAGTGAAGAGAAGAAGTCGGTGGTGAGAGAGAGAGAGAGAGAGAGGAGGATGGGAAGAGTAGACCGCTACTTATGGCCCGAGTGCCTTAGCACGCGGCTATTTCTCCGCATAAAGCCAGATGGTTTGCGGGGGATCCGAAAGTTTCCCCCATAGGCCGCACTCCGCAATCCGGGGATTCGGTAGAAAGTCTTGCCCGCTATGGAAAGTGGAGCAGACACGCATCCTCAACAGCAGCTCGGCGATAAGGAGAAATCGTATGACCACGGCATTCACCGATTGTTGATTTGCGCGTCCCCGAGGCCGCCACTCGGATATGGGGCGTTTCGTTAGTGACTTTCGGCCGGCCGAGCCATCTACTTTTGGGTGAAAGAAGCAGGCCCAGATCTCGGCGGCGTGGGCCAGTTTGTCAGATACGCTCATTGACTATTCAAGCCCGATCTCGTATACCTTGACGGAAGGAGCCTTCCTCCACTGTCCAGCAATCTCTTGAGACCATCTGTTCCGCGAGGTCGTCAAGTACACGTTTCGATCCATGAAGATAACCGTGACCACAATACCGGTGCGTAAGGCTGCATATGCAAGCTGCATGACATGTTCCACAAAAGTCTTCAACAGGAGTGCCTGGGAAGTTCTGAGAGAAGCACGCCCGTTTTGAAACCGAATACAACATAAAGCGTACTGCTGGGATGCAGAAATGCTCCAAGGAGTGCAGCCGGATAAAAGTGTCGTTCAGTGAAAACACCCACCCTAGAAAGTGATTTGGTCACTGCTATTCAAGAGGCGTATCTTTGTGAATTTTCTGTCGCGGAGAGTGGAAAAGTATCGACTTTCAGGTACCCTTTTGTACCTCTGCCACCACCAGCGTCTCATTCTTTAGTCTCGAGCTACATGTCTGGCGTTGATTAGAGTGGTCTGGATTTTACCGACGGCGAGGGAGAGAGGCCTCCTTCGCCAAGATGAAGACGGAGGGATGCGTGTCGGGTCAATTCTTGCGGTTGAAAGATTGGCCGTGGCGATGTAGGTGAAGACCGAAGCTAATCCGGCTCATCGATTAGCCGTTGTTGCGCTCTCACGCTGTCCGCTGCGGCACAGAGTTGGCCCGATCTGTGACTGTGACTTTGTGCAGCCACCAGCGTCAACACTCGAATTTTGCAGTGGCCATCGCAGGACACGGCATCGGATGCTGCTTGTTCAAGCAAGCGAACGCACGACGACTTCGGTGATGGTCCAGCTTTCAACAGGCTGATGGCGTGGAATTTCTCCCATCCACCTTCGAATTTCAACGCGAGGCACGACTAAACCAGGACTACCCACTGTCTCGGAGAGATCGTGCACTAACAAGGAAAGTATCGCTGATTGAAAACCAGGTTACCACACTTCACGTTGTTGTCTATCCTCGTTTCAGCGCCCTCCCCGCCCGATCCGGCAGGCTTGAGAAACGCAGTTCGATCAAGCCTTCTTGGCCCAGCTAGCGCCCAGATCTTGGGTTTCCAGCGATTCCAACAGTGTCAAAAATGCCTGTATTTGACTACAGATGGTTTGCGCGCGTGTGCGACCGACACGTTTACTGACCGCGAGATTCGGACACGGCTGCTCCCCTCTCCTCGATGGAGCCCGAATCTGGACACGTCCTGGCCTGGAATTGCGGAGCAAAAGAAAAAAACGGCTTCCGTCGAAAAAGACCCTGCTCCGACGAAACCTGCGGTTGGACGAGGCAGTCTCCAGCTCGAAGCCGCCGAGAAGAGCTGCAGAACCGTGTCCCACTAGTCGCACTGCTGACGGTCAGGATCACAGACACGCCCTCTCCACTTCTGATGGCTCGTTAGACTTGTTTGCAAGCACCAAAGCCAAACACTTAACGGGGCACTTACCCCGTTCTTGTCTTTGCAGTACTTGCTGCATTTTTCCTTCTCGAGGCCACGTTCGATGCAGAATCTCGGGCATCCGACGCGAGGATGCCGAGGCGGCTCCGGTTCATACACTAATAGAGGGTCCTCTGTGATCGGGAGAGCATCTGATGCTTGTGCAGAGACAACAGCGACTGCGGTACCGAAAAGGTAGAGAATAGCGTGAGCGAACTTCATCGTGTGATGATACCTGAAGTTGACGAGTATGCTCGAGGTTTTATATTGGCAGTTTAGTTGAGAAATCTGTGGGAATCGACGCTTTTTCCAGGGTTCTTGGGTTACCGTGGTTCAACGACGACCTGGCCCCAAGGCTCTGGAATTGCATTGGTGGAGTGTGGTACCGTTACAACATACTGCGATAGATATGTGTATGTGTCTGATGTACTCTTTCCATGGTCCCTATTACGATGAGTTGCCTGCCAAGGAAAGGAATTCAAGCTTCTAGGCTGAGAGTTCCATCACTGAGTTTAGACAAAGATAAAATCAGTTACATGCAAGAAATCAGAGTAGATTTCGCAGTGAATGCTCCGAAAAGACAGGACATGTAGTCGTTGTTCATCGCGTTCGATCATTCACCTTGGATCTAACCACTGACCACAAACAAAATTTTCATTGCCTTAAATTCTGCATCCTCATCCTCACCACCCCCTCACGATGCCTTCTCTAACAGCCCCGCCGCAACCGTCTGCCCCTCACTCCTCAACACCACCCTCGCCGGCGGCTCCAACGGCACCGCCGCCGTCAGCTCCACCACCACCCTCGCCACGCTCCCTGGCTGCACGATCCTCGGCTTCTTCTTCGTCACCTCCCCGCTCCCCTTGTCCAGCACAGCTACTAGCTGCGAGATACGCGCCGAGACGTTCAGCCGCCCCTTCAGCACGTCCACGTACATGGGCGTGACGTGCTCGAACGCCAGGATCTTCGCCGTGAAGGACTTGATGTTCTTGATCGGTGACGACGGGTGGCACACGATGTCGCCGAGGCGTAGGTGCTGCGGGTCGATCTCGGCGAGGTGGAGGGTTGCGATTTGGCCCGCGACGGCCCAGTCGGCCGGCCCGTTATTGTCAACTTCGATGCCCTTAATAAAGGCTGTTTCACCGGAAGGCATGACGACGAGCTGCTCGCCGACTTGTAGGTTGCCCGCATCGATGCGACCGGAGATGGACAGTGGGTTGGTGATGCCGCCACGGAAGATGTCTGAGATGGTGAGGCGGAGCGGCTTGTCGATGGCGCGCTTGCTGGGTTCGGAGGCGTCGAGCTCTGCGACGAGGGTCGGGCCGGTGTACCAGGAGGCCAGTTCCTCGGGAGCGGGCTGCACGATGTTCTCGCCTGTAAGTCCTGCACAGGGAACGAAAGCAATGTTCTTGCTCTGGAAGCCTGCAGTCGTGAGGAAAGCAGACATTTGCTGGGAGATCTCGTCGAAGCGCTCCTTGGACCAGGATATTGTGTCCATCTTGTTCACAGCAACGATCAGTCGCTGGACGCCAATACTGCGGGCAAGAAGCGCATGTTCCTTCGTCTGGCCCCGGAGGCCCGACTCGAAGCTGTTGGTGCTGGCATCAATGACAAGCACCGCAAAGTCTGCCTGACTGGCTCCTGCAATCATGTTTGGGACGAAATCCTTGTGGCCCGGCGCATCCAGAATTGTAAATCTTGTCTTTTCCGTCTCAAAGGTATTGGTTGCAATGTCAACAGTGACTCCGCGGGACCGTTCCTCAGACGTCTCATCCATCACCCACGCCAAAGCGAATGAAGATTTACCGATGTTCTGCGCCTCTTTACGCAACTTGTCCAGGGAGCGTTGGTCAACGACCTTCAAGTCATACAGTAATCTGCCCATGAGGGTACTCTTTCCATGATCAACGTGTCCTGGGATGGTAAGCAAAGAGCCAGCACGGAGATTCTGGGCCCCTTACCGATCACAACAAAGTTCGCCGAATTTTTCAGATTGGATTTTTCGTACTCCGCTAGGACGTTCAAGTTTTTGCTCTTGACACGAGGAGCCTCGTCGATCTTGATCCCTTCCACACCCTCGGTAACTCCACTCGTGTCATCCTTGGCCTTGGAGTCCTTTGCTTGAGTTTGCTTCTTGGCACCTAGTCACATTAGTTGCCGCACGGAGTCAGGTCCAGGATCATGCGCGAATCGCACCTTTCGCCTGCGCGTTTAAAACGACATCGTCTGGGCTTGGACCTGCGAAGGGGTTGGCTTTAGCATACTCCGGGTCAGAAGCATAGGGCAATGGAAACGTTCCGCCGTTGCGAAGCTGTCCTCCAGGTCCGGATCCAATCACTGTGCGGGCAAAGGTGGATGGGGCGCCCAAGAGATCCGGTAGTTTGACGGCTGGCTCCTCTTCCTTGGACTCAGATGGTTTGGGTTCTTCCTGAACAGCCTCCTTGGGTACGGGGCTGGGGCTCCTCTTTCGGCGAACGGGGTACGATCTAGGTTGGCCTTGCTTTTTGGTCTCTTCCACATTCGTCTTCTCAGAGAGCGTGCTCTGTTTTGACGGTACTTCCTTCGCCGTAGTTTCGCTTTTGGTCTTGAGCCGGTCCAAAAGCGCCACAGCCTTATCAGGGGTCTGGTCTCCGGCATCTCCAGATGCCGCAGGTGTGCCTGCCTTTGCCTCCTCTTGCTTCTTCTTCCTGGCGGCTGCCAGAGCAGCCAGCTTAGAAGGCTTGGATGAGCCACCAAGAAGATATCCTCGCGGCGCTGTATACATCTCCGAAATATTTCCAAGGCGGTGCGCCGGAACGTTAAGCCAAGGAGTGTCTTCGAAGAAATCCGCAGACGACCGACCCGTGCGTAGAGACGGGAGGAACATGGGAAGGGGGAAGGCCACAACGGAGTCTAAATTGGTTTCCTCTTTAGAAATCTTGCTGGCAAAGTTGCGGAGAGCTGTGGTGTTGGCCTTACATGGTGGATCCAAAGTATTTACATGACGGCCACTGGAGGACAGCTCTTGGCGGATGGTGGGGCGTGGAGAAAAGATGTACTGACCAGCTGTTTTCTTGGATTGTGTGTTCGCGGCTGCACCTGCTGCCTGGTCAAACCGGGAAGGTGGCTTCTGCTTTTTGGGCTGCGCCGGCTTGTAGGTGTCTATGCGCTCGTCAGACAACTCTTCGCCATGGCCTCCAGACTGTCTCACTCTTGAGATACGAGACGGACTTCCCGACGTCGTAGTAGTAATTCCACAGCGCCTCCTCTATCTGCTTGTTCGTCACGTTGGAATAGTCGGCGCCCAGCGCTTCCCTGACTTTTATGGTTCCCTGGCGCAGTTGTTCTGGCGGGCGTGGCGCGTCAGTCGCAGGGCGGCCAAGGCAGCGGTGAGGCGTGCGTACCTTTGTCCTCTTCGCTCATCTCTGCGACAGCCGAGGTCAGCAAGTGCCGACCGTATTCCTGTTGTTGTGGGCGGCCAAACCTTCTTCACCGCCGTCGGCGTACTCATCGTCATCGTAGCCAAGGTCCTCGTCGTCGTAGGCGATGCCCTTGACTCTACGGTGCGACATGTTGGGCGGCGCTGGCGGTCGAGTCGCGGGGGGAGAGCGGCGGCGAGGGCACGGTCGCGGGTGCTACGGTATTAGCTGGGGATGTTCGGTGATCAAAGTCGCACGGCGCGGGGCGTTGGTAGACTGGCGGAGCGAGTGGTGGGGCTTCAACCATCGTCATTACCGCTCGCTTAATCTGCCTTATCGATAGACCGCTCGTTTTTTTTGGCCGTGAACCTCCTCTCGTCCCATCTATGCTTCTCTACACCACAAGTCCCCATCCATAGTATCTACAGGCTATCACAAGGGCAATGCATTGGTGTTCTGCCTCCAGCCCCCGTTCGTCGGAACAGGAAAGGCGCACAACCTGGAAGACCTGGTTTCAAAGCCAACCAGACCCCGGCCCGTCGAGAAAAGCCGGCTATACCCAACCTCGCCGTACATCTTTCCCCTATTCACCCCAAGAATGGGATCTTCATAATGCATAATGCATGAAAGTGGTGGTGGGAAGACCGGTGGCGAAGACATTCAACAGCCCCATCCTGATACTTCTCTGTTTTGTGGAAGAAAAAGTAGTGGGATGACGTCAAAACGAGCCCAGAGGATCCTTGCGGTAAGCACGAAGCACGAGGGAACCTTGGAACCTTCTTGTCGGATACCCGTCAAACTTTCAGTCGACCCATATTTTAGAACTCGCGATCGGCACCATCAAAGCGCGGCGTTCTTGCAACTCGGCTTCCTCAAGCATCAGGAGAACAAGGACCTCGGCTCGCCCACCCGACGTCAAGGGTAATCCCTCGGCGCAGCATCTCGGGAAGAAAGATAGCATCGACGCAGCTTGTCTCGAGGGGCGCCGGGTGCAGAGCATAGATGCGCGTGGCGCTGCGAGTGTGGGGGTTGATAAGAAGAGGCTCTAATTAAGCATGAAACACCCAGCGTTGTAGGCCTGATGTTTGGGCCCGCAAGACACTGCACCACGTCTCTTGGAAAGATCGCCGGCGCAGACGCGTGCGCGCAACGCGCGGTCCCGGCCTCACGCCAATCCATAGTGGTGCCCGTATCGGGAGTACCGATCCTTGATGCTTCTGCAGGCGAGCCTGCAATATCTGAATAGCCAGGTCGTATATTGCCGTCCACACCAGCAAGGCACCCTCCCCCCTCGTGCGTGTGTTTGTCGATCCGGAGCTGGGGCCGCAATTAAAACCCCTTTCCTCCTCTTCCCTTCCGCCTCCCCCGCGCTTACGCTCCCCCGGTTCCGATACTGCTATTCTTGACAGAACATTCGAGGACCTCGACGAGCGCGCGTCGGCTCCCCTCAAAAGCGCGCTCGCGCGGCAAAGAAACCGCGGCCTTGGGACTACCGCCGCGCGGCTGTCACTCGGCCTCTCGTGCGCGAATTACTCGTAGCCATCGCAATGACCTCAACTTCGCGTCGTCTTTGGGAAGACATCCGAATGGTGATGGACCCGCCGGCGATCCGAGCATCCGTCCACTTCCCGTTCGGGAATTTCCGAAAAAGTCATAGACGTTCGACGTTAGAAATATATTCGCTGCCCTTTTTAGCGCAAGATCTGCTTCTTTGAGAGAGCTGCATAATTCTGCAACGCAACACCCGCAAAGATGAAAAAAAGGTCGGTGCCGTCAATAGCGCGTTTCTGCGCCGTCTGTATTATACTTCGAACCTCAGACACTGCGGCGCAGCGGCTGATGGGAAGGTTGACAAGGACCTGCGTGCCTGCTGAAGATGGAACAGGAGCCTGAGGATGGCACGCTGGGGGAGGGGAGGAGGATGGGAGAAGAGGAGGCCTGATTCTCAACACTTTGGAATGGGTCGACACCCCAGGCCGCATCATCAGCGATGATGAGCTTGCGCATGCGTGCATTGCTTTTGGGCATCGGACATGGTGGTGGTAGCGTCGGTGGTAGGCTTGGCTTCGTTGATCCGATTGCCCTCTCTTACGCAGACTGGTTTTATTTTCGTTCTGCTGGCTGCGGAAGTGGGGAGGTCAGCACGAGGATTTCGGTTCTCGGGCGGTTTCGCTTTCCGCATTAGGCAAGGATGGTGAGAAGAGGAACGTCGAGCATCTGGCCAAGATCTGCGTGGGTGATCCTGTTGAGGTTCTTGTACGGAAAGCTTCGCCTCCGCCTTTCGCGTAAATAGGTCGACTCTGACTGATCTGCGAACTAGCTTTCGCTCGACTTAACCTACGCCGGTGCCGGGCGCCAGTGGGGGTTTCGATCTCTGCCTGATCAAGTGACGGTGCTGTGTTTTTTTCAGCGCTTGAAACTTTCTTTCATTTTCCTTTTTCTGGTTGGCAGGGCTGCAGCTGCAGCAGCGAGAAACAAACTTAAAGTTTCGGGCTTTGTTCGTGACGTCCGTCAAGGTAACCACACGCGGCCGCATTTCTTTGGCTGGACAAAGCGCAACGAAAAGGTTCAAGTGCACAGCCGGAGAGGAGCTGTGTGATGAGTGCAAGCCCAAAGTCTTCACAAACTCTCACATCGCAACGGGGCAAGGGTACGAAATACGAACGGCCCGTCGCGGGACAGGAATGCGAGCCGCCCCGGAAACTTGATGTCCGGTTGTCGACGCCAACACTTGTCCGAGCGGCCTGGCGAGCTGTCTCTTGGATTCCAAAGCATTCGGGTGACAGCAAAGCAAACCTACCGCTTTGTTGAACATTGTAGTCAATAACTTTGTAGGAATTTTTTCTTAGCCTGCTGATTTAAGCTGTTCACAGAGAAGTCTCTTAGCAGTTTTTTTTTTTTAGCAACCTTGAAAAATTGTTATTGTCAATTAATAAGTTCTGTGGCTTTGGAGTTTTTTTCTACCTATCTTGTCTATGGCAATCGCTTACTACTCGGCCCTCGCGGCTTTGGTTTTGTCCGCCATCCGGCGTGTACGCTCCTCCCTCCTCGCTCTACACGCTTCTAAGTAAGCCTCGTGGGCTTGTGCCCTCTCAACGTTCTTCAATTCCTTGATCTTCTTGTCGGTTCGCACTCGTCCACCTTTCTTTTTCATTTTCTTGGTCTCCATCTTGTCCGCCGCCCTGGTCCTATGCCTCCAGCCTGTTCTCACCCGCAGCCTCCGTTTCATTCTTCCGCTCTTCCGCCCTCCTGAGCGCCTTGGCTTCTCTAGCAGCCGCAGCCTTCTCTTGTTTAGCTTTCTCGACCCGATCCCTCTCTAGAATAATCTGCCTTGCGGCATCCATGACGGGCGGCACTGGTAGTACGTGGCCGTACAAGGCCATTAAGACGGCAGCTTGCATTGCGTAATGTGCATCATTGCCAGCGTTGTGGAGATACTCGGGCTTCTCTCCCATGGCGAGGAGCAGCTTCTCTAGACCCTGGGGAAGATTGATAGCCCGGGCGAGCCTCTCGGTGTCGACTAGGCCGACAACGCCCTGGCGGAAGAGCGAGAACCCAATCGTGTTCAGGTACTTGATGTCTCCGCTGATATTGTGGCCGACGAGGACGATGTTGCGATTCGATTTTTCGCCACCCTGGAAGGCCGGCCAGTCGTCGATGTTCAACTCCTCTCTAACATCTGGGATGGTGAACTCATCCTTGAGAATGGTTGGCATCATTTTGGGTGTAATGCAGTGTTGGCTATCGCCAAAGAGGAATTCGTCCGGACAGCCCTTGACATGCTTCTTGTTGACGTGTTTCTGGTAGTCTTTCATGAGGTAATGATTGGTGCGGATCTGGCAGAGCCACTTGCCAGGCGAGGTCTCGGACAAGGGAGGGAGATGGCACGAGTCGAGTTTGGCGACTCCGACCTCTGTGATTCTTCTCTGATTGAATTCGTATGCCTCAAGGTCGACGGCAATGAAAACCGGATCGAGGGCATTCACGCATTCAAAAAGCTTGTCCGTCTTCGCTTCAAGTCCGAGGAACTGACGGAGCAGGGAAAGAGTTGCAGGAGCTGGTAATGGCTTCTTCCCAGGCTTCGGCGTGCCCTTGGTTGACACGAGAGCGGCGCTTTGGCATCCTGGCGGGATGCGGCGGCAGGGGGGCACTGGTCGAGCAGCCGCACGAGACTGCAGCGTGGCCGCAGCGGCAAGGCGGGGTGCTGCTTGCGTGAAGACAGCAGCATGGCGAAGACAGCGCATCGTCGCGCGCACAACGGGCAGGCGCGGCAGCGAGCGCCGTCGAGTGAAGAAAGCGCGCGTGCACGTGCCAGCCCAGCTCTCGCCTCTCGCGCGGACGGGCGAGCACGGACCGGAAAAAGACCGGCGCCGGATCTGCTGGGCGCCAGCGTGGGCGGGCTCTGCCGGCAGCCGAGCCTGTGCAGCAACTATTCGCGGCCGTTTGCCTTCCGCGCCCATAAACATCGGACGCCCGCCAATGCATTACTTCAGCCGTCACGCCCGCCGCTGCATGGACAAGACACGCCCAGCATGCTCGGCCGGTATTGACAAGCCCCCAGAGCCCGCCAGGCCTGCGAAGCGCCCCGGCCTGGCCGTTGCGCCGCCACGTCGTCCGCCTTTTCAACACTCGCGGCCGATCGCGTCCCAGCAATCGCCCAATTTAAAAGAGTTTGACAGCGATCCTGCTAAACTTAGGCTTTATCGACAGCTGGTGTACTCCAGCAACTCTATTCACTGCATCTGCGCGCAGGGGCCAGGCCGGGCCCGACAGGCACCGTCAGCACATCCGTCAGACGTGGAAACAGGTACGAGCGCTCGTTCGGATGGGGCTGCGCCTTCATGCGGGAGTTATTGCATAAAGCAAGGCAGATCACGCCCCGCGGTTCTCCCGCGCAGCAAGACACGAAGTCACCACCAATCGACAGCAGCAGCGGGGCCCTCGACAGGCATCTGGCGGTTTCGGGTGCGGGTCCGCCGACTGGGAAACTTGATTCCCGATGATGGTACCTGGAGCAATAAACAGCGCTCCATTCTTCTGCACCCCCGGTGCCACTGCAGATTCGCGGTGGCGGATCTGCTGCTGCGAGATCCAGGGGCGCAGGGCTAGGGGCTCGGGCTCCCGGCCTGCACGCGGTGGGGCTTGGGGGCGGAAGGATCGCTCTGGGCGTATGGAATGGCGGCGGCAGGCGCAGGCGCCTCTGACGGACGGCAAACGCTCAGCAGGAGTGTGCAATCTGGCGCGCAGCCAATGCGGGAGTCTGGCTGTGGCAACTATCAACAGATGACTGGCAGCACGATCTGCTCCGGCCGGCCGCTGGACCTGGATCATGGGAGCTGCGCCATCTGGGCTGCGCCGGATTGGGCGGCCAGCGCGACAATCATTCCCGAGCGCATGCTCCCCGCAGCGAATCAGCCGTGCGGAGCACCGCCGGCCAACAGCACGTCAAACGTCAACGCGCCGCCACGCGCGCGTCCGCCTCCTATTCCTCTCCCGCCGGCCGAGTGCGCTGGTGCTGGAGAGGCAGCAGACAGGCGTTAGCAGCGCGGACATGCTCACGTGCGCCTCGAAGGGACTGGCGGCTGCGGGGCCTAGCGCTGTGATCTCCCACTAACCTCCGCGTTGCAAAGAGCTTCTCTGCGAGCACCGCGTCAGGCACCCCGAGGCAGCACTTCCCACCGCAGGCGCGGCCGACTTCCCCCGACCAGGACTGCGCTACCATGCACTGTCATGGCGCTGCAGACGGCCACGATCGCCTGATGCTGCAAATCCTGCCGCGGTGCGCACCGCTCCACCTGCTGGCCCGCCGGCTGGTTTTTGTCGGCCTGCCCCGCCCGTGCCAAGCGCCGTCCGGTGCTTGACGACCACTGTTCCACGCGGCTCGCTGGCTCACCCGTCGGCCCCCTGTCGGCGTGCTAGTCATTCGTTTGCGTTCGGCTCATCTCGCCGCAGGATCGGACTTCCTTCCTCTTGACAGTCACCACCGCTATTGCAGGATGGATGATGCTGCCCGAGGCTCGGGGTCAGCAGACGCGGCGTCCAACCCTTCGCGCCGTCCCCAGATCGCCCTGCTCCATCACGCGGCCCAACCAACGTGTCAGACGCGCCGAGTCCTGATCACCTTGTGCGAGCATGCGTGCTGTCGCACCGTCTTGGACGGCGGCTCTCGGAGACCCCAGAAAGTTCAGGGTTACACCCGCTCCGACGCGCCGGGGGCAGAGCGTGCTGGCAGGCATGGCCCGCGTCACCGCTGCTCGTGTGTCTGTGTACCAGATGCCGCTGCCGCTGCCTGGGAAGCACTGCCTCCTCCTTACCGCATCCTTGCTCCATGAACTCTCACCTTTCCCGGCGCCCCAGCTCGTCGCCGGCGGCCCGCCTGCTGCCAAGTCCCCGTCGTGCCCGTTCTCGCTCTGCCCAAGTCCCGCGCTCCCAGCGTCGTCCTGCTCACCGCCGCTGATCCCGGCCCGCGGGGTGGTGTGCGGGCTCTGCGACGACCGGTGAGCTCTCATTTCGCATTTACCCATCCAGCTCATGTGCCCCCGTCCGCCCCCGGCCTCCAAAATCACCCACTGCTCCTCCGCCAAGCGCGGAGGGCTCGGCTATGGCCAGACGCTGCGAGCTTGTCTACAGGCAAAAGTGCCCGGTCCATGTGCTAGATTTGTGGCGCCCTCGTGGTCGGCATTAGTAGTGGCCATGAGACTAATTGCCATTAACAACCTGCATACTAGACCCTGACATCATGTGTTATGGTCTCCTGGGCCCGTTCACTGGCGCCAACACCGTTGTGTGGAGAACTATGCTTACCCATGCAATCTCCCAACCATGTCCGCCTGCTATAAAGCTTTTGCCGCCCAGTAAGATGCTCACACTCCTGTCCATCACTTACCTCCCCCGGCTCAGACGCAGGCACCATGCTACCCTTCTATTTTTTGGCCGCCTGCTTTGCAGGTGCTGTCTCTGGCCAGGGCTCGTCCACCTTCTCGCCTGCACGTCCGCCGGCGCTGCCCCTCGCCGTCAAGTCACCGTACCTCAACACCTGGCTCAATGCTGGTAGCGACGGCGGCAACGGGGGCTATCTCGCCGGCCAATGGCCTGTGCACTGGAGGTTTGTTCGCCCCACATCATGACTGATGCAGCTCGCCCGCTCACACCTCCACGCAGCAACCAAATCACGGGCTGGGCTGGTATGATCAGGGTCGATGGCACCGCCTACAAGTGGATGGGTGACCCACTTGCCGCCGACGGCCCGGCTGTGGTCTCGCAGGATTCTTACGAGTACACGTCAACGAAAAGCATTTTTAACATGAATGTTGATGGCAAGGTTGCCATGAACATCACCTTCCTGTCGCCAATTTTCCCGGATGATTTCCAAAGGCAGTCCTTGATTTTTTCGTACCTCAACGTTGAGGTCTCCTCGATAGACGGCTCCGAACATGATGTTCAGCTGTACTCGGACATCTCTGCCGGTGAGCCCAGGGCTTATTTATTCTCAACAAATTTTTCATGCCGCTAACCACGCACTCTTAGAATGGGTCACTGGCGATCGGACTAAGGTTGCGCAGTGGGAGTACGAAACCTCCAGTGATCTGGCCTACCACAAGGTGTACAGGCAGGCGCAGCAGGCTTTCTCTGAAAATGCGGACCAGGCTGAATGGGGCAATTGGTACTATGCTACTGACGCTGTTGACGGCATGACCTTCCAATCTGGTGCCGACAACGATGTTCGTGGTGCTTTTGCGAACAACGGATCATTGGCCAACACTAAGGACACCAACTTCCGTGCTGTCAACGACAACTGGCCCGTGATGGCATTTGCTGTCGACGTTGGCTCTGTCAGCTCTAACTCTGTCAACACGCTGTTTACCCTTGGTCTCTGCCAACAGGAAGCAATTCAGTTTGCAGGGTCTGATGGATACCTTCCCCGCCCTTCCCTGTGGACTGACTACTTTAGCGATGATGTTGCTGCGGTCAGTCGTCCTGTGCACCGTCGGAAATGTAAATTGCTAATTTGCCAATAGCTTGATTTCTTCCACAAGGACTACAGCACGGCCACAGATCGTGCCACGGCTTTGGACAGCAAGATCTCCAGCGACGCTATCGGTGCCGCCGGCCAGGACTACTTGACCATTACTTCGCTGTCTGTCCGCCAGGTCTTTGCCGCTGTTCAGCTCGTCGGTACCCAGGACAAGCACTGGATTTTCATGAAGGAAATTTCGTCCAACGGTAACATGAACACGGTGGACGTCATTTTCCCCGCTCACCCGCTTTTCCTCTACACCAACCCCGAGCTGTTGAGATTGGTGCTCGAGCCATTGTATGAAAACCAGGAGTCTGGGCAATACCCGAATGACTACGCGATGCACGATCTCGGCGCCAGGTATCCGAACGCTACCGGTCACTCGGACGGTCTCGATGAGCCCATGCCTCTTGAGGAGTGCGGCAATATGCTTATCATGGCGCTGGCCTACTATCAACGCACTCAGAACCTCGACTGGCTGAATGCTCATTACGATATTCTCCGCCAATGGACCACTTTCCTGACCGACGAGGCTTTGTACCCCAACAACCAGCTCTCAACCGACGACTTTGCCGGCACGCTTGCGTAAGTCCCTGAAAACTGGAAACCCCCATTTTCATCGTCTAAGCTTAGCTAATCGCACATTTTAAATTTAGCAACCAAACGAACTTGGCACTCAAGGGCATCATTGGTATCGAGGCCATGTCCCAGATTGCTGATCTCACCAGCCACCCGGATGAGGCTTCCACGGATCACAACACGTCTACCAGCTACATCGCCCAGTGGCAAGACCTCGCGATTGTGCCCCAGAGCGGCGACACGCCAGCGCACACGAATCTTGCGTACGGTGATGCGGATTCGCACGGTAAGTTTAAACCCCAAGCCACCAGTTACGCGCGCCAACGCAAGCCTCCCGTTCCGGCTGGCGGCGGGAGAGCGCCACCACCACTACCGCCCGCCCCACGAGAACATCAGCCAAGTTCCTGGGCGTCTCGTATTCGAGAAACCACACCCGCCCTGCATCGCACTAAAACACGAACGATAATGCGCAACCGAGACACTAACGCTTGATGTCTTGCATAGGCCTCCTGTACAACCTGTACGCTGCCCGCGAGCTTGGCTTCGACCTCGTTCCCCAGGAAATCTTCGAGCAGCAGAGCGCCTTCTACCCGACTGTCGAGCGCCGATTCGGCGTGCCTCTCGATACGCGCAACACGTACACCAAGACCGACTGGGAAATGTTCGTCGCTGCTATTGCGTCCGACGAGACGCGCGACATGTTCCACAGCGATATCGCCGCCTGGATCAACGAGACGCCGACGAACCGTGCCCTGACCGACCTGTACGAGACGGAGACTGGAGAGTGAGTTTGCCCGATTAATTGCCCCTACATGTTCGTTTATCCTAACGCCGATACCCTGCAGTTACCCCAGCGGCATCACCTTCGTCGCACGCCCGGTCATGGGCGGCACGTTCGCGCTGCTGCTGCTCCAGAACTGAGCGCAGTAGCGTGCAGCCGCACAGGTGGAGCGAGAGTCGTATCCTCTTTCCAGACGCGTTTCGCAAGTTCTTTTCCTTTTCATGCCCTCGAGTAATTTTTCTGCAAGGAAAAAAGAAAAAGGACCACTCGCTTGATGATTAATGTATATACCAAGAGCCACAATTGTGGTCGGATATCCTCGCACCCCCTACGACACCTGCCACTAATTCGCCGCAAGAGATCCGGCGAGCGAGTGAGTCAATCATCGGTTTCGGCGTTCGTTTTTTGATATTTTCGGGAAGTAGAAGGAACCGGCTGGGCAAACAAGCACGGATTGCATATAAGCACGAACCCACAATGTCCCTAGGATTGATGGGAGACATGGGACGATTGTCTACGACGAGCCAAACGACATAAATACAAACTCAAGAAGAGCAAGAGAAAAACTTATCAGGGATAGACTACATAGGTTTTAATCTTCCTCCTTTTTGTCCTCACCCTCGCTCTGCAGACGGAACGGGGTGGACGAGATGGTTTTTAATCAACGCAAGGTAATCTTTTCTCTGCTGTGTACAATCTCGTGCGCGTGTGCCTTGTTTACAACTTCGATCGTGACAAAAAGTGTACAACAACACCAGAAGACTCAACTGTTGCGGCGAGAAGCAAGGATCGCGAAAACGAAGTGAGGAAAAGAACTCAACACCAAAGTGGAACGAACTCTGGAGTGACGAATGGGAGAGAAGAGCGGCGGTGAAGATCCTTCCACTTTACGCCGCTCGTCTCACCACCAACCGATTCCCCACACCGGCACTTACTCTCGTGTCCATCCCGCCTCCCTCTCCCGTCTCCCTGCCGCATGTCTACGACTACCTTGCTGATATCTTCATCTCGTTCCCTCTTTCATCAACAATAGAAAATTAAACCCCTTATTTCGACACTCGCATGCATATATGTGTGTATATCTCTTTTTCGACAAAGCACCTCGTCGCAGTTATCCAATCTGGTATCTGAAGAAACCCAACCCCCGTCAAAAAGAGAACGCCTTGCAGAAGAAAAGTGACTCAGGTTACTGTAGGGAGGCAAAACGCGACGAGAGAAGCAAGAAACAAAGAAGACTGTGGGAGAATGCTAGCAAGAGGAAGAAATAAAAACGAAGAAGCCTCACCGTATCTCTTTTTGTGTCTTTCGCTCTCCAAAGGAAACCCCAACAGTGACGAGAGAACCCCTTCCAACGCGATGCTATATAGGATGAGGAAGAATAACAGCAGCAACACCACAAGGAACAACACGCGCATAGCGCCCACCCATCCAAACCCAAACCCTCAACCTCCATCATGTGAACGCTTATCAGGAAAGGCCGCCCAGTCCCACTCTCGTGACCGCCACCGCTCCCGCCCGGCCACCCCCTCCTACCCCGGCCGCACGCGCTCGCCTCTACTCGTCAATCTGATCCGCCCACGACTTCTTCTCGCCCGTCTGCGGGCCCAGCACGGCGCTCAGGCCGAAGCTCTCCATCCGCTTGGGAGGTTCCGGTCGATCGGTGTCATCCTTGCCTCCTTGGCTGCCCGCGGCCGCCGCTACTGCACCCTTATCTGCACCAACACCGGCATCAGCACCAGCGGTGCCGTTAGCCGCCGCTGCGGGCTGATCTGCCGGCTTCGCCTTGTTCGGGAAGGACAGCTGCGGCGCCCCCGCAGCGGCGGGCGGCGCGTCATCGCCCGCGTGAGCTGCAGGCGCGGCGGTGGAGGGGAGTTCAGGGAAGTCTGCAGGCGAGGGAGGGATCTGGCTGGACGGGTTGGGCGGGAGATCAGCGTGGGCTGACGACGCCTTGCGTCCGGCGTGGTGGTTGGAGGAGTCACCACGGCCACCTCTTCCCCCTCCACCCCGTCGCCCTCCACCCCTCCTACCCTCACCGCCGCGGGGAGCATGAGCCCCTCCCGCCTCCGCTCCACCGTCACCCCCGTCGCCCGCCGTCTCCGCCCCGCCCCCCTCCTCGCGCGCGGGCGGCGGGCCCGTCACCCCGCCGTGCATGCCGCGTCTGGTGGCGCGGCCGCTGTTGCGCTCGTTGCCCGTGCCGCCGAAGCCTTCCTCCTTGTCGGCGTCCCACTCGCGGCCCTGCAGCGCGTTGAGCTTGCGTAGCCGGTTGCGCTCGCGCTCGCCCATCATCTGCTGCCGGTTCTGGCGCTCCTGCTTGGCGCGCACCTTGGCCTTCGCCGCCGCCTCGGCCTCGCGCTTCTCGAAGCGCGCCTGGTCCGCCTCGGCGCGCGCGTGGGCCGCCGTGAGCGACGCGTTCTTCAGCGCGATGGCGGACATGCGCTCCGCGAGCTCCTCTTCGGTGAGCTTGGCCTAAAATGGTGAGCATTGGTCAGCAGCCGTGCTTGCCCATTGCCGCGGTCGTGATGCTGCGACCAAGACGCAAAAACATGGTATCGTCCCCCACCACCAGAGGGAAAACAAGAACCTAGAACATACCTTCTTGATCCCGCCTGTCGCGCTCCGGTCCCCACGCACGGCACCCTCCTTCTTCGGGCCCGTCGGCGGCTGCTTGTCCCCGCCCTCCGCCACCGCCGCAGCATCATCTCCCTCCCCATCCTTCTTCGCCGCCTCGCCATTCGCCTCCCTCGGCCCCGCCGTCGTTGTCGCCGCCGCCGTCACCTTCTTCTGCTTCGCCGCCGCGGCGCCATCCGCACCCCCGGCCGCATGCAGCGACGCGCCCAGCCCCCCACCACCTCCACCACCACCCCCCCTCCCCTTCCCACCGCGCCCGCCCCGCGCGCCCCCACGCCCGCCCCGCTGCGCCTGCTGTTGCTGCGCCGCCGGCGCCTCCGGCACCACCGCCTTGCTCGCGACCGGCTCGGGCGCCGCCGCCGCCGCCGCCACCGCCGCCACCACCTCCTCCGGCGCGACGGCGTCGTCGTCGTGCGGGATCGCCGACGGCAGCGCGGGCGCGGGTTCGGGCGTCGCTGCGGCGGCGGCGTCCTGCTCCGCCTCGACCGGCGTCAGCTCGACGACCGGCTCGGCCACGGGCGTGAAGTCGTCGTCGAAGAGGTCGTCGTCCTCGCGCGTCTGCGCGAACTCGTCGATCATCGCGTCCGGGCTGTAGAGGCCCGAGTCGGCGAACGACGACGACGCCGGCGCGGTGGCGGTTTGGTGGGTGATTGTGGCGGTGGTGGAGGAGGGCGGTTGTTGCGGCTGCTCGGCGGTGGTGGAGGAAGATGGGGGCGGGGATTGCGGCGCGGCTGCTGCTGCCGGCTCGGGCTCGTCGACGCTCGTCGTGGTGGGCGGTTGTGGCGATTGCGACGGCGCCGCGGGCTCTTGCTGCGGCTCAGGCGCGGCTGAAGCGTTGGCCCAGCGGGAGGCGAGCATCGTGGGCGGGGGGTTTTCTGGATCTTTTGCAGGGGATGTCTCGGGGTGAGGCGACGGGCAACGGTGCCACGGCAATGCGATGGTGCGAGCAAACGGTGGTGTCGAGCTTGGCGGGCGGGTGTGTTGTGATGTTGATGCTCGTCGCCTGGAGATTTCGCGGCGTCGATGTCCCGAGCTTCTGCTTCTGCGCCGCGACCAACTGCTTCGGGAAAGCGGTGAGCCGCTACATACGCAACCGCACACGTATCCCTGCAATCGCCGTCCAGTCGCTCTTGCAGCTCCACAGAATTTTTCAATGGCGAATGCCGAGTCCGTTTTCCTGCCAAGAGCTATACCTGTCACAAGCAAGGGACATCGTATAGGTAGCAAACATCATCTCTATTTCATATACTGCGTTCTATCCTTCCCATCCAGATCACGTAAAAACTTTTTTTTCCAAACTCATTACCCATTCTTTTTCCATCCTCCCATACGCAGCGATAGTGGTATCAACAAATCAAGAAAAAGGAGAAGCCGTCATCGTCGTGCCTTTGTATCTTCTAACCGCGCAGGCGCTGGACAAGGGCAATCAGGTGCGCCCTCGTCTCCTCCTCGAGCTGGTCCTCGGGCGGGCCCAGGACCTTCTCGAAGACCTGCATCAGCTGCGGCGTCAGCTGCTGCACGAGCTGCTGGATCGTGCTGTCCTGAACCTCGTCTGTGGTACGTGTTAGCAATCTCGACGACTTTCCCGGGCGAAAAAGACTTACAGAGCTTAATCAGCATCGTGTACACGGGCTGGTTCTCGTCGAAGTCCTCGCGGAGCGGCAGCAGCTCGACCAGGCGAGGAAGGACCTGTTGAAGAGGAACGTTCTCGGGGTGCCTCATGATCATGCGGCTGATGCAACCGGCAGCGTTATCCAACATGCGAGCCTGCTGCTGCTCGTGGAGCATGGGCTCGAGTTTGGTGAAGATGGTGGGGAAGTTCTTCAGGACCTCCTGCACATCGTTGGACTTCTCGCAGAGCATGCCCACAGCGTATGCGGCGTTGGACCTGGTCTCGGGGTCCTCGTCCGACAGACGGTGGACAAGCAGCTTCATAAGAGTGGACGTGTAAGGAGTGACAGAACCACCCATGTTGCCAATGCAGTCGGCGATGGAGCCAACAGCGTTGCTGCGCTCCACAGACTCCTGGCCGCTGGCGTACTTCATGACCGGCTTTTCGAAGATCTTCCAGAGCTCCGCGAAGCTCTCACCAAGAGCAGCCGAGAGACAGGTCACACAGTCAAGAGCAACCTCGATGACGAGCCAGTCATACTCAGACGACTCATCAAGAGCCTCCTCATCAATCTCGTCACCAAGGTCCTGCTGGCAGGGGTGACGCTTGGTGAGGATGGCAATGAGGTGGTTGGTGAGCTGCGGGATAACAGTGCCGTTCTGGTTGACCAGAATGGCCGGGCCGGTAAGCTTGAGCGTCGCGCCAAGGTCGCGGCAGATATCGGTGACGGTGCCACTAAACTTTGCGTCAGTCCTGTGTTCTCTAAAGGAAGGCTAGAGAATCGAAAGAGGATAGAAAGTTGATGTCATGATCAGAAACAGAATCGCTTTCACGTCAACCGCAACTTGTGCGTCAGAGTGAGCTGGGTAATAACGAATGTGTTTTCATCTTGTCAAGACAGAATGTCACCATAGAAAATAGAAGAAAAATCAATACGTACCGGTCCATCTCATCCTCGAGGATCTCGAGGGTAGCGTTCATGGCCTCATTGCCGAGCTTGACGAGGTCGTCAGACGGCTGGACCTGGAGAGGAAGACCAGGCTTCCACTTGGCCATACCTTCACCCTCAGCCATACCCCAGATGGTGGCATACGAGCGCCAGAGAGTGCCAATTGCGGACTTGCGGACACCCTCGTAAGCGTGGTGAACCATCTTCAGGACGATGTCGATGGTGCGAGCAAGGAACGGCACGTAGCGGTGGCGTGTCGACGAGATGACATCGCCGATAACCTCGACAGCGATCTCCTTCTCCATGGCAACGGCAGTAACAGCGTTGAGATCATCCCAGTCGTCGTCATCATCCTCGTCGTCCAAGTCCAGGACTCCATCGTCATCGTCGTCGGTAGCATCGGCGACCTTGATCTTCTTGCCAGCAACGGTGACCTCCTGGCCAATCAGGTCCTTGGCCTCCTCGCCGAGAGCAACCTCAAGGTCGGTCTCATCTTGCTGGAGGCACTTGAGGAGACCCTCAACGACGCCAGGAAGGAAAGACTCGAACTCCTCTTCGTAGACCTTGGCCATAGTGCTCCACAGGATGTAGCTGGTCTCGCGGAGGCGAGGGTGGTCGAGGTTGAGCGCCTCCTCGGAAGCCTGCATGAGACCCTGAACGTAGTCCCTGAAAGGCGCAGGACCGACCGCGCCAGCAATTTTACCCATGGAGTCACAGACAACGCCGCGCAGGTCAAGCTCGTCCTGGCTGTCCTTGAGCTGGACGAAGGGAGCAAGAGCCTGCATGGTAGGCTGGAAGAAGGGCAGGAAAGCTCCACCAGCGGCGGCAGCGACAGAGCCAACGGCACCGACAGACGCAATCTGGGCCTTGAAGTCGGACGAGTTGAAAAGGTTGTTGAACCTCGGAACAAGCTCGCCAACATACTTGGCAGCATCCTCCTCCTCCAGACCCTCGATCAACGAGTCAACGGCATTGCAGCTACCGCGAACAATCTCAAGAGCACGGTCGGCCTCAGGGCCCTGAGCGGCGGTGACAGCCATGTCAAGATTCTTGACCAGAGCGGGGATGAGCCTGGCATGTTCCTTGGCCATCTCCTCAGCGAGGTCATCGGCGAGCCTAGCCACGCCGTTGAGCGCGGCAGCCCGGACCTTGACCTCGGGGTCCTCGAGCAGGCGGAGAGCCAGAGGAAGAATCTCACCAAGCTGAGTAGCAATGAAGTCGGGTGCACCCTCAACGCACATGCCAAGAGCAAGGATACCAGCGCGCCTGTAGTCAGGGTTGTCGTTGTTGACGTAGTTGCCCATGGCGTGGAGCAGGGGAACGATGACCTGGTTGGGGGGAAGGCTCTGAGAGAGGATGTCGAGCAGACCAAGAGCGGAGCGGGCAGGAGTAACTTCCTCGTCCTCGCTGGATAGATCGCCAAGCTCCGTCACGATGTGGAGAGCGGTGATAGTGAGCTTCTCACCGAGCCTCTTGCCCTGGATCTTGAGCTTGCGGTAGCGAACACACTGCATCAGGAAAGCCAGCGCTTGCGACCTGGCATCGTCATCAACATCGGTCTTGGCACCAATGTTGTTCATGAAGTTGACCAGATCCTCGAAGTGCTTGTTCAGGAGAGCAGACTCGCACCCGAGGAGAGTCTGGAAAACCTCGAAAGCCTGCATAGACTTGTCCTCGTCGCCAGAGTCGATGGTGTCCTGAAGGACCTTGACCATGCTCGGAAGAATGGCATCGAAGGCCTCGAGAGAGTGCTTGTCCTCCTCGGGGTCCAGAAGCATGGCCACACGGCTCAGAGCGAGCATGGTGTTGACGCGGACTTCAAGGCTGACAGGGTCGTTGATGGTCTTGCCAAGCAGGTTGAACAGCTCGCCGAAGTTCTCGGAGAACATGTCACCCATGGTCTCGATCAGAGTGTAGATCATGAACACAGCGACCTCGCGGTGCCTCGGCTCCTCGCTTCCGGCAGCCTGCTGCAGAGTCTGAGGCAGATCCGCCCACTGTCCATCCTCCAGGTCATTCTTGGCGATAGCAGCAACGACGCGGGCAGACGAGTGGCGGACGAGGGTGACCTGCTCGTTCATGGTCGACTGGAGCAGGCGGTTGCGGATCTCGGGCTTCTGCTGCTCGGGCAGGCTGGCCCAGTGCTTGGAAACCAGCTTCCGCGCCTCGACGGCGGCAAGCTGGCGCAGCGCCTGGTCGTCATGGGAGACGAGGATCTGGAGGGTGGTGGTGAGGGCCTCGGGGGACTTGTAGTAGTCCTTGTTCAGCGTCGCGGTCGCGGCCTTGACACGCTCGGTGTCGGCTGTGCTGTGTGAGCGGGGGCGTGGGCGGCGGGCAGGGGCGTTGACTTACGCAGCAGGAGGCTCTGGAGGAGCCCGACAAACTGTTGCTGGTCCATGGCGGGCGACTGACCAGACAAAAGAGCCAGCAAGGAAGGGGTATCAAAAAGAACAGAGGGAGAGAAGAGGGCGGCTGCGAGCGCGCTGGTGGGGTTTTATTTTTTTGAGGGCCGAGCGGAAATTCTGCCCTGCGACGGCGCGCCGACAGGGATTGGCTGCTCGCCCCAAGACCCTTCCACGCCTCGGTGGCTTCGCGCGTGCCCTCGCGTGGCGGTCAAGGCCGATCTTACCCAAACAACAGCGCAACGAGCCACGCTCATCCCAACTGCCTGCCAAATTTTTCTGCGCCGGCAGGTCGCGCCCGTCGACTGAGAGGCCGGCCGGCCTGCGCGCGGGACGCCCAGTCGCCGCCTCTGTTGTCCTGCACGCCGGAGCGCCTGTGGCCGCCGCGACGGTCGCTTGCGAATTTTCAAGCCCGCGTCGAGGTATGAGATCATCGCGATTCCCGTCCCCCAGAGTGCGGAACGGTCAATGCGCGCATCCGAGTGCGTCGCACTGCCTTCTCCGTATCTTCGCCGTGCGGATGTGTCGCTCCTGGCTCAGAGTTGGGCGCAACGTTGTGTACAGAGGCGCGGCGTTCTGATGACGCAGCACCGATGAAGATTTGTAGAGAGGCAGACTGATTAATGCATTTGTGTGGCGCGCAAGAGACGCGTTGTTTACCAACTCAAATCAGCGTAACGGCTTCTTTGGACCACAACACTGCGCAAGAGCCAGCGCCTGCCTTATTGATCGTTCACCGCCAGTCATGTTGAATGCTAGATGAAACACAGGACCGCAAAAGGGCGACATGTCATCACTTGCTCCGCCAGACCTTGGGTAGCATGCGAAGTGTTGGGCAGTCGCAATCCACATGCATCGTTAATTATCGATCGCGATGCAAGGAATAATGTTCCGGGCAGTCTATAATGAAGAAATAGATGAAATAATCTTCTTACAAGGTGCGATCATGATGTGGAAAGCCGTTATTTAGCTGGATGGCCTCGGCGTGGAGGGTGACAACGTAAACTTGTAGGACTTGATGGATGCTACAATGGCCAATAGTGCATCACTGCACCTTTTCATGGCATTACAACTGCTGGGAAACTCAACTATGACGCGAAAGACAAGCCTGGCCTTGAGTGCACAAGGCGGACATTGTTGCGGTGACTTGGAGGTTGCTTTTGCAGCAGAGACCCTGCGATTCGAGACAAGCGGAGAGGTGACAGAAGCTGGCTATAGAAGAGAAGGAAACCGACCCCCATCGCGCCTAGAAGAACGCCTCGGTACTTAGGACCGACAATCTCATGTCTGGGCAGCCTAGAGCCGCCCGTCAAGCATCTCAGTGACTCAGACGCATTTATATACATCCCGGGATCAAGGGTTCTGTGGGCAGTAAGGCGGCGTCGGGCGATCGGCCTGACTCAACAGACGTCCGGCGCAGCGATCATCTGCCTCAGGCGAGCAATAGCAGCTCCAGGCGCAGTGAGGTGACGGCAAGGCTGCGAAGGTGAGCACTGAGCTGTTGCGCTGGCCGCATGTCTTGGCGCTTGCGCTAACCGCGGTGCGTTAGAGCAAAACCCAGCGGTCCTTCCAAAGATGCTGTTCAGTTACTCTACAGGCAAACCGTCCACCCCTCCAAAACAGCAGCCGCCGCCCCTCGTCATCGTGGTCCATCCTCCGGCCTCTCTTCCCGCCTTCTACACGCACTTCTGTGGACGACACGCCTCAGAATCCTCCGCCCAAGCTCCGGGACGCGCTTGACGGAACCACCTCACCCCCGAGACCTCTTGCATTCGCCGCATAGAGCTCCGCACTCATGGCTACTGTACGTAACGCGCGCGCGCGCTCTGCTTCACGCGACACCGTCACCTGCCGTGCCGATGCTAATTGATAACAGCAAGCCCCCAACCAGCCGCGCGCCTACAACGCTCCCTACCTGCCGAACGGTGGCCCAGCCGCTGGCCCAGCGCCTGGTGCCACGCCTCTCCTCCCCAACCAAGGCCGCGTCATACAAACCCAGAACTCGAGAATCCTCTGCATTGCTGATGTCCGCGGTACGTTTGCGCGCGAAGGCTGCTGTCAATGGCGCTGCAAGACGCTGACAGTCGGACAGGAAACCTAAGATCGTTGAACGAGCTTGCCGACCAGGCGAGAGCTGACGCTATCATCCACACCGGCGATTTCGGCTTCTACGACGACCGCTCGCTAGATCGCATCGCTGAAAAGTGCGTACAGACCTGTCACGCGAGCTCGATCAACCGCTAACATCTTGTCTAGGACGCTCCGCCATGTCGCCCAGTACTCGCCGCTCCTCTCGCTCGCTGCGAAGAACTCGATCGCGCAGGCTCCCCCGCAGCCGCCTCTCAGGGAACGCTACGTTCGCGAGGGCCTGAAGCTCTCAGAACTGCCCGACTTCCTCAACGGCACATACAGCCTGAAGGTGCCGGTCTACACTGTCTGGGGCGCGTGCGAGGATGTCCAGGTGCTGGAGAAGCTGAGGTCTGGTGAATACAAGATCAACAACCTTCACATCATCGACGAGGCGCACTCTCGTCTGGTCGAGGCTGGTGGCATCAAGCTCCGCCTGCTTGGGCTGGGTGGCGCGGTCGTCATGCACAAGCTGTTCGACAACGGCGAGGGAAGGACGACCATTGCCGGAGGCCAAGGCACCATGTGGACTACGCTGCTACAGATGGGCGAGCTGGTTGACACGGCGAACCGTGTCTACGATCCTACGGAGACGCGCATCTTCGTCACGCATGCCTCGCCTGCGCGTGAGGGTCTCCTCAACCAGCTGTCTGTAACTCTGAAGGCCGACTTCTCCATCTCGGCCGGCCTGCACTTCCGCTACGGTAGCTCGTACAACGAGTTCAGCGTCAACCCTACTCTGGACCACTACCGTGGCAAGCTTGCAGCTTCGCGCGCGTCGTTCAACGATGTCTGGGAGACGGTCAAGAGCGAGGTTGAACCTGCTGTTTCGGAAAACCCCAGCCAGCAGCAATTGCTGAAGCTGGCTCTGGATATCGTGGAGAAGATGCCTACCATCGCCAACGGCGGCAACCCCTTCGGTGGCCACGTCGGCCCGGCAACTGGACAGATCGACGAGAGCGCCTTCAAGAACATGTGGAACTTCAATTTGGCGGACGCTGCTTACGGCTGGCTGGTGCTGGACATTGACCAAGGAAGGATTGGTACCGAGATGCGCGCTCAAGGTTTCAACTTTGCTCACCGCGGTGGAAAGGCTCCTCCTGCCGCTGGGGGCAATGCCGGCGCGCCAGCTCAGGCTCCTGCTGGCCCTCAACAGGGCCGTCCCGCCGCTGGAACTCCCGCCCAGTCGCAAGCGCCCAAGCCCGCACCGCAGCCTGCTCGTTCGCCTGCCCCGGTCACGCCAAACATCCCAATCAAGCCCGCCACCCCGAAGCCTGCTGGAACTCCCAGCGCTGCAGGAACTCCTTCCACTGCCAACGCGGACAAGGCCCCCTCTGGTGAGATCAAGCCTAACGGAACCTCCGGTCAGGACAAGCCTGCGGAATCGTCTGGACCGAAGCCCGATGCTGGTAACGCGCGCCCTCAAATCCACGGTCTTTTCATCACGAATGCTGGATCCGAGGACGACGCCAAAGCCCTTTTTGCTTCCGAGGACAAGGACAAGATTCAGCGCATTGACAAAGGCAAGAACCCTGCTGGCGGCATGACTGCTCACTTCGACTCTGCCGAGGACCTACAGGCTATCCTCAACAGGATGGATCCCGAGTACACTAGCGGCAAGCAGGGCAAGCCGTACGTGAGGGTCTACAAGCCCCGCGGTGGCCTCGCCTGGGGCAGTAGCCGCGGAGGTGCCCAGGGCAGTGGATACCGCAGCGGCGGTGCCAGTGACAGTGAGGGTGGACGCGGCCGTGGTGGTTTCCGCGGCGGACGTGGCGGCAGGGGTGGTGAGAGGGGCCGTGGCCGTGGTCGCGGTGGCTTCAAGGACGGTGCGTCAGGTGCACCGGCTGGCGGTGATTCCTGAAGGACTAATCCATGGCAATGACCTTCGGGTCGTTGTCAGTCTACTTTCAAACTTCTCTGCCTTTGCATTCGATTCTATCTGTCGTAGCTAGCTAGGGAGTCGTGGGTGGACGGATGGAGCACAGGTCGTTTTTCAAAGGCGGGAGAAAGGAGAGGACTGGTTCAGGATACAGCTTTTCGAGCTTTATTGCACAGGCTGGTCTAAATTCGGAGGAGCTCCCCTTTGGCTTTTTCTCTCTTGCCGAATTCCTTCGGTATTTCGCTTTTCGTCATGTTGTAGACGTGCGTGGGTGAGCAGACATTTAGCGTCTCTGTGTGTATTCCCCCGAAAAAGATTATTCCCCTGTACGTTACATAGCGAGTAATGGGAAAAGTCGTGACTTTATTACTTGCACTTCTGAGACGCACGCGTTGAGGCTGAGCAGTTTCAGCCCTACGAGGCCGATTCGCAAGGACTTGGGCTTGAGCATCCGTGTCGATCATCAGGCGTTGCAGTACTTTCTGCATGTCTGCAGAGAGGATGCAAATCTACACATTCTGGTAATGCGCTGGGCGTGCGGATCGAATGAGTGCGCTGATTGTCCAGTCGCTGGAGTAGAGCACATGGTCACGCGCGGATCTGCGAGTGCAGCGGGAAAAATGGCCGAGGTGAAGCTGACGTGTGGGGCTTGCAGGTTCCTGGTGCGGAGCGGAGCGGGCCAGGTTGTTGGAGCTCAAGCCTCACGCGCTTGGCTGCGCTCCAAGTGACGTGCATCGGGTTCCTACGCATACCGAGCACAGCTGATCAACACAACATCCCGCCACCCGCGCTGCGCGCACCCACGACACCGGCTCCCACATCCGCATCGCTGCTCCTTCCGCTCCCGATTTCTCCGCGATACACTCGTCAACGCGCATCGACATCGCCGTCGCCCCGCACCGAACTCCCACCATCACTCCAGGCGACATCGGCATGGGGGGAAGCTGGGGAGGCACGCGGCTGGTTACCGCGCTGCTGCTGGCGCTGCTCGTGGCAACCGGCCTCGCTGCCGATGACGGATTGACGAACAAGCACGAGAAGGGCAGATGCGCCCTCCGAGGCCACTGCGGCAGCGAAGGTTTCTTTGGTCCGCAGCTGCCCTGCCCTGACAACGGTCTGGCGAAGACGCCGGAGCCGGATGTGCGAGAGAAGCTTGTCAGCATCTGCGGTGACAAATGGGCCGACAGTGATGTCTGCTGCGAGGATGAACAGGTGCGTTGATCATCTCCCGGCCGTGACTGAGAGCTTGCTGCTAACGTCGCGAGTGCAGATTGATGCTCTGCAGTCGAATCTGAAGCGTGCTGAATCGCTCATCGCATCCTGCCCGGCGTGCAAAGAGAACTTCTTCAACTTGTTCTGCACCTTTACCTGCTCGCCCGACCAGTCGCTCTTCGTGAACGTGACAGATACAAAGTCCAAGAATGGTAAGCTGATGGTGACGGAACTGACCCACTTGGTCTCGGACGACTACGGCTCGCGCTTCTACAACAGCTGCAAGGATGTCAAGGTCGGCGCAACCAACGGCAATGCCATGGATCTCATTGGAGGCGGTGCGAAGAACTACACCCGCTTCCTCAAGTTTCTCGGCGACAAGAAGTTCCTGGGCAGTCCGTTCCAGATGAACTTCCCGGACCCCAGTCTGTACCCTGGATTGAAGCCCCAGACGAAGGGCGCCAAGGCTTGCAACGACTCGGATGAGAAGTACCGATGCGCCTGTGTTGACTGTCCCTCAGTCTGCCCCGAGCTCCCAGAGGTCAAGGAAAACAAGCGGTGCCATGTCGGTGTGTTGCCGTGCCTTTCGTTCGCGGTTATCATTATCTACTCAGTCTTCATTCTGTTGCTTGTCATTGCTGTGTCTGGACATGTCGCATACCAGAAGCATTACCAGCATAAGCAAGAACGTATGCGTCTACTACAAGATCTCGAGCCAAGCGACGATGAGGACGAAGGCGACGTGGTGGCAGCCGCTGGCATCCTTGAGACTCCTACGAGGCGATACAAGCTTAATGACTGGTGCGACAAGATATTCAGCCGCTTGGGATACACGTGCGCCGAATATCCTGCCCTCACTATCCTATCGAGTGTCACTGTGGTTGTCCTCCTTAGCTTGGGCTGGCTCAGATTCACCGTGGAGACAGACCCAGTGCGCCTTTGGGTCGCCCCTGACTCCGCCGCTGCAGAAGAGAAGGCCTTCTTCGATAAGAATTTTGGCCCCTTCTACCGCGCTGAGCAGGCCTTTTTGGTCAATGACCAGGATCCGTCTGGAGCTGCTCCGGTTCTGAGCTACGACACTTTGGGTTGGTGGTTTGATGTCGAACGCCGGGTCAACAGGCTGATGATAGATGGCATCACATTTGATGATGTCTGTTTCAAGCCAACCGGTGACGCTTGTGTGGTCCAATCACTCACAGGCTACTTCGGAAATGACTTCTTCAACGTTAACCCTAAGACTTGGAAGGAGGACCTCCGTGCTTGCGCAGATTCACCTGTGGATTGCTTGCCCGATTTCCAGCAACCTTTGAACCCTCAAATGCTTCTCGGTGGCTGGGATACCAATGTCCTCGATGCCAAAGCTCTCATCGTTACTTGGGTTGTCAATAACCATCAAGAAGGGACCAAAGAGCTCGAGACTGCCATGAAGTGGGAAAATAGTCTCAAGAGCTTGTTGCGCGCCGTCCAAGAGGAGGCTATCGAAAGAGGACTTCGTCTTTCGTTCAACACTGAAATCAGCCTGGAACAGGAACTGAACAAATCCACGAACACAGACGCCAAAATTGTGGTCATCAGCTACATCATTATGTTCATCTACGCCTCCATTGCCCTAGGATCTACCACTCTTTCAGTCAGGTCCATCCTCCAGAACCCAGCAAACGCGCTGGTCCAATCGAAGTTCATGTTAGGCGTTGTCGGCATTCTCATTGTTTTGATGTCTGTCTCCGCATCCGTTGGTCTTTTCTCTGCTGCCGGCATCAAGGTCACTCTTATCATCGCTGAGGTGATTCCGTTCCTTGTTCTCGCGGTCGGTGTTGACAACATCTTCCTCATTGTCCATGAGTTCGAACGGGTCAACATTAGCCACGCCGAAGGCACCGTATCTGATCGAGTGTCGAAGGCTCTCGGCAGAATGGGACCCAGCATTTTGCTGTCTGCTACCACCGAGACTGTGGCTTTTGCTCTTGGTGCTGCCGTCGGAATGCCTGCTGTACGGAACTTCGCCGCATACGCTGCTGGTGCTGTCTTCATCAACGCTCTTCTGCAGGTTACCATGTTCATCTCTGTGCTGGCCCTGAACCAGCGCAGAGTTGAAGCCAGCCGTGCTGACTGCTTCCCGTGTCTACGTGTCACCCGGGCCGACCCAGGTGGCCTCAGCAGCGGGATGGTATATAGCGGGGATGAGGAAGGTAGCCTACAGCGGTTCATTCGCAAGAACTACGCCCCGGCTCTCCTCGGCAAGAAGACGAAGACTGTTGTCATTACTATCTTCCTCGGTATCTTCACAGCAGGCCTAGCACTACTTCCCAAGATGGAGCTCGGTCTCGACCAACGTATCGCCATTCCAAGCGATTCCTACCTCATAGACTACTTCAATGATCTCTACGATTACTTTGGCGTTGGGCCTCCGGTCTATTTTGTCACAAGGAATTTGAACGCAACCCAGCGTCAGCACCAGCAAGAACTTTGCGGCCGCTTCTCTACTTGCAACGAGCTCTCTCTGGCAAATACGCTTGAGCAGGAGAGGAAGAGACCGGAGACTTCTTACATCGCGGATGCCGCCGCCAGCTGGATCGACGACTACTTCCTTTGGCTGAACCCATCTTTGACGGATTGCTGCTACGATGAGGTTCCCGGTAATCCGTTTGACGGCGATGACAAGAAAGCCTGCTTTGAAGACCGAAACCCTCCGTGGAACCCAACTCTTAAGGGCATGCCTGAAGGCCAAGAGTTTATTGACTACTTGGAGCGCTGGATTGAAGCTCCGACTACAGGGGATTGCCCTCTCGCCGGCAAGGCTGCGTACGGCAATGCTCTGGTTGTTGACTCGAAGCACTTGTCTATTTCAGCGTCCCACTTCCGCACCTCGCATACGCCGCTGCGTAGCCAGAAAGACTTCATCGCTGCCTACGAATCCGCACGTCGCATCGCATCCGACATCAGCGAACGGACTGGCATCTCTGTCTTCCCGTACTCGAAGTTCTATATCTTCTTCGATCAGTATGCTTCGATTGTCCGTGTAACATGCGCGCTCGTCGGATCGGCCCTTGCTCTGATTCTAGTGGTCACTTCCACGCTACTTGGTAGCTTGCGCACAGGTCTTGTTGTGACAGTGACAGTTATCATGACAGTCGTCGACATTGCAGGCACCATGGCGGTGGCGGGCGTCTCACTCAACGCAGTGTCGCTCGTCAATCTGATCATCTGTGTCGGCATAGCCGTCGAGTTCTGCGCACACGTCGCACGTGCTTTCACGTACCCATCGCAATCCCTACTTGAACGCGCGGCTCCGAAAGCGCGGTTCAGAGGCAAGGACGCGCGTGCATGGGTTGCGTTGACCAACGTAGGCGGCAGCGTCTTCAGCGGCATCACGATAACCAAGTTCCTGGGTGTCGCGGTGCTAGCTTTCACTCGCAGCAAGATCTTTGAGATCTACTACTTCCGTGTCTGGCTGGCTCTCGTCATCTGGGCAGCGTTGCACGCGTTGGTGTTCTTGCCGGTGGCGCTGAGTATGTTTGGCGGAAGAGGTAAGTTTGACACCATTGTTTGAGTTGCCAACTGCTAACTATGTACAGGCTACATTGACTCGGAGTCCGAAGGCGGCCTCGAGCAGGACCTTCGCGGTAGACGCGGATACCACCCGGCGCTTTACCAGGACGAGGAGTACGATTCAGACGATATGTAAATGTGACCGCTTTGATGTCTTTTTTCCCCTTTCGGCTAGAAATTGAACTGTTGCGTATGTGTAGGTCCGCGAGAGTGAGAGAGGGTCTGCGCGGGCACCCACCAGAAGTATATACATACACGCGCACCCACTCGGCGTATTTGAAGAAAGGTGTTTAGGCTGAGTGATGAGATGGGAGGGACTTTTGCCTGTTTCAATTGTGGTCTGTAGTAGACTAGGCAGGCTTGGAGAATGGGGGTTTTGGGAATTGTAGCTTTAAGCTCGTTATTGTCTGCTTACTTTCATGGCACGCGAATGTGTTGCAATGTGGCGTGTCTCACAGACCCTGTATTGACTCCCGTTGGTTTGTGTCTCCAAAAAGAGCCGCTCGCCAGCTGGAAAACAAGGAATCTTCCGCAGTGTCGCAGACAGGCCTCGTGTGCAGGGCACTGGGCTGTCTCTGGCAGATCTCCCGGACGGGTGATGGCGCGAGCGCGCCGGCCGGCACGTCTTCTCCGAGCAAAGCGGAGCCGTTCGGCGGGACTTCATTGCGCAACTGTCGTCACCTACGTCATCACCCTCGACATCGACTCGTCAAGGGATCAGGCACGCTACACGAAACTTGGCAGGGCTGCACATCTGCTGCCGCAACGCGTAAGGCCTAACCGCTTGCAAGCTCATTCAGCTCCGGCAATGATGTAGGCTCGCGTCTCCTGTGCGGGCGTGCAGCCGTGAGCACACGCGCCGCGCGCAACATCGCGCGCCTCTCTTCAGTCAACATGTAAGCGTGCTGCTGCTGCTGCTGCTGCTTGATTGCTCTGCCGGCTCTTCACTTCTCCCATTCCATCTTATTACTGCGGTTTCTGGAGAACTTGCACCAGGTCTTTCGACCTTCTCACTTCCTTCATCCAAGTCGAACGTCTGCACCCCACGCAGCTTCCTGCTCTCTCGAGCTTCCGTCCCTGCCCTCCAACTCGTTCTCCACCCTCACCACCGCCTGATTAGCACACCCTCGTCCTCTCAGCCTTCCCCCAGAACCACCACCACCACCACTACACCGCAATGGTCTCCTCCCGCCACAACCGCCACCGCGGCGGCGTCAACGGCAACGCCCGCATGCGCCCCGACGACGAAGCCACGCACAAGCACCGCCCGCAAAACGACCTCGAGTCGGGGCGCTCCAGCGGGGCCCCGCGGCGGCACCCGCTGCCACCGCGCTTCCGGTTCCGCGACGCGGTCGCGGCGACCATGGACATGCGGGACGTCGAGGGGCTCAAGCGCGCGCTCCGCGACGGCATCGACCAGGGGTCGCTCGAGAAGTTCCGGCTGTCGGAGGGCGAGCTGAAGGGCATCAGGAACAAGAAGGTGCGGGGGTTCTACAAGGAGCAGAACGAGCGGCTGGACGACTGGCTGGAGGTGGACGCGCTGGTCATGGCCATGGCGGACGACGTGCTGGACTCGATGAACCCGCGGGACATGGATCATGATGGCGTGGCGGAGGCGGGGGGCGCGTTGCAGGCGACGGCGGAGAGTGTGGAGCCGTTGCTGCCGGATGAGGAGAGGGAGAAGAGGGGGAAGGAGAGGAGGAACGCGAGGTGGGCGATTAATGTGAGTGGTTTCCTTTTCTTCCGGGGAGAGGTCAGTTGGGCGGTTTTGGGATTTTGGACCTGACGCGCTGGATTCGGGCAGATTAACGTCGTCGCGAACATCTTGCTGTTGGCGGCAAAGTGCATTGCGGCGTACTTCTCCTCGTCGTTGTCGCTGATTGCGTCGTTGGTGGACTCGGCGCTGGATTTGCTGTGCACACTCATAGTCTGGACGACGAACAAGCTGGTGGCGTGGAGGTTGAATCGGTTAAAGGCGAAGTTCCCCGTGGGCAGGAGACGTCTGGAACCCTTGGGTATCCTGGTATTCTCTATCGTGAGTGCTCGTTCTTCTCCTTGGCTCCGTACCGTTGGGCTCACGTAAAGCAGATCATGATCTTGTCTTTCGCGCAAATCCTTCAAGAATCCGTCCAGAAGCTCCTCCCAGGTACGGGAGAGGCCCAGGAGCTCCCCATGATCGCCATCGGTGCCATGGCCGCGACAATCGGCCTAAAAGGACTCATCTGGTTTGGCTGTATACCCATCAAAACCACCCAAGTGCAAGCACTCGCCCAAGGTAAACTCAACCCCTTCCTGGCCGCTTCATAATAACCGTTGACGTTGTATTTTCATCGCAGACTGCAAAACCGACGTCTACTTCAACACCCTCTCCCTTCTTTTCCCCGTTATCGGCTACAAAGCAAATCTCTGGTGGTTTGACCCCGTCGGCGCAGCTCTACTCTCGCTCTTCATCATCTACGACTGGGCCGAGACATCGTTCGAGAACGTGACGAGACTCACCGGCTCGGCCGCGAACGACCGTGTCCACCGCAAGATGCTGTACCTGGCGTACCGCTTCATGCCCCTCGTGTCCGGCTTGAAGCGCGTGACAGCGTACCATGCTGGTGATGGAATCTGGGTAGAGATGGATGTGTTGCTGGACGAGTCGACGCCGCTGAGGAAGGCGCACGATATTGCGGAGACGCTGCAGTATTGCTGTGAAGGTAAGTCACCCCCGAGGAAATGGTTCGGCGTACTTGGTATGTCTGCTAACGTGCTTCGAATGGCAGCTCTGGGAGAGGTTGACAGGGCATTCGTCACGACTGATTATGCGACGCAAGGCCCGTCGGGGCATGTGAATGAAGAGTAGATAAGGTGCATGGGATCGTGTAGAAGTAGATCATGAAGAACGTATGTGTATTTTTAGAGAAAGTAAAAGCGCTTCAATCACCGCAGTACTGATATATCTCGAGGAGCTAATAACGGAAGTGAAAGATAGCGGATAATTTCGGGCATGATCTCATGGTATATGTAATATCAAGAGGAAGCCTGTTCTGTCGAAGTGAATTTGCGGCCCTTAAGCACATGGTGTATAGCATTTGGCCTACGGGCCCATTCAGGGTCCACACGACAGGTTCCCGACGGGACCTGAGAATCACCCGTCTTCTATTCCGATATGTTGTCAGTTGAACCAAGGGTCCGAGCGGGAATCAGAAGGGATGGAAAGATACATTAGATGAATAGGAGAACAGTTGCGTCACATATGCTCCCTCTCCTTTGTTCACACTACTACGCCCATCGCCCATGTGTCCCGATAGCCCATATAATACAGTAATCATTTTACACATAGCCACAGATCACGACGACTTCGTCACAGGCTTGACGCCCTTGTGTATCGCAGCAATGCCATTCGTCAAATCTTCCCAGCCCTTGCCCGGCACGACAAAGCCGGCCGCCTGGATCATGCCACTGAACTCCTCCTGGCTGGGGAAGCGCTCGATGCTCTCGACGAGGTACTGGTAGCTGTCACGGTCGCCGGCGACCAGCTGGCCGATGAGCGGGATGGCGCCGAAGCTCCAGTTCTTGTAGACGGTGTTGAAGAGCGAGTTGTGCACCTTGCTGAACTCCAGGCACGCGAAAACGCCGCCCGGGCGGAGCACGCGGAACGCCTCGCGCAGCGCGCGGTCTTTGTCCGTGAAGTTGCGGATGCCGAACGCCACCGTGTACAGGTCGACGGAGTTGTCGGGGATCATGTCGAGGTGCTCGGCGTTGGCTTCGACGAAGTCGAGGCGGCCGGCCCGCGCGTACGGCGTCTCGAGCGAGCGCTTCTTGCCCTCGGCAAGCATGTCCGGGTTGATGTCGGCGACGGTCACGCGCGTGTGCGCGTCGTGGTTGATGTTGCTGGCGTGGTCGAGCAGCCGGAAGGCGATGTCGCCCGTGCCGCCTGCGATGTCGAGGATGTTCCAGCCTTGCGGGGCAGACGGGTCGCGCGGTGCGGTTACAGGGTTGGTGCCTGGGTTCAGGTTGCGCACGAAGTGGTCTTTCCACAGGCGGTGGATGCCGAGTGACATCAGGTCGTTCATCGTGTCGTACGAGCTTGCGACTGAGGAGAAGACGCCGCGGACTGGAAGGGGAGGAGTCAGCGAGTGGTGACCGGGTGGGGATTGGGGTCAACTGCAAACCTTTGGCCTCCTTCAGCGACTCCGCAACGGTCTCAAAGCCGAAGTGGGTGGTCTTCTCATGCTGCGGCTGTTGCTGGGCATGGCGGGCGGCGCACGAGAAGCAGCGGTAGGGCTCGCGGATGGGTCTTGTGCGCAGCTCGCGCAGCAATTGGCGGCGGAGGACAGGGGCGGCGGGACGCATGGCGGCGGGCAGGGCTTGGATGGATGTTGGAGCACTGACAGACGCGATGGGGCGACGCTCTCGACGTGCGGAATGACTTTCTGCGCGCGGATGTGGCCCCTGCGTAGGGCTGAGCTGATCGCCGGGTAGCCTCCAGGCCCAGCGAGGGAAGGCCGACGGTAGCCGCGCCTTCTCCGCACCTCCGCATTCTCCTCCGCAACTCTGTTCTCGCCCTCCATTGTTTACCATGTTCTCCACACCAGCATGTCTCTCCGCCACGCTGCCCCCCGGGCTCTCCCTTCGAGGGCTGCGAGATTCTCGCAGGCCGCGCCCATAATACCGCGTCAATCATGGCCGCAGCAAAGACACCCGGCAGCCCCGCGCCTGAGATGGAGCTCCGTCTCGCAGCGCCCGGGCTCAGATCGGTGAGCAATTGGCCTCCCATGGCTCAGAAATGGCCCGGTACTGATGTCTCCAGCGTTCACTTCCCCGGCGCCGTCAACAGCAAGTTCACCACGACCCTGGCTTTCGACCAGCCCGCCGACAAGCCGGCCATGCCCACCTACCGCATCCTGGACCAGGACGGCGTGCCCGTGGACAAGGACCGCGCGCTCCCGGACGTATCAGACGCACAGGTAGTCCAGTGGTATAAGAACATGCTCACGGTGAGCATCATGGACCTGATCATGTTCGACGCCCAACGGCAGGGGCGGCTCTCCTTCTACATGGTCTCCGCAGGCGAGGAGGGCATCGCGGTTGGTTCGGCGGCAGCGCTGCGTCCCGACGACGTCATCTTCGCGCAGTACCGCGAGACGGGCGTGTTCGCGCAGCGCGGCTTCTCGCTCGACGACTTCATGAACCAGCTGTTCGCCAACCGGCACGACCCAGGCCTGGGCCGCAACATGCCGGTGCACTACGGCAGCTCCGCCCTGCACATCCACACCATCTCGTCGCCGCTGGCCACACAGATCCCGCATGCCGCCGGCGCCGCCTACGCTCTCAAGATGCGCGCGCTGCAGAACCCCAACGAGGACCCGCGCGTCGTGACGTGCTACTTCGGCGAGGGCGCCGCCAGCGAGGGCGACTTCCACGCCGCGCTCAATATCGCGGCGACGAGGTCATGCCCGGTAGTGTTCATCTGCCGCAACAACGGCTACGCCATCAGCACCCCGACGCTCGAGCAGTACCGCGGCGACGGCATCGCGTCGCGCGGCCTGGGCTACGGCATCGACACGGTGCGCGTCGACGGCAACGACATCCTCGCCGTCTACGAGGTTACGCAGGAAGCCCGTCGGCGCGCTCTTGAAGGCGGCGGGAGACCAGTGCTTGTAGAGGCTATGAGCTACCGCGTGTCGCACCATAGCACGTCCGATGACAGCTTTGCTTACCGCGCCCGCGTCGAGGTTGAGGACTGGAAGCGTCGTGACAACCCCATCACCCGCTTGCGTAAGTGGATGGAGGGGAAGGGCTTGTGGAGCGAGGAGCAGGAGAAGGCGGAGCGCAGCAAGATTCGCAAAGACGTCCTGGCTGCCTTTGCGCGCGCAGAGAAGGAGAAGAGACCGGCGCTCAGGAACTTGTGGGAAGGAGTGTACGAGGGCGTGACGGAAGAGGCTGAGGCGCAGATTCAGGAGATGAAGCGCGTGCTGCAGAAGTATGAGGGAGAGTATGACTTGAGCGAGTTTGAGGGCGGGATTGAAGGCTTGGAGCCCAAGAGCAAGAAGTGAGGGTGTGAGGTAGATGGGGTGCATTTCGAGCATCACAGCGGCGCGTTTGGTTTTTGCATGTGTGCTTGACTTTAGACAGAAAATTTAAGACGCATAAGTAATAACACAAGTTTATAAAGCTATGCGCTTTCGCAGCCACAATTTTTTATTGTCATTTGTAACCACCTGAGGGTCAGTGATAGCCCTTATCCAAGTGACTATCCAAGTGAACACGCCTAGGTCTTGATTGAACACATGCTTAGCGAGCCAGATATCTTGCGGGCGCCAATGCTCTTCCACAAGCTCGCACTACAGTAATGACTATGTGTTAGTGACCACTGCGGATAGTTCTAATACAAGAGAGCGTTAGAAGAGAGATGAGAGGCCGGTACATGAAAGACAACATTCGATAATTTTAGGCAGAAATCCGCCTTGCTGCTGCGCCTTGCTTATCTGGCGACACAATTTGTGCCATCACAGAACAGGTCTCGGCGACCAATCATACCTGGTGTTACTGACTAGTAGTACATGCAGCCCCTACCGCACAAGAAGCCCGTTGGTCGGGCGTTGCAGCAGCTGACGGTCGGGAATCCTTCAAGCAAGCCCGAACAAGCTTTAGGGGGCATCCACCTCTCGTTTATTTGGACCCCAAATCCTTTGGAAACGAGCGCGAAACTGACAGAATATTGTTTATCTTAGGACCCTATAAGTCAGAGCTGGCCCCAGACATAAATGTAGGCTTATCGTTCGTTGGTCCTCAATGCGTTCCCAGTGAAACTTTGCCCTCGCCCCTTGAAATCATGGTCCGCCCGCAACTCCGTCCTTCTCAACGCCAAAGTCGCGATGTTACAGTACAAGACGAAGAGGTAGAGATGCTGGCCTATGACATGTACTGCTAGAACAAGAGTGTGACGTTCCGAAATGCTAACGATGCTCAGGAATCGGGAAGATGATGGTGCAGAATCCGAAGACCCAGAATCTAATCCACTCATGGCCCCAAGTGGTGAGGAACGAAAAGCGACATCAGATACGCTGCCCGGCTCCCATAAGATACGCCTCAAAGTACCTCTCTGGTCACCTATGCGGACATGGATGAAAAACAATTTGTCCGGCTGGAGGGGCGGAGTCGTCTTGAACATAGTCCTCGCTGCAGTCGTTTTACTACTCAATACTTCCTTCCTACTCGTGGCGATTACAAAACACGGACCGAAAGAAGGCTCGGTTGGAACGCTCGTGGAGGGCACTTGTTCCTACGTGGAGACGCTTGCCCTTGTCAGTCATCTGCTCATCAACATTCTGAGCACACTGCTACTGAGCGCCAGTAATTACACCATGCAGATTCTGGCTGCACCGACACGCCAGGAAGTCGACACTGCTCATGGAAAAAGTCGCTATGTCCGCATCGGAATCCAGGACATGGGAAACTTCAGATACGTTTCTTTACCGCGCTTTTTCTTATGGTTACTGCTGGGTCTTTCATCACTGCCGCTCCACTTAATGTACGCGGAAACCCCTTTCTCTGCATCTGAAAACTCAATCCGCATCGCAGGACTAACGCACCAAAAGGTACAATTCTGCAATATTTCCACGACTTGGGACCAGCGAGTATGCAGTTGCAGTCGTAACACCCAGCTTTTTAAATGGCGAGAAGTTTGGTTCCCCTTACATTGAAACGCTTCCCTCAAACTTGGATTCTCAAGATTTCCTTGATACAGGGACTATAATCAACGAAACCAAATACCCAGATTTCATAAATGACTTGAATCACGACCTGCCCAATGAGGATCTTGACCTCGTCAGCCATCTACAGAGGCAAACTACCCAAGGCACGCTTATGCGAAAAAGTCAGACAGATTGCATGAAAGCATATAGCAACCCCGTCCAGAGCGAGTTCCGGAATGTCATCGCTGTGTCGGAGGCTGCAACCAACGGTTCGTTGTTATGGCTAGAAAAGTCCACTCCTTTGTCGAATACCTCAACGGCTTGGATATGCAAATATTCCTGGAAAGGACTCAACTCAACCACCATGGAGCCTACTTGCAGCTCGGGAGATGTGGAGAACAACGCAACTTACTGGTCTATCGGATATCATCATCAAGTGCCGATCAATGCCACGCACTCGTCACTCTGGAGCTACCCAATCTCGTACTGTTTAGTTGAACCAGGCATACCGAAGCCATGTGCTCTCGATTACGACAGTTGGCTACTTAGCGTAGTAATCGGCGCTAACGCAGCAAAGGTCATCCTCATGGTAGTCACTTTAATGCTACTCCGCCGCCCTACCCTCGTCACGTTGGGCGACGCGGTCTCGTCCTTCTTAGAAAGTCCGGATGTTAACACTCATGGAATGAGTCTTTTCACCGAGAAAGACTTCCGCGGAGAGTACTACCGCTCCACAAATGCAACCAGAGAGCCCTGGACACCCAAAGCGAAGACCTACTCCGCAAAAGACTACCATGTCCGCAACTTCTCCTCCCCCTCCGAGTTGGAATGGTTCGTCAGCATCGCCATGTAAGCACCGCGCACCCCCTGACGTCCAGATGCCACTAACCCCCCAACCCCCAGCTACTTCTTCTTCGTCCTCGGCTCCGCCATCAAAATCATGCTCTCCGACGGCGTCTCCGCCACCGACTTCCGCAACCTCGCCCTCAGCACCATCCGCCCGCAATCGCTCACCATGGGCCGAGACCTCGCCCCGCCCGCCCTCGCCATCGTAGCCAACACGCCACAGCTACTCCTATCAGCGGGCTACCTGCTCTACAACCGGCTGCTCACGGCAACAGCGGTGGCAGGCGAGTGGGCGGCCTTCGGCGCGGCGGCGCCCAAAGCGCTGCGCACGACGCGGCCGGCGGGCGCGCAGCGCTCGACGCGCTGGCTGCAGCTGCCGCACCGCTTCGCGGCGCCGGCGGTGGCCGCGTCCGCGCTGCTGCACTACCTCGCGTCGCAGGCGCTGTTCTTCGCCGCCGTCCGCGTCTACGCGGACGACGGCGGCCGCGTCGTCCGGGACGTGTCCGGCTTGGGCTCGTCGAACGCCGCGATGCTGGCGCTGGCCGTCTGCGCGGCGGCGCTGATCGTGGCGAGCATGGTGTTGGGGTGGCGGGTGCGGAGGGCGGGGCTGCCGCCTGCGAGCTTCTGCAGCGCGGTTATTGCGGCGGCGTGTCATCGGCCGGAGTGGGATGGGAAGGCACATGAGAAGGCGGTGCGGTGGGGGGAGGTGGTGGGACTGCGGTTTAGGGACGGGGATGGGGCGGATGTTGGGCATTGCTGTTTTAGTAGTGGGGAAGTTGCGGTGCCGGAGGAGGGACGGAAGTATATGTAGAGTGGTGTAGAGTGGCGACGATCTATTGATACAATTCTAAGACACTTTCTCAACACAGCTGTTATCTAAGAAGCGGTGGGTTTGGAGTCCGCGACCTCGAACTTCGGGTATTGTGGCAACGGGAAATCCTCCGAGTTGTTGTCCTTATCGAATGTTTTCACCAGCCATGGGATTGCCACGACTTTGGAAAGTAGCACGAAGAAGGATTGCAACAGCCATCGTTTCCATGCCGTCGCGGGATGTGCAACGCTCGGAATAAACGAAGGGATGTTCTGGGTCTCCTCGACAAATGGGCGAAATTGGCTTTCGTAAGCGTCCAGCGCCTTTGCAGGATGTTCACCCTCGTCCAACTTGCTCAGTTCGCCTGCAAGGACGTAGGCCCCGTTGATGGCCAGAGAAGCGCCCGCACCTGTGAGCGGCGTGGGCGCATAAGCAGCGTCTCCCAGGCAAATGACGCGGGAGTTGGACCATTTGGACATCCTGATCTGTTGAACCGCCTGGAAGTAGAAGTCGGGTGCTTGGTCCATGGAGTCCAGGAGCCTCGGCGCCAGCCACCCAGCATCTCGGAATTCCCTTCTCAAGAGCTCCTCCTGCGTCTGTCTGTCGCTCCTGGATGCCTCCTGCCACGCCTTTTTCTGGGCGTCGGTGCAAGGCATGAGAGCGACACATGCCCTCATGGTGCCGTGCGGGTCGGGCCTAAGGCTTAGGATCCTTGAGCCAAGAGCATGGTAGATCTTCCACCAGTCGGTGTCGCCGGGTTGGCGCGGCGTGGTCCAGTAGGCGGTGTACATGCCCTTGTCAACCACATTGACCGACTCCGCAGGGAAGCACTGCTTTCGCACCCGAGACCACTGGCCATCTGCTGCAACCAAGAGACCAAACTGCTGCACCTCGCCGTTGCTCAACTCGACCTTGACGGAGTTCTCGTCATTCGAAATGACCTTTGTGATTGTGGTGCCGAGCAGGTAGTCGACATTCGGATGGTCTTTCGAGGCCTCATTGAGGATCCGCGCCAAGTCTCCGCGAAGGATCTCAAACTCCGACGTGGGACTGGCAGAAGACCCCTCCTTGACTGGAAAGGGCGCAAATGGCCGTCCGCGTGGATCGATGAATTCCGTGCCCTTTTCTGTGGTGTTGAACCGCCGAAGTTCATCCATGAGCCCCATCTTCTTGAGCACTGTGAGTGCGCTGCCGTTGACATCGATGTTCTGCCCATGGGACAGTATGGAGTTGCTCTTCTCGACAACAGTGACGCGTGCGCCGGCCTTTGCCAGGAACCAGGCCAGCGCGGGCCCGGCGACGCCCGCTCCACTGATCAGGACGCGCATGACAAATTCTACAGTGGTTCTGAGAGTGAAGAAATGGCTGACTTTTTTGGAGGAAGAGCGAGTGGTGGTGCCAAGGGAATGGTTAGTGAGAGAAGGGATGACGGCGGATAAGAGAGGGGTGGGAGCCTGGAGCGAGGTAGCGCGGGAACGTTCCCAGAGGATCGATGTGTCGGTGGCGTTCGACGTGGCTGGACCAAGCATGTGTACTGGCTCTCTCCATACAGTCCGTTGCTGCCTGCTGCTGAAAGTACCTGGTAGCATCTGCGACGAGTGGATTTCTCCATTAGCGTTTAGCCCCGGGTCGAAGACCTGCGTAGTAAATCTTGAATGCCATCTATGCAACTGTCCTGAATGCGCCATGCTATGCTGGCTGCGCTGGCTATATATAGAAATGCTCACAGTACCATTTCCCTCGTTATCACACGTTATCGCTCTTTAAGCAGACAAACCACTCATCTTACAGTACATACTACAGATACAGGACGGGAAACAAATGATCCTTCCCCTGAAGCATACATGAAAAAAGGTATACAAATGTTCCAATGACGCCCCAAAACACGGAAAGGTAAAACGTCCACGGTTTGCATTGCCCTCCCAGGCCTTGTGCTGGGAGACATATCCAGGTGAGCGGTCGAATCGTCGAGGAGGGATCGTCATGACGCACGGTTGGAAAGCTCGGGCGGCGGTGGTACGGGCGGTGCTGGGGGCGGCAGCGGGGGACGGCCCCTGAGATGGTCCATTCCAGCGGAAAAAAGGGAGACAGAATCTCCCGCTGGTCCCGTATCTTCGTTAAGAATGCATCATGAAGTGACCGGAAAGATCTGTGCGAGAATACCTTGGCATGGAGAGAGAAAACCCATGTTTCTCTTTCCTTCACGATAGCCGGACTATCACGGGCAGCACGCCCTCGAGCGCCACCTGTGCGCTTCCCCACATTCCCCAAAATCTTGAACGGCGTCGATCTCCCGTCGGTCATTCCAAGTTCCTGGAATCCAGAATGTGCGGATATTCGTTCATCGAGAAGGACTTTCCCCCCCTCAGTGCTCAGATCCGCCAGACAGGCAGACCTTTGCCACGACTGTCACCTCCTCGGCCAACGTCCTCGCGCCAATGGCACCGCCAGGATGATTCCGCTTGAAGACGCGGCCCTTCTCCGCCTCGTGTATGCGCTCCGCCGCTGTCAGCGCCAGCATGTCGCCAATCGCCATCGCCACCGTCGTGCTCGTGGTCGGGGCGCTGACGCCGAAGCTGCTCTCCTCGCTCTCATGGATGGGCGCCGGCAGCAGCACGGCCTCGTCGCGGCCCGCCAGCAGCGGGCAGGTGCGCGCGTCCGGGTGGCCGGTCAGGGCGACGACGGGCACGTCGCGGCGCAGGTGCGGCAGCACGTTCAGCAGCTCGGCGGTGCGGCCGGAGAAGCTGATGAACAGCACCGCGTCGCCGGCGCGCACGTCGCCCAGGTCGCCGTGCACCGCCTCGGCCGCGTGCAGGAAGCTGGCGCCCAGCCCCAGGCTCTTCATCGTCGCCACCGTCTTGCGGCCCACCAGCCCGCTCTTGCCCACGCCGCACACCACCGTCTTGCCGCCGCGCCGGCTGCTCCGCTCCACCACGTCGACCGCCGCGAGCAGCGCCGCCCGCGCCGCCGGCGACGTCTCGTACAGCCGCGTCGCGTGCGACAGCGCGGTCGCCTCGGTGGCCAGGACGTGCAGCGCGCGCGACAGCGTCGGCGCGTCGCAGGCGTCCGTGGCGGAGAGCGGGGGCGTGAGGGCGGAGGCGCCGCCGCCGCCGCCGCAGCGTTTGCGCTTGAGCGGGTTGCTGCCGGGCGTGCGGCCGTCCTGGTCGGATTCGGACTCAATTGGGGTCGCGTCGTCGACGAGCGGGGTGTCGTCGGTGGAGGTGCTCGAGGCGGCGGTGCTGGCGGCCTCGTCGAAGGTGCTGTCGGCGTCGCTGCCGCTGGTGGACTTGGGCGAGCCGAAGGGCTCGTCGAGCGGCGGGGCGGCGCTCATGGCTGGGACGGAGAGGCTGGGGGCTGGCATTGAGGGCGCGCTGGAGGGTGTGCTGGACTTCGCGCCGGCGCGGAGGTGCAGTAGTGTCTGCTATCGCTGGGCTCGGGTTGGTGGGGCAGTCGCGATGATGCGATTGTGAGATTGCGATGCCGGAAGACGCGGAGCGCGCTCACGGTCAGCGCGGGCGCGGGCGCAAATATATGCGGAGGACGGAGAGGCGTCCGGGGACACAAGCGGAGACTCGGGCGGAACAGCTGCGGCGGCGATTGCTAAGCAGTTCATGGTGGGCGGACAGGCGTCTTTAAGGTGAACTTGTCGAGTCGATACCGCGCTGAAGACGCGCCGCTTGGCATCGGCTTGCAGGGGCCTGGATGTCGCCATTGCGCGCGCTAGGCGGGTTGCGGCGCGTGCAGTGCGACAGCATCCTGTCCGGCCCACGGCGCTGCCCACGTTTTCCTGGCGTCCTTGACAGGTGGGCGTCCGATGCGTCTGGCTGAGTGGTGACGCCGTGCTCCCCTCCTGGAGCGCCCTTGACTCGCGGCGACCACGACCTGCCTGCTGCCGCCCGAGCGGTGTGTCGAACACGAAACTGCTTCGACTCACGATCTCCACAGCTTCTCTACCCACTTAGCGCTGACAGCAGACGAAACTCCGCGCTCCGGCTCGCTAGTCTCCGTCCGCGTCCTGTCGTCCTCCACGCAGCTGCCCCGTCTCCAGTGGAGTCCCGGCCCCGAGATGCCGAGTCGTGTAATCCGTAGTGCTCAGCTGCTGCTGCCTTGATCTTCCCCTTCTGACCTAGAGCGTTTCCCGCACACGACGAGGCGCCGGATACTCGACTCAAGACCGATAAAGCTCTGTTTCAGAGTACGCACGTATCTGCGTGCACGCCTACTCCCGCACTTGTTTCAGCATTCGTAATCGCTCCTTCGCCTACTTCACCCTGTCTACATGTTCCAAAACATCCATCCTACAAGCCAAGAGGATTTCTCCTTGCTGTCAGCACATATCCCCCGCTCTCCATTGTTCGATCTTGTGTACGCCTGACGCCACTCCGGTTTGTTTCTTACGCGCGTCGTCAGGTCTGCGCAAAGCCTGCTATCGGATATGCTCAATTCAGCAATCTAAAACATTCGGTCCAGAACGCCTTGAAGCGTTCTTGCGGGGGCCGTATTCTCCGCGTCTTGGTAGCATAACTATAGGAGTCCTTTGTATGGCTCGGCTTGAATGTTTCGATCGCGGAGAATCAAGACACAGATCCGCCTTGAAACCCCGGACTTCGGGGCGAAGGAAATATGTAACCGTACCAAGACCGCCAAAGTCTGCATCAATAATGTTAGCAAACAGCTCAACATGGCCTCTGTCCTGGGCTACTCCTCGGCAATTTCAACCTCCCATTGCCATCTTCGCCATTGATGCCCCTCACCAGAACATGGTTTTCTGGATCTTACTTGGCCTTTTGGACCGATCCAGATCAACGTGCTTACTACGTGATGTCTGTGAATCACAAAACCTGTACGAAATTGCGGGGTAACAGAATCGCATTTGAGACTAAGGACGGGCTGGAAACGAGCGGCTGATTTGTTGCTTTTTGTGATGAGCTTGTATTGATTCTCGGAGTTGTAGCAAGTGCCCAGTCGAATACCAAGATGAGTCGCACAGATCTTGTGGAATACCGGCAAAGTTCTCGATCTATGTAACACGGTGCCAGAAAATATTGCAGTTGATCCATCGACTATGTGACACAATGCATAACAAAGAAATGATCAAAGGTTGGTGGGGTGGACCCTTGGGACCCCCCAATCCTTACAGATCCTTCACCTCAACTAAGCCGCTTCTCAGAACGACAACCGTGTCGTCTTCTCAATCTATTCTTCACAATTGGTGTTTTTTCTTCGCCCAGTTTTGAAGAATATTGAATAGACATGAGATTTACGTAGCAGCTGAAAGTCTTTTAAAAACCATCTTGTCGTATATTGATTGAGCGATGTGTCAAAATCTTACTTTTGTGATCAAAGAGAGATGGATGGTCTTTCGAAGCCCCCCATTTTGAAGGAATGCGTCAACCTTCAGGTGATTGGCAGACTGATAATTCAACAACATGCGTGACCAAGATTGCTTATTGTTGGTTCACTTGGCGTCAGAGATGGCGCAGCACATCGGAGGACCAACTCGCCACTTACCATAATGTATAGAAAGGACCCGAGTACTGATACTTCAGTGCCTCCAGAAACCTCTGTATCACTCTGGCGTGATCACCCGCTCATCTGTGGGAAGAATGATGGGTGTTGAGCGATTCTCTTACGAAAGGTATGTCGCTAGAAATGTGTATATAAAGAGCTTTGCTCGGCCAGATCATCTCAACATCAACCCTTGTGTGCAATCTTGAGCTATCTTGTCTACACATTCAAGTACTTTTTGGTACATGTTCAGAGAATTCCCGTTCCTGAGCAGTCATGTACAACGATCTCGACACCGCGTTCGGCCTCACGTTAGCCATCCTCTTTCTTGCCGGAAATGGCCATATAGCCGCTGCTTTTCCAGCTGTCCAGGTGACACACGTGGCAGCTAGCCCTGTCGTTACCTCTATCCGAACCCCGTTGGAAGCCATGACCGTAATTCGAGCCGTACAGATCCCTGAGAGCACCACAATCAATGCTGTCGTCACGGAGGCGCCTGTACTTGATGTCGCCCAGCATGCAAACAAAGCTACATTTCCTTACGAGCTTCGTGATGAAGAGGTCATCGACGACGTGCCGCTGAAGCGAGGCACAGCAATTACGGCGTACGAGCCCCCGGAACCTTTCTTCCACTCCCTCGCTTACTATTTATATACTAAATTCTGGGGATTTGATTTAGTTTGACCAAATATGCTCATCCAGTCGCAAAAGAGAGGAGACCTCGATACTGGACTTCGCAATACAGACGTGGGACTAAGAGCACAGAAATTTCGTAAAGCCTCCTCCCCCTTCTTCCTCAACTTGCCTCGCAGTACTCCCATGCTAACGAATAATCATGACAACAGTGTGCCAAGCAGTACTCAGGCTGTCGATTATGAGATCACTGCTACTTGTTGGCGACGTCAATGTTATTCGGGCGAGACCAACAACTTGGAGCGTGATCAAGACTCTAAAACGTATAAACCATTATTCTCATACATTTTCTAATTTCTAAAAAATTATCCTTGACTAATCAGCCGCCCTCGCATGGGAAAGACGAATAGTGCTCGAGCGCATTACGATGAAGCTAGCGCCAATGGTGATGACATGCTCCCGCGGCAGGAAACATCAACTCTAACTACATGGGATAAGCGAGCTAAAGCCTACACTGCGTGAGTAGGGCCCTAGTCTCGCTTCATGATTGTTGATGGTATCAGGCTGACTGAAGGATGGCATCTTTTTCTGGCCAACAGCAACGACGCAGTTGAGATTGAAACCGAACTCCAGCTGGTTGCTTTGGATCAAGGCAGCACCATTCCTAGAGCTGCGGGAGGTCACAGAAGTGGAGAGGACTTTATTTTTGAGCCTGAAATGAAACGTGCTACTACGTGCGTAGGATATATTGGCTTTCTTTCTTGATGCTGCGCTGAGTCGGAGACTATGCTAATTTATAACATTCAGTAACAGAGCGATTCCGGACAATTTCAACACTCTTTGGATGCGCGACGTTAGTGGCAAAGAAGCGACCAGGGCGAAAGTTCGCATACCCCCATCCAAGGGAGTGATTAGAGACGCGTATGTGGCCATGGAGAAGTAAGTTTAGTCGTTTGCCAGCCGGCTGATGAAGGACAGCAAATGGTGGCGTCGAGAAGCCTCCCGAAACATCGCCCCCGGCGTAGAATCAGCCGTATGGGGACGGCGGAGCCTGTTCTCTTGGCCCCCTTCTTGGGCGAGACCCTCTAATGATGACAGCACCATTGCCGGTGGAAAGAGAGAAGCACGCCCACCGCCGCGTAAGACTTACCTTTAATATGTGTCAACCACATTGGCCCGTAATCACGTGTTTTGTTTGCTTTTGCTTATACACGCGTTCTTTCTTTACTTTTTGCCGCACCATACACTTACCCCTACACACCTCATTTACCCCGTTTATGCGTATTTCCGTAAATCCGATTATTACACGTATATAGCAGGCCTCAGTAGCAACAATGAGAAAACCAGCGGTGTCATTCTTTCTCGCGCCGTTCGACAATATGCCCCCCTAATCACTTGATATCTTAAGGCTGATTTTCGGACTGCCTATTACGTTAGGGCCATGAATGATACCCACTGGAACAAAGACTGCAGTCGTAAACAAAAAGGACAAATATCCTGGCTGTTATGAACGAGAGCGCGGCTAGCGGGAACACGACTGTCCTTCCTGTGCTTTACCCTACTTACAATTTCTGCCATGATAGCCTGGGTGTTTTATTGTATTCTGTTCAGAACACTCATTGAATGGGGCTGCGGAAACTTCGGAAACAATCGCTTGACTGGGAATATGTGCGAGTTCTTTTTTTTTTTTTTTTGCAGCGATGCTGCATTCAACACTCATTCGATACAGCACTGTGATTTAGAGTTTGAATATCTTATTTTGTTTCGTGTTTCTACCGTAGCAAGGTTATATAGCAACAATCTGCCTCCACAGACTGCCCAAAATTGCTTCTCTTGCAAATAAGTAAGATGCCGACCAGTGTGGACCGTTTTCCCTTCACAGATAAGCAGTAATGAACACGCACAAATCAAAAATACTTCAGAAGTAGGCTCTATTTTGTCTTCGAGTCCTCGCATTGCTCGATCATAGAAAATGACATGTGCCCCAGGAAGTCTCTAGTCTCCAGCTAGGGTAAATCGTTATTCAACTGGAGGGCATGGTGAGGGATCTCCTGCCTTGAGATCGACATGCGGGGAGACGCGGAACAACGTGATAGATGAGACATTGGATGGGCTAAGTCAAGAGTGAGAGAAGAGCGCGTGGACAGTTCTTGGGGTGAGCACGCTTCAAAGCTGATATTTCTCGGGGTTGACACGTCTGACACTCGGCCACATCTCGAAGCCTTGCTAATAGAACTAACCTACCAAGTCGGACGGGAGCTGCAAAATGCAACTATACACAGCAAAACAAACAGGCAAGAAATTAAAGTGAACCACACAATATTCAAGAGGACAGTCTTGTTTTGAGAAGTAGCTTTCCTTTGAATTTGTGGTGTCTTAAGCTATCTAGTCTTAAGATAAGTCTGCTATCTCACACCAAGCAGATAATTATTGCCGTGCTTTCTATATTCTTGTCTAAAACGAGATCAATCCGCCAATGTCTGTCTTATGCAATCTTCAGACCTTCGAGCCCTCCCAATGTCTAAGCCTTGGCCTTGACAGCCTCGGGTCCTACCTCCTGGATCGCTGGCCCAGGCGCAGGGTCGTTTGTTGGACCCCCAAAGCCTTGGGCTGCCCACTCTTTCACAGCCCTCGCCTGCGCATCCAAGTTCTCCGCGTCCGAGAACGGAGCTGCGCCGCGGTTGGTGCGGCACTCGGGATCCTCGATAATGCGTGCCTCGTCGCCGGAGTTAGGGACGAAGGTGTAGGTGCGGAACTCGGTGTTGGCCCAGCCAGTACCTGTGAGCACACATAAATCAACAACCCATCTCCCAACACTTTGGATAGCGAGTCCACATACCGCAATACTTATCAAAACCGCTGTAATCCTGCGTGAAGGTGTGCAGCAAGCCGCCGTGCGTCACGACCACAACCTCGCCATCCTCGCCGGCCAGCTCCCTCAACCACACGCGCGCCTGCCTCGCCCTCTCCGCGACGGCGGCGGGCGTCGGCGCCCACTTCCCCTTCTTGCTGTTCCAGCCGTCCTCCACGCGGCTGAAGTCGACGGGCTGCCCGGCGAACTCGCGCTCCAGCTCGGCGAGGTCTGAGCCCGTGTCGCACGGCAGATCCGAGGTTTCCTGGATTTCGGGGAGCGCGATGACCTTGAGGTTCTTTTGCGCGAGCACCGGGCCGAAGGCCAGCAGCGCGGTCCAGAGCGTGCGCTTGATGGGCGAGGCGACGACGTGCGTGATGCGGTCGTGGTGGGGGAAGGCGCTGTGCAGCTCGGCGCATTGCTGCTTGCCCAACGCCGTCAGTGCCGGGTCGTGCAGCTTGTGGTTGTCGGGCGTGAGGTTGTGGTAGCCTTGGGCGTGGCGGACGCAGTGAAGCTTCGCGGGTGCCATGGTGGGTCGCAAGTGGCGTAGTCTGTGCTTGAGGCGGAAGAGGTGTCGCGAGAACACGCGGTGCGCGGTGTCCTATACTAGGAGGCGTCCGGGCAAAAGTGGTGGTCTGCGGGCGAAAGTGCAGTGCAGGTTGCTCGACGGTAGCGTGACGATGGAGAGTGGTGACTCCATGTTTGTTGCTCAGGGTGCCTTTTGAACCCCGCCATGAGTCAGGCACAGGTTGTTCTGCCGGCGGGCGACTTGCCTCTCGTACGTCACTGACGTTGCAGTTTCTCAAAATTTCCGTCGCCGGCCCAGAGCCGATCGGCATTCCTGGCGCGGGTAAAGCCGACGCGGGAATCTTTGCCGAATGGGAAACTGTGGCGATTGCACGTGGCGCGTACGGTTGCCGGAACTGGCATCCCCAGAGGCGGAAGAGAAGGTGACACGGATGCTTGATGGTGAGCAATAGTGAAGCGCATGAGGGAGGTTAGGCGTAGTCGTGGTTTTCGTCTGCAAGTTCCAAAAATCACGGCCAACGATGGAGACCTCCGCGACGGCCCTGGATCCCCAGCTTTGCTCTTCTCACTGCGTTCGACGGTAAAGAAAGGATCGACAGGCACCAGCCTTGTCGAAAGAGGAATGGCCATGCGAGTAGGGCATCGTGCTTGTAGGACAAACGACACGTCTCTGCGAACAGAATATGCGTGTGTATGTTGTTCTGACCTCATGAACCATGGCTGAAACGCAACAGAATGATTGTTCGACTGCGAGTACCTTGTGAACTCAACGAATATCTGTGTATATCACAAGACAAGCCCACTGACACTTGAATCCTAAAACACATGGTGCAGAGGCACGGATGCGCTTGGGAGTGGATCTCCATCTGTCGCCGGGCTGAATGTTCATGGGCGAACTCTACAATTTCCATGAGTTTCACGTGCTGTTGGTTAATGACGCAGTAATTCTCAGGATAACAGTCTGGAGGTGCGGATGGAGCATTCCATGCACGGCCGGGGCCAAACTTGCCGCGGAAAGCTTGAAACGCTGATGTAGCAAGAATCTCAAATGGCAAAGTATTTCTTTCTTTGGCGAGCGGTTCTGCGTTGGGAAGGGAAACGCATGCTGTGTCGACTTAATCAGCTTTTGTAAGTCTCCAACCTTGCGTCCGCGGATTCCGCAAGGCGGCTGAGCACAAGTCAAGACGCTCTACCGGCGATCCCGACCTCTTGCTTCCCGCAAGTAGCAAAAGCTGCGGCTGAGATTTGTTGTACCGAAGATCATGACAACAAAGGATGTCAGCATTTGGGTGCTGGCTATGTGTAAGATTTTGTCAGCCCCACCAGCTGAATAGGGGATTGCCGCATTCGTACACCGCCAGCTGCGCGGTCGAAAGTCGTCTGTGGGGTAATAATTATTGACAGGTGAGATGGAGTGGGTCGAGGATAGAGGAGGTCGGGGTGCTTCTACTGGCTGCCACACGTGCGACGTATTCGTATCCGAACGGTGGCGTTTCGACGCGTGGCTGGGGTTGAGTGCTGGAATGCACCAGCACGAAGCGGAAGTGTTTGCGAGAAAGACTTGCAAAGGTGGCTGGCCGGAAATGTTGAAAGCGAGAACGTCGGAACGCGGCGCTGGCAATTGGTCGGCCAAGGCAAGCACCGGTAGCTCCGGAAGGGCAGCCAGGGCGGTGTTGAGTAGCCAGCCACGGATCTCGGCTGGGAATGGTGGATGGTGGACAGCGCGGGCGCGGGCGCGGAGATCTGCGCATGGAAGCCGGCGAGGCGGGTAGACTGCAGGCAGCATGGCAAAGGCCGCACGCTGGCCACGACGCTGGGATCATCCCGTCAGCATGCCGCCTTCTGACGTAGACCAAAGGCTGACACCAACGGGCTGAACAGACGGCCCTCAGCACCAGCGCAGCTTGGGTCCCGGTTCTGCTCCCTGTGTGCGTTTGAGACACGCGGGACGGCGCCACCGGGGGACGGCACACGCAGGCACAGGTCTATTTCTGCGCCATCCTGCGCGCTCCAGCACCCTCGCGCAGATCACAGGGCCACCGCGACGGATTGAGCGATGTCATAGCCCCCAATTTCCGGCGCCGCATCCGACCTACCCGTTCGTAGCGCTCTGCTGATTGCACAGCCTTGCAGCTCAGCCCAAGGAGCACAACCGCCTACAAAGCCGCCGGGCCCGCTGTCGCGTGTCGAAGCTCCGCCTGCACCGTTCTGCACCTTCCAGAGCCATGAAGCTTGACACCTCCCTTGCCAGCGCGTCTTTGCTGCTTTCTGCGGCTTCGGGTAAGCATCGCACGGCCCTTCTGTCTCTGCACCACATCCCTCGCTAATGCTGCGTCTGAAGCAAGCGTTGTGATCCCTCGCGACCCAACGCCCGAGCAAGCTGCCGCTGTCGCGCTCGCGGCTGTGAAGCGCGGAAGCCCCCAGGCTCCCAATGGATACACCCCGGCGGAGGTGGCCTGCCCGTCCAGCAGGCCGACCCTGAGGAATGCCCTGTCTCTGTCGTCCGAAGAGACAGCATGGCTTGAGAAGAGGCGCAACAACACAGTCTCTCCGATGCGAGAGCTCCTGGGAAGACTCAACATCACTGGCTTCGACTCCAACTCGTACATTGAAAATGCTGCCAACAACGTTTCTGCCTTGCCTAACATTGGGATTGCCGTTTCTGGTGGAGGCTACCGCGCTCTGATGAACGGCGCCGGAGCTGCTGCGGCATTCGACAGTCGCACACCGAACTCCACGAATACCGGCCACCTGGGTGGCCTATTGCAGGCTGCTACGTACTTTGCAGGCTTGTCCGGCGGTGGTTGGCTCGTTTCGTCCCTGTACGGGAACAACTTCACGTCCGTGCAGGACATCATCAACACCACTCCCGAACAGTCGGGTTCCCTCTGGCAGTTCGGCAATTCCATCTTCGAGGGCCCGGATACTGGAGGTATCCAAGTTCTGAGTACTGCCCAGTACTACTCGACCCTTGAGGACCAGGTCTCCGGGAAGCGTGATGCTGGGTTCGATACCTCCATCACTGATTACTGGGGCCGCGCTCTTGCGTTCCAACTACTTAATGCGTCGTCTGGTGGTCCTGGCTACACGTACTCCAGCATCAGTGATGACTCTTACTTTCAGAATGGAGATAGTCCCATGCCTATCCTTGTCGCCGATGGCCGCGAGCCGGGTCAACTCGTGATCTCCAGCAACACCACCAATTTCGAATTCAACCCGTGGGAGATGGGGTCCTATGACCCGACCGTCTTTGGATTCGTGCCTCTGCGCTATGTCGGTTCCAACTTTAGTGCTGGTGAGCTGCCGGCAAATGAGTCCTGTGTCCGTGGATTCGATTCGCTGTCTTTCGTATTTGGGTACGTCCCCCTTGACTCAGTTGTTCCCCTCCTCCCAATATGAATTATTGCTAACTTCTCATTCCCTTTTCCCTGCTGTAGCACTAGCTCCAGTCTTTTTAACCAAGTGATCTTGCAACTCAACAGCACTTCTGTTCCGGACAGTTTGAAGGGAGTCTTGAACAGCGTGCTCTCAGGTCTCGGTGAGGACAACAACGACATCGCTGATTGGTCTCCAAACCCTTTCTACAACTGGAGCAACGAAACGAACCCAAGTGCGCAAAGCAAGCGCCTCACGCTTGTAGACGGAGGGGAGGATCTCCAGAACATTCCTTTCAACCCGCTCATCCAGCCTCTTCGCAATGTCGACGTGATCTTTGCGGTAGACTCTTCTGCAGACACGGTCACCGAGGAGGCCCTAAACTGGCCTAATGGCACAGCTATGGTCGCAACATACGAGCGTTCGCTCAATGCTTCAATGGGCAATGGCACCATATTCCCGTCCGTTCCTGATCAGAACACATTCGTCAACCTCGGCCTCAACAGCCACCCTACTATGTTCGGCTGCGACGCAAGTAACTTCTCCAGTACTACACCGCTAGTTGTCTACATTCCCAACTCCCCGTACGTTTACCACTCCAATGTCTCTACCTACACCATGTCGTACAACAACACCGAACGCAACGCGATCATTGAGAACGGTTACGATGTTGCTACGATGGGCAACGGCACGGTCGATCCACAGTGGCCCACTTGCGTCGGCTGCGCCATTATGTCTCGCAGTTGGAACCGGACTGGCACCACTGTTCCGGATGTGTGCACCGACTGCTTCAACAGGTACTGCTGGAACGGCACTGTCAATTCCACGACCCCGAACCCTTACGTTCCGACGATGGCTCTGGATGAGATCAACGTACAGAGCGCAGCGGGTCACTTCATGCCCACTACCTATTCATTGGTGGCAGCTGTTGCGGCAAGCTTGGCGTTTGTTCTCTAAGTAGTTGGCTCAAAAAGCCTTGCGAGGGACGTGTGATAACATGGCGAGTTGAAGCATTCGTTTGGATACGAAAATGCAGTAAAATATGCGACATTCTATTCCGACGAAAGCTTCAACTCCCCATGAAGGAACTAACCTCTATTTCAAGACTTCATGAGAGGGAAATGTGGTGTGTGAGGAGCGAACATAACGAGGCATGAAGGTGCATCCATTGGCGTTTTGAAAATTCAAAGTTTGAAATCAACCAGCTACAGCTGATGATGTACAGGATGCCGTTCAAGGTGAAATCAATGACAAACAAGTATTACTTATACAAGCCATCCTACTGGACGGTGATGATAGGAATCAATTCCTTCGGGCATGACCAAAGCAGAAAAGCAACCTTGCTGGTGAGCTTCTCCTGTACTGTGAACCATGCTGCGGGAGTGTGCCAATTGTGCACTGGAGCTTCATATGTCCAGATAGACAAAATATATAATAAGAAGGGAAGCCTCTGAAGGTGCATGAAGGTCGAAAGGCGTCCTTCTCGCCGTAATACATGTCCGTGATTCGCCGCGGGGTAAGTGACATGACTCGCGAGATTTTCGCACTTCTTACGGTGCGCCCCGCGCCCATCATGCGGTGCCTGAGATTTTTCTCTTTCCGCACCAAAAACCCCCGCCGCCTCCCACGCCTCCAATCCATAAAACGACCCTCAAACCGAATTTCCCCCCTCACAGCGGCGATCCCCCTGAACCATGACCGCGCCCACGCTCGAGGTCGCGCCCGTCCTCTCGACGCCGGAGACGCACATCTTCGAGGACCCCACGCCGCCCGTCGACCCGTCGTCCCTGCCGCCCCGCGCCTCGGACGCGCAGCTCGCCATCACGTATGAGGTCGAGCGCACGGTGCGCGAGATCCGGGACGGCCGGTGGCGCCGCATCGCGCTACAGTTCCCGGACCATATGCTCGTGGACGCGCCCAGAGTGTACGCCGCGCTGAGTAGAGGGCTGGAGAGGGCGCGGAAGGCGCCGAGGGCGGCGCCGGCGGGCTCGGAGGCTGCAGGCGGGGAGGTTGGGAGCGTGAATGGCGTGGCGGAAAGGCTGGCGGAGGTGGATGTCGGCGCGAATGGCGAGGCGGAGGAGGTGGAGGAGCAGCTGTACATTCTGGGGGATACGTCGTACGGCGCGTGCTGTGTGGACGAGATTGCCGCGGAGCATGTAGACGCGGATGTCGTGGTGCATTATGGCAGGTCTTGTCTGTCGCCGACGGCGAGGCTGCCTGTCATCTACGTGTTTACGACTCGGCCGCTGGAGTTGGAGCCAATGGTGGAGGTGTTCAAGCAGACGTATCCGGAAAAGGATCAGAAAGTTGTGCTGATGGCAGACATACCCTACTCTAACCACCTGCCAGTGCTAGCAGAACAGCTACAGGGCGACGGCTACACTGCACTCTACCTCACGTCCATCGTCCACGACCCATCATCTCCGCTGCCGAACAGGACCGTGCCAGACGAGGTCAAGGAAGACCAGCAGGCCCTCAGAGACTACCAGCTCTTCCACGTCTCCGACCCGCCGACCTCACTCCTGCTTACTCTCTCCTCTCGCGTCGCTGCTGTTCACATATACCCTATCGACACACCTAGACCTACACAAGCACTTCTTGCCTCCTCGACGCGGACGCTGCGTCGCCGCTACGGCTTGCTTACACGGCTCAGCGTTGAGCCTGTGTTTGGCATTCTGATCAACACGCTGTCGGTCAAAAACTACTTGCATGTCGTAGATCACGTCAAGGAGTTGATTGCGGCGGCGGGCAAGAAGAGCTACACATTTGTAGTTGGCAAGATCAATGCAGCCAAGGTCGCCAACTTCTCCGAGGTCGGCGGCTGGGTCGTCATCGGGTGCTGGGAGAGCAGTCTGATTGAGAGCCAGGACTTTTGGAAGCCCATCATCACGCCATTCGAGCTGCAGCTCACGCTGCAAGATGACGCACAGCGCGTGTGGACGGGCGAGTGGACGGGTGACTTCCAGGCACTGCTCAGGGCGAGGGCAGAGGCTGGCGCGGAGGCATCACCGGCGGAGGAGGATGAGGCGGGCGGTGCGGCGGAGACGGAAAACGGCGCGGCAGGCGAAGGGTGGGACTCGGACGAGGAATCGGCGCCGCCAGAGTTCGACCTTCGCACCGGGCGCTACGTCTCGCACGCGAGGCCAATGCGTGCGACAGCGGCGGCGAGCGCACGGAAGGGTGTTGCTGCGCAGATCAATGGGACGGGCACGGCGTCAGGAGCTGCTGGGCACTCCCTTATCAAGCGCGCGAACGGCGACGTCGCGCAGATTGGCGGCGTGGTGTCGCCGGGCGCAGAGTTCCTGCGGAGCCAGCGCACATGGCGGGGCCTGGGCAGCGAGTTCGACGCGCTGGGTGACGACGAGGCGTGCGGAGCGGGGCCGGAGAGGGGCGCGCGGATGGAGGAGGGCAGAGGCGGGTTGGCGAGGGGGTATGCTGTTGGGGATGATGCGGAGATTAGGTGAGGCTACGGCGGCAGCGCGCGCTGGCAGCAGGCAGTGAGGTGCCGTATGGCGCGGGCGCGGCTCTGGCGCGGAGTCAGAGGCGTGAATAGAGAATCTGCAGGTAGAAGTCGGTGAATGTCTTGTCTGCAATGCACGCGTGGTCCGCAGCCCCCTAGGTGGTGTGCTCGCGGAGTCTGTGTCTGTCTAAGTCTGGACGTGGCGGGCCGGGGCCTTGGTACAGTTGAACCATAGGGCGCGTGCGACAGACGCAAATCACCAGCAGCGGCAACCCACCCAGCACGGAACACGCATCCTGCAGCACCACCATCGACCAGGAGACGGCTCCTCCTCGCACCCCGAGCATACATGCCCGCCTGAGTGCTTGCCCCCGCCGCCGCGACCGCGACGTGAGGACCCTTTGGACAACGACCACGCCCCGAGCCCGGCCGTGCTGCCCCAAGAGCCATGGAGCCTCTCACACTTCCGGCCGCCTCACCGTCAAACCTCTTCGGCGCGCCCTCACACGACCAGAGCCCCGGTGCTCGCGCCGTCATGCACCCAGCCACGACAAGCCCGTCCACACCCGCCCCGCCAGCCCCTAAAACCCCGTTCGAGCGCATCCTGACGACGCACCCGACCATCGCGGAGAGCCTCCTGGCCTCGCTGCCCACCCGCTCGCTCATCGACCTGTTCCACACCTCGCGCCACCTGCGACACTTCCTGGCCGAGTACCCGCTAGCATGGAGGACCTTGAGCTTCCGCGCGCCGCAGCCGGCCCTCGGCGTCAACAACCCCGACGGAGATGCGCTTGATGGGCCGGCGCGCAACGCCAAGCAGTACGCCCTCGATGCGCTGCTGATACAAGTGGTCGTGCCGTTCGGCACCCGGTTGACGAGCCTAGACCTCTGCAACACGGCCGTGTCGGGCGTGCGCTTGGTGTCGCGTGTGCTGGAGCCCCGGGTGCACACGCTGCAGCATCTGAGCGTGCGTGGATGCAAGAATGTCTCGATCAAGTACCACCTGGTGCCCTTCCTGGAGCCCTACGTGCACCCGGGGAGCCCGTGGGCCAAGACAACCGAGCTGGCGCTCAGGAGCCTGTATACATACCGCTGCCGCCACCACCGCCGGCGGCCGTACCTGCCCTCATCCCTGATGCGGAGGGACTCGGACTCGGAGCCGACGCACCAGCTCATCGAGATATGCCATCAGTTGAGCATCTGGACGGACACAATGTGGTGCACGACCCCCGGTGGCCGTTGCTTCAGGAGAAAGGATTACTATTCCGGCAGGGCGGCGCCGGGTACCAACGAGGTGTGGGTGCCGTTTGACAGGCTCTGGCGTTCCGGTAACCGGCTAGGCCCTCCGGACTCGGACAACCCGCCCGCTCATTCCGATGGAAGGATGTGGGAGGACGCGGAGAGTGGACATGATGGAGAACCGCTCGGTACGAGCACCGGCTGGCCACACAGGGGAGAGGGAAAGGACATACCGGCCCACCTGCGGAGGAGCCACCGGATCTTCGTGGACGACATCAAGTGCGATCAATGCGGGGATGCTATTCTGGAGAGGTGCGAGCAATGCAGCATCCGGATGCACTGTATGGGATGCAGGAAAACGCTATGCGCGAGCTGTGCATTCAACAGGCCAATTCCACGGAAGAGGAGAAAAACTAACCGTGCCTTCACCCACCTGGCTTTTGGCAATACCAACAATCTCGGCATGATTGTGTCGAGCAGCAGCAACACCTCGTCCATCGCTCAGGAGAATGCCGCAGAGGAAGAGAGGAAGATAAGTAACCGTTTCTGGTGGGCACCCGGCGCCACGAGATCACCAAACCTGATGAGTGAAATTGCCTCGGATGATGACGGTTCTGATTCTGACGAGCCTGGACCGCTACATGGAGGGAACCCGTTGGCCGTGATGAACGTTACTACTCCTCCAAAGCTCAACATGCACTGGTGCTGCGTAGAACCGGTGTTCTCGGGCGGCGGGGGAATAGTGGTGTTAGGGCCAGGGGTAGGGGGCAAGGGAGCTGACAAGATACGTGCCACGCCGCTGCCGAAGGGGCAACAGTACGAGGATCCGGATTTCATGTCTGTCTTGCGGTCACCAGAGCTGATACGAGAGCTTAAGAACGCCACGCTTTACGAGCATGTCCTTGGAGAGCAGGTAGATGCCGTGCCGTACTTGCAGCAGGATAGTCTTGAGCTCCAGGCTTCGACATGTCCACGCAGCTTGTGTCAGGACTGCTACCGCACTTTCCGCTGGAAGGTCGCTTGCAAAGCCTGCAAGAAGCCGCTCTGCAAAGAACACGACTTCCGAGCCCTGAAGGTCCGCAAGTGTGGTTACCGAGACCTCCATCTTGAACGGGAGTATCTACGAACGCACACGCCAGCTTCAATACCGCCTTCACATCCTGACCTGCACATCCCAGCGTATGTTCCGCCGAGCCAGCGTGCTGAACAGTCCAGCGCTATGGAAACGCAAGACTCAGCGGATTCTCACACATCATCGAACCCGGATATTCGGAATCTTGCGAAGTCGTGGCTCTTTACATCTAACCCCAACCAGGAGGAGACTGACATGGCCAATTCCATTCCTGGACTTCGAAACGCGGTTGAAGGATCGTCTAATGCGCCGCTATCCTCACGCCCTCGTGCACTCAGCGCCTCAGAAAATCGCTCGCCGCGCTCCTCCTCGCCATGGGCCAGGCAGAAGTCACCCAATGATGCTCAGCAGTATGCTCTTGGTAAGAGGATCGCAGAGATGGAAAGGGCCCGCATGAGGTTGCCGCTGCCTGGCACACCACGGCATCCGGTGCAGTGGCGGGGCTGTGGTGCGTACTTTTGCCAGCAGCTGCGACCAGTTGGCGATTGCCGGCCGCGTTGCAGTGCAGGCATGAGAGATTGCAGCGATTGTGGTGTTCTCGTTTGCGATGTAAGTTGTTCCTTACTGTTACTTCATTATTGTGGAAGGATCATGGCTAACGTTAGTATTCCAGGGCTGTCTGAATGCCAATCCCCCTTGCCCGTGCGCATATTGTTCCACTCACTTCCACTGCCCTGTCTGTTCGACGAAGCCTCGTGTTCAGACACTCTGCCGTCGTGATGCTGAGCGCCAGGCCGCCCGTCTTAAGGAGCTGGCCGAGACGGAGCGTCGTGCCAAGGAAGCCGAGGCCTTGGTACGCGCAGATGAGATGGCCATGGCGGTAGGGGAGTTCTTCCGAGATTTCATGGATATTGGTGCCTCAAAATCGGTCGCCTCCCCAGTTGAGAAGACCGGGACATCTGAATTCGAAGGTGAAGGGGTCCGCCATATCGAAGTGGCTGACCCGGCGCCTGAGTCTGAACCGTCCATCGCGGGGGCTCCCTCTTTGGTCCAAGCCCAGAGTCAATACCCACATTTGTTTCCGGAAGAAGGGCCGCGCGCCGAGAGCTCAGCCATGGGCGCTGCTGCTGGAGATGGCATGACACCAGTGGATGGCAAGGCACTTGTCGAGCAAATCCTTGCTGCACAAGATCAAGAGTTCGCGGTGTCTACGCCCAGGACGACATCGGGTCTCACTGACGATACACACCTGTCGAGTCAGCAGACATCAGCCAACGAGAATGGTGCTGAGCATACGAGTGCCGGTTTGGATGAGGCGGAGCAGGCGCATGCCGCTGCAGAAGCGGAAAACACGGGTGATGAAAGCAGTAATAACGACAACGACAACAATAGCGATGCCGAGGCCGGCGCTGACGATAACGACTCGTCTCACATGTCGGCTGGGGGATCCGCTGAAGTGTCCGTCGAGGCGTAAAAGGAATTTCCGCAATGATTTGGCATTGCTCTCGTCCGAGCTAGAAGCTCTGGCCCTTCAACACCGCACCAGGCTTGTGGGAGAAGCTTCTTCTCCGGAGTGATATTTAGCGTTGCTTTTAGGGATCGCACTGCCTGTTCAGGGTAGGAACAGGCACAAAATTTTTGTTTCAGAGTTACAGTCGGATGGGAAGAAGGAGGAGGAAATTGGGACTGGGGGCGTTTTCAGTTACAAAGGGAGTGGTATATCTCTCGGGATTCAGTTTCATATTTTCCTCTGTGTGGCAGTCATCCCCTCACCCTCAGCATCACCTCTGTATATACATCGTCCTCACACTCGTCATCCACGATCAAAGCAAGGAGCTTTCTCGTAGGCGTTTCACCCAGCATTTACACTCATGTTTCTCTATTTTCTCCCCTGCTCTCAACCCCTACCACATTTTCGGTGTACGGCAAGTCGGGATCAATTAAAGCAAGTGAGCGAGCGCGCACGGGAGTGGTTCAGCGGCCAAATGAATGGGATCTTCTTCTTTTCCTCGCGGCTGAGACGGGCAGACTGACGTGTGGATCTCTCATTGTCTCTTCGGCATTGTCATTTCGTGTCCCGCGAAAGATGATTCAGACGGGTGCTACAGCCAAAGTCTGGCGCGGAGAACACATTCTTTCGGGAGGGCTAAGCCATGATGGTCTGCGTATGGGAGCGGTTCACGCCAGGCGTCAGCTGCAGTACCCATCTATACAGAACCCTCCTGCGTAATCACAGGTAGTCCAATATTGATGCTTAGCGGAAGCACTAGGAATTTCATGTGAAGAGTGTTGACAAGTAGGGACGAGTTAGGCAGCGGCGTTGCGCAAATAATGCCGCGGCGGTGCAGGACGGGCGTTTGTAATCGGGCATCCATGACGGGGTCTGTTACGCGTACACCAAAGGCAGTGCATGGTCAGAGATTTTCGGGGGGCGGGGCAGCGCCAGAGAGATGTATTTTCGGGTGTCGCAGCTGTGGAGGCTTTGCAGAGCCCGTGCAGGGTTGTCCGTGTTGTACGAGTACGGTACGGGTGCGCCGCAGCCCGAGACGTCACCGCCAAGCCGCCGCCCCATGCGAGAGCAGCTGCTCAAGCACCGTTTAGGCTTCAACACCACCTTCAACATCGCCTCGCCGCCGCCCACCACAACCACCTAAAACCACGCCTTGATACCCCCGGCCCTTCCTGATTCCCCAACCTGCAGAGACCGCGACTGAGCCTCGGTCACCATGTTCCGCGCCCAGGCGAATCAGTTCGACGACGTAGTCGGTGAGTCTTGCGGCTTCCGGGCTCCGCGGCCGCGGGGCGCGCGCGCTCTCTCTGGCCGCGGCGCCCGCCCATCCACACCGGGAAACCGCCTTTTGCTGACCGCGATGATTGCGCGCCGCAGTGAAAGCCACGGACGAGAACCTCACGAGCGAGAACTGGGAATACATACTCGTACGCCCGCGACCCCGCGCCACACACTTTCACGCGTGACCCAAGTGCTAAGACCGCCCACAGGATGTTTGCGACAAGGTCGGCTCCAGCGACAGCGGGTACGTTGTCCCCCTCGCAGGGCATACTTGGTGACACTGGCTGACCGTGCTGGGGAAATCGCAGAGCCAAGGATGTCGTTGCTGCCTTGATCAAGCGCCTGGCGCATCGCAACGCCAATGTCCAGCTATACACCCTCGAGGTTCGTCGGCCTTCCACGCTAGGCCATATCATACGTGCGCACCGATACTGACTCTGGGATCACGCACGCTTAGCTAGCGAACGCGCTGTCGCAGAACTGCGGTCTGAAGATGCATAAGGAGCTGGCCTCGCGGAGCTTCACCGACGCCCTGCTACGCTTGGCAAATGACCGGAACACGCATCAGCAAGTCAAGGCAAAGATCCTGGAGCGCATGGGCGAATGGACCGAGATGTTTGCCAAGGATGCGGATCTAGGCATCATGGAGCAGGCTTACATGAGGCTGAAGACACAGAGTACGTGGCGACTTCCAGTTTTGTTGGGTAGGGTGGTGTTTACTGATTTCTGGTACCCTAGACCCTAACCTTCGGCCACCTTCAAAGCCCAGCAAGACCCAGATCACGGATTCAGACCGCCAGAAGGAAGAAGAGGAACTGCAGATGGCCCTGGCGCTGTCCATCAAGGAAAACGCCACCTCACCGTCAGCCGCCAAGTCGAACGCACCGCAGGCGGGATCAAACCAGCCTGCGCCCGAGCAACAGCAGCAGCCTCAGGCTATTGCTTCCGGAACTACCGCAGCTACCGTATCCCGCGTCCGCGCACTCTACGATTTCACGCCCTCGGAGCCGGGCGAGTTGGCCTTCCGCAAAGGTGACATTATTGCCGTGCTCGAATCTGTGTACAAAGACTGGTGGAAGGGCTCTCTACGTGGACAGACTGGCATCTTTCCTCTCAATTATGTCGAGAAGCTTCAGGACCCGACCCAGGAGGAGCTGCAGAGAGAAGCCCAGATGGAGGCGGAAGTCTTCGCGGAGATCAAGAATGTGGAGAAGCTGCTGGCCCTGCTGAGCACCAGCTCCAGCGCAGACGCAAGAGATAACGAGGAGATCACTTCGCTGTACCACAAGACCGTTGCGATACGGCCGAAGTTGATCGAGCTGATCGGGAAGTACTCGCAGAAAAAGGGTGGGTGCATTTGTTCTATGGAAGGCTGATCGGAGGCTGATGGTTTTGCAGATGATTTCACCCAACTGAACGAGAAGTTCATCAAGGCTCGCCGTGACTACGAAGCCCTCCTTGAAGCTTCGATGTCGCAAACAGCACAGCCCGGTTACGGTCGCCAACCTTATGGCTACGGCGCAGGCGCACCTCCGCCTCAGAGCGCTCCATATGGTGGCTATCCTCCGCAAGGACCTCCCCAGGAGCGGTATTACTCACCAGGTCCAGCAGCAGCAGCAGAACAGGGATACGGCTACCCACCTCAGAACGGACCTCAGCCCTTCATGATGGTTCCTCCTGGACAAGCTCCCCCGCCCGCGCAAGTCACCAGCCCGAAGCCAACGAACGGCGAACCCTACGTACCGCCCCAGCGTGTCCCCGTCGGCGGACGGCCTCAGTCTATGGCTTTCCCGCAAGAGATGGCAGCGAACAGCCCTGTGGACAGCAGACCCCCTCCTCAGGAATACAACCCATACCCTCCGCAGCCTAGCCAGGCTCCTCCCCAGGTACCGACTAACCAGCCCCCGCAACCCTACCCGCCTCAACAGCACCCGAACCTTCAACCATCATACGACTCGCCCTCTTCCGCCTACCCACCCCAGCAGCCGCCGCAAGGCCCATCGGACCCCTACGCTCAGCATCAACAGCAGCCTTCGCAGACTTTACCCGGCGCCTACCCGCCCGCTAGCAACTCGCCACCGCCTGGTGCTGGTCAGAGCCCGTACATGGCATTCAACCAGAGTACTGTCACGCTTCCACCAGCGGGCGCGGGCGCAGCTCCCGGCGCTCCCGGCGGCTACCAAGCGTACAACCCGAACGCGGTGGCGGCAGCAGCAGCGGCACAGGCGCAGCGGTGGAACCAGCACCCAGCTGCAGTGGCGGGTGGAGGCGCGAGGGACGATGCAGATGGGTTTTATCGTTAAGGGATGAGCAGGATGGGGTTGTGTGTGTGTAAGATAGGAGCAGCTGGATTGGAAAGCGACTCTCTTGCAAAGGAAGTAAAAGGGGAAGGAGGAAGCACTGGCGAGAAGAAATAACAAGGTGAGGAGAGAATACTATAACTGGTGGGAGGTGGGATTGACAACGACGAATTCAATACTCCCTTTTTTCTTTGAGAAATTGGGTAGTGGGCAGGGGAGTTGGGGAACTACGGAAATATCATCAATGCATGGGGTTTCACTTTTTCGTTTGAGCCTTTCCCCTGTATGTTCTGAGCATGTTAATGGGATAGGCATGTACGTGGAAGCTGCGCTTTCTTCATCAACTAGCAGGAATATCTGCTTTAGCTCAAATGGCATGATACTGGAGCAGGCAGGTAAATTGTATACGTTTAAATCACAGTATCATTACTTCGAACCTATAGGTGACTGCGGAACCCGTGGCAGTGGCGAACGCTTCGAGTCAAAAAAAAAAAAGGAATCCTGATTATCCTGTCCAGAACCTGTTCTGTCCGTCACTAAGATGAGAAGCATGTCAGCCAATGGGGTCGTTCCTCACTACAGCGGCAGGGTTGGCCCCCGCGTAGCCATTGAAGTGCGGGGGTGGTGCAGGCTGCGGCTGACACTCGAACCAAACGACTCAGCCTTGCAGCTGCTGTACGTGCCTCATCATCCTATCAGTTCCACCTTCGGACTCTCTCGCACAGCCGTCTGGATTCCCAGATCCACATCTGGGAACATGGGCAATGGAGTCCTCGCAGATCTGGGTCGTTTCTGCTTCACTCATCATCGGGGGACTGGGGCTCATCTTCGTACTCCGAGGCCAGTCCAAATCAAGTCCTCGGAAGCCTGCATTCAGGCAAGACCTTGATTACCGGACGACCTTCAGGCTGCAGGGCCTTCCGAAGAGTTATGCTGGGCGCGAACTGACCCGGAAAGATGTGGAAAGGCTCGTCGGGAGCGCTTTCAAGGTTGAGCAGGGTATCACGGTCGTTGTCAAATCCCTCGGAGACCACCCGTTGAACGAAAATCAGAAGGTAGCTACGTTGAGCTTCTCTGAAATCCCGGGTCTTATACGGCAATCGTCAGTGAGAGACCGGGAATTTCGGGCCGGACCCACGTTGGATGATGGCACTCCCGCTGGTCCTTGGCTGTACATGGACATCCATTTTAATGGACTTACGCCGCTGCATCACCAGTCAGACTCGGAGTGTGAAGTTGAGTATGAAGTCTTCGTTCCGTCTTTGCGATGCAGAAATCAAACTGACGGCCTTGCTTTAGCCTTGTCGCTATTTCCGGTCTCGGCTCAAACGCTTTTGGGTCGTTTAAAAATAGGGGCGGTGATTTTATGTGGCTCCGCGATGTTCTGCCTTTTGATGTTACGGATACGCGGGTCTTCATCTACGGGTACGATAGCCAGGTTTTCGAAAGCGAGTCGTTCCAAGGCCTAAGTGATCTTGCTCTCGGGCTCCTTTCCGCACTTAGAGCCCTCAAGCATGACCGGAAAACCCACAACAACATTGTTCTTCTTGGACACAGTCTCGGAGGCCTGGTGATTAAAGAGGTCTGTTGTCTGCCCACATATTTGGTAACGAAATTTCCTATTGACGTATTCACAGACACTTTGTTTAATGAACGAAACTAGGGAGAAAATGGAGGAGCCAATTCTCGGATTGGTACGCGGAGTCCTTCTCTTTGGCGTCCCAAATCAGGGCATGGCCGTTCAGTCACTACTGCCGCTGGTTCGAGGCAACCTCAATGAGAAGTTCGTCCGCTCACTTGGAGAAGATGAAGAAATACTGCGCCTCTTGGCCCGTCGGTTTTCCCAACTTTCTGAAGCTTCCGACCTTGGTGTAGTATCATTTTATGAAACTTCGCTGTCTCCCACCGCATGTAAGGTATATAGCCAGTGCACCCTACAGTTTGGAATTCACTCTCATCTCGATACAGGTTGACGGAAAGATGAAGATGGCTGGGAATCCTACTACACTTGTAGGGATCTCATCGGCTACAGAAGGCGCCCCATGGCAAACTGAGCGCCGAGACGTTGTTCCGATCAACCGCAGCCACTCAGAACTTGTCAAATTCACTGGGCCACACGATCGTGTTTACGAACTGGACGTCCGACCTCAACTAAGAAGGCTTGTTCGAAAAGCAAGAGGTTGCTACTGTCCCGCCTGCAACATTGATACAATGACTAACACGCATTGCCAGAGCATAACCCATCTCCACTCGAAACAGGTATGTATTGCACAATCGATCGGTATCAACATCAGGAAGATCACTAACCTTGCGGTAGAATGCTTGCGTGCACTGTCTTTCCGTGAACAGGATTTCCGGCCGGATCAAATCATCACTGCTGAAAATCGTACGTGCAGATGGATTCTGAAAAATAAGTCTTACTTGGAATGGTGCAACCTGCCATGCGGCCTGCTCTGGATCCAAGGAAAACCGGGATCTGGCAAATCGACCGTAATGAAGTACGCGCTGAAGGAGATGGAAGCTACTGCCAAGGAAGTGATGGAGACCTCTCGTCATGACGATATCATTGTTACTTCGTTCTTCTTCCATGGCCGAGGCACAGACCTTCAACGGACACCAGTGGGGCTTCTCCGCTCCTTGTTGAACCAGATCCTCAAGCACTTCCCGGAGGCGTTAGCAGAGATTACGGCCATATACGAAGAGAAATGCCGGCGAATGGGAGAATGCGGCCGTTCGTGGGAATGGAACAGTGAGCAGCTACAGGATCTATTTAAGAAACACCTGCAGCTTTCATCTCAAAGAAAGGGCCCTCCTCGCACACTCGTAATTTACATTGATGCGTTAGACGAGTGCGGCACCCAGGACGCCCAAAAGTTGAGGGCATTCTTCTCCAAACTGGCATCCGAAAATTCCAAACTCTCGAGTAAGCTGATGTTGAAAGTCTGCTTCTCATCGAGATGGTACCCAGTTCTCCATTGGGAACCCTCTGGCAGCCGACACGTCATCGCCGTGGAAGATCACAACACCCGCGACATCTCAGTGGTAGTCCATTCAAGACTTGCTGACATGTCTTCAGAGAAGAAAAGAGATTTAATAAAACCAGAAATCGTGTCCAGAGCACGAGGTGTTTTCCAGTGGGCTGAGCTGGTTTGCAACGAAGCTCTAGAGTTGGGCCTCATTGGAGAACCAACCCCCTACATAATCAGGAAAATCCGAGAGGTTCCGGAGGATTTGAATGACCTTTACAGGAGCCTTCTGGAGGAAGTGGATCCTCAGAAGCTCGTGTATACTGTCCGATTATTCCGATGGGTTTGCTTCGCCGGACGGCCCCTCACTGTACTTGAGATTCAACACGCATCCATGCTTGCACCAGACATGGAAGAAACGTCTATTGAGAAATACAAGAAGAAGGACGAGTTTCAGGGTGACCTGGAAGACACCATAAGAGCAATCAAAAACTTGTCGAAGGGTCTGATTGAGATCAAGACGGCTCCCGAAGAGGATTTGGAGGACCAAGTTCCAAAGGTGCAGTTAATCCACCAATCAGTTCTGGATTACCTACTGGACACTGGATTCCAGCATTTGGAAGGTCGTCTCTCATCAACACCTGCCGGACGCGGTCATTTCCATATTGCAGTATCCTGTATGCGCTATATTTTCATGCAAGAGATGCAAATGTTCCTACGAAGGACGTTTTCTTGGGACCAAAAAATAAATCAAGCCAGATTCCTCGTTGCCGACTCAAACGAAAAGATTCTCCAGGATTTTCCGCTTGTCAGGTATGCTTTCGCAGCTGTCATTTTCCACCTCCAGATGACGGAAGCGGAAGATTTTGATCAAGCACCTCTTCTGGACTTACTCTTCTGGCCATGCGATGAAGAGCTCGGAGGATGCTACAATGATATTTTGGCGTCGGAAAAAGGGCCTGTCAAACTCTGGGATTGGTCCAAAAGGCTCATTCACATCCTTGCGGAAGCAGGTGTTGTCACCGCGCTAAGGCCTCTCGTTGATTATCGAGACACGAATTTGCATCAGAATCCCAGCCTGGATCGGGTATCTCGTCTCGTCTCCGTGAGTCGACGCCACAGAAAACGTGATGAGACCATCCATATATCAGGCCAAGTGAACATGGATCTCAGGACAGCTGCCCTTTTGACACCATTGCATTACGCTGCCATGAACAACCACGGAGTGGCTGTGCGCGAGTTACTCAGATCAGCAACCGTAAACCCAAATGCCCAAGATGCCTACCAACTATCCCCTCTTCATTACGCTGCGAAGAATGGGAGCGCAAACGCCGTCGTCGAGCTTCTGGCATCCGATGCGGTTGATCGAAACGCAAGAGACCGCTTAGAAAGGACGCCACTCCATCATTCTGTGCTCCAAGGCCATCTCCCAATAGTACAGCTTCTCCTGGGAGATGAGCGGACGGACAGCAAATGCAAAGACGCATTCAACGCAACGCCGCTCTACCTCGCCGTCACTGCAAATTCTCCCCACAAGAACCGCATCGCAGAGTGCCTTCTTCAATGGTTGGACTTTGACGTCAACACACAAGAACTCGAGGGGAACACGGTGCTCCACGCCGCAATAATCGCAGGCAAGGACGCCCTCGTCAGACAACTGCTGAGCGTGGAAGATACCGACGTGAACATCAAAGACCATCGAGGTCACACCCCATTGATGACCGCCATCATATGCAACAGCAAATCGGCAGCAAACGACATGGTGAAGATGAGAAACGCAGATTTGAACTTAGGGGACAAGAGGGGCATAACGCCACTCATGATGGCTGCTGAAATGGGCTTGCCCAGTTTTGTACGCCTCTTCCTGTCATCCAGAAACATCGATCTCAACATCGCGGACGACAGAGGACGCACAGCATTGGACATTGCCGTGGAGGTCATCAAAGAAGTAGTCGACGTGTTGTATGGAGAGGACAAGAATGTTCAATCAATGCCTGGCGGGAAAATCCGCAAGGTGCTCTTTGACATGGGAAGAGTTATCGGCATGCTTCTCAATGACCCGAGAGTTGATCACGACCGCGAGAATAAAGAAGGGCGGACGTCAATATTCCACGCGGCGGCATATGGGTTCAGGAAAGAAACTCTTAGGCTGCTGGGAGAAAACAGAGCTCGAGCTCAGAAGAGAGACCGAAGCGGCAACACGCCACTCTCGGTAGCGTCGGCTGCGGGGCATGGATATATTGTGGAAGCTCTGGTTGAGTTTGGCGAATGTGACACGGAGATGACGCAGCATGCGTATAGAGTGGCCAGAGACCAATACAGATACGGAGTGATGGAAATATTGGTAAAGAGTGGCACTGCCAACTTCGGTCAACGAGAGGAACGCAGTTGAGAGGAGAGTATGAAAGGTAGTATTTCACCAACACCGGAGAAAGGAAGGAAAAACTCGACTCGATCACCGACTGCACTTGAATTTTGATGAAGAGAAAGATAGATAGCGATGAGTTTTCTTAAACCCGCAAATATAAAAATTCCTGACATAACCGGAGACTTGACGAAAATATTCAACATGATGAGGTTTCGTGTTAGGAAGAGTTTAGAGCCTGCTCAACATAATTAGGTAATGGTAGTGTATTAAAGTGAGTAACGAATGCAATTAGCAGCAATTGACCGTGTCCGGTCAACTGGTGTGCGAAAGTCAACATCCCGTTGACGAACAAACGATTTCATCTTGAGGGTCTGATTTCATATAGCAGCCGCAGGAAACCACCCAGTCGATCGAATGGAGAAATCTGGGTAGCCATGTCCGAGCGGTCCGCCCGTTCACCCTCTACTTCGACGACTTGGAGACGTTTAAAAGTGACCGGTTCGTCTTCCCATCGAATACAACTTGCTTAAACCATAATTGCCGCGCAGGATGGTGGGAGGCTTGACACATTCAGGATCAGTGCTGAGACAGCCGCGTAGTCTCAACGGAGTAGGGTAGTCGGCATTTTCACATGAAATTATTAGTGATATTGCCCATGTAGCAACGCTTCGGCAACGATGCTACCGCCGATGGACGTAGGATACCTTTGTTAGGTTGCCCAATCATGGCCTCACGCGCCTTCGCACGATTGGGGGTGCCACATGAACACGACCGAGAGCCTCTGCGAGGAGATTTCAGACCTGACCCACAACAATATGTGGTTGGAACTTGGAAAAAAGCAGTCTCAGCAACCGAGTATCAGAGCCGCATTCACCACATTGGCCGGACAGTGCAACAAAACCCATCTTTGAATATCTCTACAACCAAGTCAGCGCGACACCACCCCACTGCCGCAAAACCCGTGCAGCGCGGTGCCACCCGCAGAGAAACAGAAACAGACCTCACGCTTCTCATGGCGCCTCACCGCCGCCTCTCCGGCTAAAAGCCCATGACCTTATCCTCCGGCCAAAACTTCATGGCCATCGGATGGTGCGGCGCGGCGCCCGCAGCCCTCCTTACCACATCCGCCCTCCTGGTCCTGCTCGCCGTCTCGTTGAACCCCTGGTACTCGCTCAAGCTCGGCGGCAGATCCTGCACGCGCGTGCCCCAGGCGCTCTCGTTGCGGCCGAGCGTGAGCACGAGCTCCTTGCCGTCGGTGAAGAAGCTGTGGTCGATCCAGTTGCGGGTGTACGGCTCGCCGTCGAGGGTGGCGCTCTGGATGTAGATGGCCTCGTAGGACGGGTCGAAGTTGACGTTGCGGATGGTGGCGGTGTTGTTGGTGAGCGGGTGCGTGATGTTGACGCTCTCGAAGTACGGCGGGATGATGAAGTACACGTCCTGGCCCGGGTTCGGGAACAGGCCCATCATCGAGAAGGCGACGAAGGCGCCCATGGTGCCGCTGTCGTCGTTGCCGGGCAGCCCGTCGTTCGTCGTCTTGAAGAAGCCCGGGATGTAGAAGTGGCTGCGCTTGGCGGAGAGGCCGGGGCGGCCGGCGTAGTGGTACTGGAAGACGGTGAGGAACGAGGGCTCGTTGCCGATGTAGGTGATTTCCGTGTCGTGCAGGTACTCCAGGCGTCGCACGTACTCGGTGGGCCCGCCGAAGGCGGTGATGAGCGCAGCTTGGTCGTGCGGCACGTAGAAGGCGTATTCCCAGATCGAGGACTCGAACGTCTCGCCGGCTGTGTTCTGCAGACTACAGACGGAGTTGGGGAAGGGATCAATGTTGCTGCACACGAGCGGGTCTTGGAAGCCCCAGGTGCCGTTGAGGTAGCGAGGCTGGAAGAAGCCAGTGAAGCCGGTGCTGGTGCCGTTTAGGAACGATGTCTGGTTTTCCTTGAAGAGGTTCTGCCAGTTGCCACTTCGGTCTTGATACTTCTGAACATCAGAGTCCAGATTGCCGATCCTGCCAGCCATCTCGGAAATTGTGAAATCGTTGTACGAGTACTCCAGAGTACGGGAGATACTCCTGGTCATCGTGCCGAATCCCTTGTAGTCAAAATCTTCCACAGGGATGTAGCCCAGCGCCTTCCAGCTGTCAAGGCCACCACGTCCTTGGCAGCACCAGTCATATGGCTCGACCTCTGCGTCTTTTACGACAGCAGCGTAGCCATCTTCCCAGTCAATTCCATCAGTCAGCCCTTTCAAGTAGGTATCTGCAAGCACGACATCCGCGTTGGATCCACCTGGAAATGGTCAGCGGAGTTCGGTTCATGCTGTCATGGCCATCTTACCTTGCGTGTAACCCTTGTTCAGAGACATACTACATTGTGTCAGATCCCATAACTACCCAAGTTACATGAAAGCAACGAGCTGCAGAACTCACCGGCAGTCTGGAAGCCAGCCGACATGGCGGTACGTGTCAATGAGAGATCGAACCTAAATGCGGTAAGCATGTGTCCTCAAAGTGACAACTCCAGTGCTTACCATCCTGGCAACCTGCGTGGGATCCACAATGGTCAAGAACGGCAACTGAGAGCGGAACAAATCCCAAATACAGTAAAAAGAGTCAAAGTAGGGCTCATCGCTCTGCCACAGCGGGTTCTCCCCAGTGTAGTCTTGCGGGTTGACGAAGGTGCGGTAGATGCCACTGTAGAAATTGACGAGAAAGTCCCGGTCGATGTTGTTCGTAGAGGCCTGGATGGGGCTGAGCTTCTGCGTCCATTCGGCGACCGCGTCATTCTGGGTGCCTTCGAAGTCGAAATCCGGGATCTCCGATTCGGCATTGCTGCAAGCCTGCTGCTCGCTGATCAGGCTGACGCCCACGCGCGCCAAGATGGGGCTGTCACCAGGATCATCGAACCGGACGAAGCCTCCTCCTGGAAGAGGGTACCCGTTGATGGAGCGGGAAATGGTCAGGTTCTTGACGTCTGCGCTGGCTCTGCTGTTGGCGAAAATGCCGTTGTCGCGGATGTTGGCACCTTGGAAATCGGCGCAGAAATAAGCAACGTAATTGCCCTGGCCAAAACTGGGTGTGTACCGAGCGTTTCCTGTCAATCGACCTGTGTCGGCGTCCACGGCGATCGTTCCGTTGTCCTGGCGAGAATCCGAAAGGTCTGTCAGGTCCAGAAGAATGAGCGGGCTGGGAGAGCTGCCATCAGAGCTGGTGGAAGGGAATTTGAAGCGGAAGAGATTCGTGTGCTGAGCGGCAGTCATGTCCACGGCAACACCGCTGTTCAGAGTCAGGCCGAAGTACCCGGGGCTGGCCTGTAGCGATTCATTCCTGAACTGGGTTCTCCTCTGTTTTTTGGGATAGGTGCATCTGTTGATGTCGTCTCCGGGGCAGGCAGTGTAGGGGAACAGCGGGAAAAGCCCAAGAGAAGGGCTCCCTCCAGTGCCGGAGTCGTGCATCTGGCTGAAGCCGGTAATGTTTGCACCATCGCTGGTGAAGCCTCCTTGGTTGCTCTGGGAGTCCGTGTCCGCGACGGATTTCGCCTGGAGGAGTTCTCAGCATGCGGATCATGCAGATTGCACAGAGCTGGCAGACGGCCCAGCCAGAACACAAGCGAGCGACGACCTACCATTCCAAAGGGACGGCATGCACCCGAGAAGACATTGCCTGGCGGTGTCAGTGGGCGCCTCGTCCCTGCACGTTTCGAAACGAACCTCCATTGCTGCTGCCGATCAACTGATCTACATACTGCAGAGCATCAAACTGGGCGCGCACAGGCGAGGCGCAGAGGCCGGCCAGCAAAAGAGCGGAGATGTGCTTCAGACCCATGGCGAAAAGAGCGAATGCAGAGACGGCGCTATGGAGGGCGACGAAGCTGCAGCACGAACGAGCAGCGGACTTGTGTATTTAACTCCAGGAACATGACGGGATCAGCAGTCACCCGGGGCATGGGCCTGCTGCGCGCCGAGGCGGCTCACGGCCTTGCCCATCGCGGACAAGAGATTGCTGCAAAGCATAATGCCGCAGGTCAGCCGTTGTGGGCGACGGGGTCAAAGAGGCAGGTCCACCAGTCATGGGGCCATCGCTGCTAGTGCCGAGGGCAGCGGGAGATAAGCTTTTGGGCGGCCTATGGCGGGGCTTGAGTGGCTCCATGCGGTGTCGGCGTCTGGGGTAGCAGGCGGAAACGCTAAAGCAGCAGTAAGGGGCACCCATGGGGTACAAACACAGGCGAAATTGCAGGTTGCTGCGCAACACTCCGATTGAGTGTGCCCGACGTCAAGACTCGCAAGAAGCTCGCCGTCAGCGCGGCCAACGGAACGGCCGGAAAGGAAAACGCGCCCAGGTGCGGCGGTCCACGCTGCTGCTGGTGCTGTTGCTACTGGCGCGAGGCGATCCCATGGGAGGGTGTGACGACTAAGAGGTCACTCGCCGCGCCGTGTCGATCTTAACACCGCGTCTGCTCTGCACGCCAAGCCGGCTATTGCTCTGCCGTCTGTTTCTCCGGCCCGCTCTCCGCACTCCAACTGCTCCAAACTTTGTTTCCCCGAGACTCAAGCATACCGTCCATGCTAGAATCGTGGTACGGCTTGTTTGAGGACCCGCTATCGAAACGACCCCGCGCGTTCCGGCTTCTGAGTCGGGCCCAAGCAACCGCTCCGGTACCGTGTGTTCATGCGTTGTTCTTTCCCCCCAGCTTCTCCACACCTATTTATAGAACCACGCTGGCAGCCAACATTTCCGAGCAGAATCGAAGCACAGCGAAACATTCCCAGGCCCCTTCAAGAAGCATAACCTGAGCTGCCACGTTCTCGATGCTTTAGTTTGAGACTCTTCTCCAGCCCTGAAAGCCTGGTGAAGATCCGAGCCTATCGGGCCATGTAAGCCGCCACCAAGAGTTTCTTACTGTTGACAAGATTTGGTCGGTGTGTAGAAGGATCCTATAGCCGATGGCTTGTGATAAAATGTTCTTAGAAAACGCAGGTGTAGATCAGGCTTGCTGGCGAGCTCTTCCGCCGACGGACAGCAGTTATTGGGGTGACTCGCTGTGCAGCTGGATGATGGGCGTTGCAGAAGTGACCAAGCGTTGAGCTTCCGAGATGGTGGGTGCTCTGTACTGAGAATTCGTGGGCATATATACCTGGTGGATCACATACTGGGCGCGAAAGCGGTGCGTTAAGAGTTGGGACCGAAGAACACTGAGGAAAAGGCGACTTAAGAGTGAAGAGGCGCTTCATTCCCCAACTTCCAAAGTTTTCTCTAGCTGGTTCCAATGACGAGCTCTCCATCCGATACGTAGGGACAGAGAATGTTGCGTTTTGCTGAAACTCGAGCTAATCACCGCCCGGCATCGTTTTTTACTCCAGCATCACTCGGCAGCGGCGACGTCCATGCGCAACAGCCACGCCAACTCCGTCGCCTTTTCAGCCCCAATGAGCTCCACCAGGGCATCCGGCTTCATAAAGTCATGATCCAGATACTCGAAGCCCGGGACAACCGTCTGCACAAGCACCATCAGCCCGATACTCCTGGTCGCGTTCTCGAGATAACTCACCTCACTGATCAAGCACCCATCCTCGCTGCTGTGCCCACCCTCCACATCCGGCAGCAAGAAGCTCGCCTTATACTTGCCCCCCTCGACGATCCACTGCAGCTTCTCCCCCGCCACAACATCCTGCCCGACGACCCACGTCTCCACGCGCGCCTCGCCCTTCGGCCTGAGCCCCATCGCCACCTCGTCCGCATGGATAATCACATACCTAGCCCTCCCCTTATGCAGCGTGTGCACCGTCCTGCCCCTCTGTCAGCCCTCCAGCTCACCCAGAGCACACACACAAAAAAAAAAAGACGACCGCGTCTCGACACAGGCAAAGAAAGCGCCGCGCCACTCACCGCCCCTTGTTCCGGTGCCACTTCCCCACGCTCCGGCCCTCGGTCAGCAGGTAGTAGATCGACGTGCTCGCGCTCCGCGTCAGGTCCGCCCACCGCTGCGCCGCCGTCGCGTGCGCGCCCTCCGCCGCCTCCGTGCTCTCGGTGAAGCGGTGCTGCTGCTCCGCCGCCGCCGCCGCCGCCGCCGCCATGCCGCTGTCATACGACGCGTGGAACGGGTTGGCCACGCGGCGCCGGTCGCGGTCCGTCTCGGTGAAGTAGCCGCCCTGGCGGGTGGGTGCGTGAGTGGGCGGGGTTTCGCGGAGGGGTGGGTGGATGGGGAAGGGGATGGGGGAGGGGGTTGGAAGGGGGTGGTGTTTTGGATGAGGCTGCGTGATGGAGAAAAGGACAAGGTCGTCCGGGTGGATGCCTCGTCTCCCTCAATTGTGACGGGGTGGGCTTGGGCTAGGCTTAGGGGTTTACCTCTGGGTGCGCTGTCATCTTGAGGGCGGAGATGATGGCGCGCGAACCAGCAGGCTCGTTGGGCTGGACGGTGCCACCGGAGCCGGGGTCCTTGGTCTGGCTGGAGAGGAAGGGGAAGGCGGGCTGGATGGGATGCGTGAGTGTAGGGTCGATGAGAGACATGTTGCCTGTGTTGCTGGGAGATGACGGGATGGCCAGGTGATTTTTCTTCTTCTCTAGGCTGCGAGTCAGCCGTCGTAGTTCAAGAGACGCAGGCGGCTTGATTGAAAAAACTCTTGTAGGAATATGTTGGGATGAAAGAAGGGAATAGTAAGCAGAGACAAGTGATGTCTTATATGCTGCACGGAGTGGGGGAAGAGGTAAGGATTAGAGAGATGACGTGAGATAAGATACGTACCGACGCGTCTTCACGTGCCGATTACGCCAGAGAAAAAAAACAGCTTTTGGACGTGCTCTACATCGCGCATCGCATAATCCGGCGGGCAGAGGCACGGCTGGCAAGGCAAAACAGCTGCAGGTGGCCGCGAGAGGTACACACAAACATTGCGCCGCGGTGTCGTGTTGTGGGTGGAGCGGAACTGTCCAGACGGATTCAGGCCCATTTGCCGTCGCCAAGCCATGACGTGGGTGCGTGAAACACCAGTTCAACTTGGTGGATGCAGTTGATCGTGACAACAAGTCATCAAATCTTTGGTGGAATTTGTGTAGACTAACTTCCAAAGGAGTACTCGCCAAAACACATTATCATTGCCTCGTCTCAGCTTCAGCCACCGCAACCACTTTCAAGACGCATGAAAGACACACATGACCTATGCTCCAATCTCTCTCTCTATCAAACACCCGCTAATTTCCCATCATCCTAAACCCATCTTCATGCCTCAAGACCTTTAAGACGTTTATAAAATAAAATAAAATGGAAACAACCAAAGAGGAAAAAGAAAATAAAAAACCGGGGAAAAGGGCGTGCAAACGAGGGATAGAAAGGAAGAAACGACCGTATTTCACAGCTTTAGTTTTACTCCTACCCTCCATGCTTCTCTTCATCCATTTTTCGACTTCCGCAAAAACGCAAAATAAGTAAACCCAGAACGGTGCAAAGGAAAAACAGCCTATCATACAGTTCCAGCAATCATCCCTACCAACCAGACAATGTTTTTTTCGCGCAAAGGTGGAGGCTCGCCTGCATTCGACAACAGGAATCAAGTAGCTGGTGTCGAATGTTGCAGTCAAGAGCCGAACGAGAAGGGTATGAAACGCATCGAACGGGGTGCGGTCAGTCAGGTCGAAAACGAACGGCGGCGGGCAGGGGAGAATGACAAGGGGCGGACGCAGCGAGGAAGACGGCAACTAGAAGGACGCAAGCAGTAGCAACACGAAACAAAGATCCCATAGTTCCTACCCTCCTTTCCATCCGGCCGCAGCGATGGATGATCCCAATCGCTATGCATCGCAAAAGAAGACCATCAACTGAACACAGTCTCTTTGCTGTGATGATCCATGCCCGAAAACGCCAGCCCATCACCTACAACATTCACATCCTTGTTAATGTTGTCAGGCAGACGGACGATGCTCATCTTTTTACTACCACATGTCGTTGCGGCCGTCGTCTTCGTCCTCATACTGCTGCCCGTAGTACATCGGTTGTGATTGTTCTCCAGCATGGCCTAGGTAGCTCTGCCCGCTCGAAACGCTGTATTGGTTGCCGTTCATTCTATCGTACTGCAGTTGTTGTGATGCGTGTGAGGAGTCGTTGCTAATGATGTTGTCTCCGTATTGATTTGTCGTACCTTCGGCTCCCCCATCATGTCCTTCAGCTCGCGCTTGTTGCTGTGTACCTGGTTAATGCTAGTTCTGGGAACAATGCCCTGATCATGACTTACATCTTGGTACATCTGGTACTGCTTAAATTCTTCCGGTTGTTGCTGTTGCTGCTGTCGCCGCTGTTCCTCCTCCTTCTTCTTTTGCTCCTGAGCTTGCCGTTGTTGCTGCTTCTGAGCCGCGGATTGGCCGATCTGAATATGCGGATGCATCTGCTGAACCTTGGCGAGGTATGAGTACATGAAATTGCTGAGTAATACCTGAGAGTATAGTTCTCGACGGGGGTTGGCGAGCTTGATGTGGGCCATGCGGTAGATGGCGCGCTCTTCGAGAATGGAAAACCTTGTCCAGTTGTAGTCGATATCTGGTTTGAGCTGGCGAGGCGGCGGGTCGGGAGAGAGTCCACGTGCAGAGGTTGCTTTCTTGCTTCCGGATTCCCTTTCCCCTTTCTTTGCTTTCCCGCCGAAGATGGAGGAAAAGAGGCCTTCTTTCTCCTTCTTCTCGTTGGAAGTTTTTCGGCTACTCGTTTTCTGGCGCTCCTCGTCAAGCTTGACGCTATTACGGTCGAGAACAAGGCTTTCGCGTCCACGTCCTTGTCCTTCCTCGATTGAGGCCTGCAGTACGTCCAAACGCGTGTTGTCGTGTGATTTGTCAGCGGATTTGGTGAGCTTTGACTTGGACTTTTTGTGTTCCTTCTCCTCCTTATCCTTCTTCTCCCTCTCTTCCTCGTCCTCCTTCTCCTTGTTCTTACGAGAAAACCAACCCCAGCTCGTCTTCCTACCACCTGTCTCAAGCCCATCATCGTCATCATCACCTTTGTCAGCTTTTCTCGACTTCTTGTCGCTCTTTTCTGATTTCTTGTCGTCCACAAACGTTGGAATAATTGCTAGTGAGTCGGATCTTGTCGCGCTAGTGTGTCCAGGGATAGCTGTGGGGTGAGAGGCCATGTCGTCAAGAGACTGACTTGGAATTTTGCTAGCGTTTGCTTTCTCCCGAAGGCTTTGCTGCCCAGTTCGGCGTGTGGCTGGCTGCGGTGGCATCTTGACGGGGGCATGGTTCTGCGAGGCCGTATGGTCAACTGTCACCTTGGAAGATTTGCGCTCCGGGTGCTGTGCTGGTATCGGAGGCGGGACATCGGAAGACGGAGGTGTCTCAACGATCTGGGGAACCGGTGCTGCTGTTGAAGAAAATACAGGTGAGTCGACAGGAACATTATAGCCGGGAAGGAGTGCAGTCGTACGGCCGTTTGATGCAATGCGGGAGTGGTAAGTTCTGCGCTGCTGCTGCTGCTGTTGTTGCGGCGGGGATCTTTGGCCCTGGGGCTCGGGCTGACTAGACGGCCTTTCTTCCGCGGATCGGGGGCGTGCCACTTCATTTTCTGCTGCGTTGGGGCCTTGAGGCGGGGAGCGTAACCGCGATGGTCGTGAGAAGTTCTCTGGTGGATCAGCTCTCGGCGGCATTGGTTCAGTCTGGACCCTTTGCAGTCCCCGCTTCACTTCTCCTTCTGGGGAGTCCGTCGTGATAGGCGACGAGACAGGAGATTCGTCAGTATCTGTCAGGTCGCCGTGTCTATTTGCCATCCTACGGCTGAAAGGAACTCTCTCGCCCTTGCGTATGCTGCCACGTCGGTAATTAGTCCGCGTGGAGCGTTTTAGGATACCTGTGGGCTTGACGGGGAGAATTGGGACGTCATCCTCGCCACCGGTCTCGACACCTGCAACGCCAGAGTCTATGGAGTCGCGCAGACTCATGCGCCGGATAAGTGTTGCTGGATCCTCCTCCACGCTCTCCAGCTGACTCAGGGTAGGCGCGTGGGCGACACCGCTATTCTGCGATCTCTTCCGTTCCAAGCGCTCTGCACCATCTCGGTACCCATGTGGCCCCTCGACCTGTTTAGACAGCATCGACTTCTTCCTCCGCAGTCCTCCGCTCGAACCTTCCCGGCTCAGCCCGTCTGTTGAGAGGAAAGAAGAGTCCGAATCTCCTGATCTGCGCCGGTGCCGCTGCACCTTCTCCTCGATAAATGTCTTGAATTCCTTCGGGGCTAGCTCCGGGTGTACTCTTGCCGGGACCCAAAACATGCGCGAGGGATCGTCTTCGTCGTCGTCGTGCGAGGGCGCGGCGGCGGGCATAGGCGGTCGTTCGCCGAATGTGGGGAGGTCGGGGTCTGAGCCGTGGACGTCCATAGACATGCGCCTGATTGCTTGTAGGTTGCTGAGCTCCTGGGCCAGGGCGGCCGGGCTGGACTGTGAGTCGATGTCCTGGAACTCGAACGTCTGGCTTGCGGTGTCGGAATTCTGGCGGTTCAGGCGCGGCGGCGACACAGCTCCCCTGTCGAAGGAGCCGTTGCGGGGCGAGAGCATCTTGGGCGAGCTCGGCGACCCATTTGTGTACTGGCGCTCGTTGGAAGAGGTGCGGTCGAGCGAGTTGGGCGAGGCGGGATAGGAGGGACTCGTGTCAAATGTTTCGCTGGTGGGCGAGCTGATGAAGCTCAAGGGCCGCGAGTCGCGCCGACTGAACTCGTTCTCTCCGTACATGTCTCCAATGGCCTCGGTGATGTGGTGGCTGTCGTCGCTGATGGAGATTGACGGAGCATGGCCTCGCCGGGCCTGGTACAAGCGCTCCAGCTCTCGCGCTCTCTCGTCAGACTGTGGCCGGGCGGAGGCGGTTAGCATGTGTTCGCGAGGAAGGGGAGCTGGCGGCGGAGGGTGTGGCGGGCCAGCGCGCTCGCGGTCGGGGCGGAGGCGTGGTGCTGTTGTGTAATCTGGGTCCTGCATTGGGAGCGCGGGCAGACGGGCAGCGGGAGGACCAACCTGCATAGCTGCTCGAGGAATGCAGATCCTCGTCGCAACGAGGCCTCGGCGACGACAGGTTCACAGGGGGGCGGCGGTGGGGTGCGCGGACTGTGTTCATCGATCGAGAGCGCAACAGGACTTCAGGCTGATGAGCATGGTCCGGTGCGGGCGGCGAGGAGCGGCGAGGGTGGCTCTTCACGTCTGCTGCGGACGACGGGCGGCGGTTGCGCTGCTTACTGCTCCCTGCGAGTGGGCTTTAGATCGCGGGCGGTTCGGTCGTCGGGCGAAGTGACAGCTCAGGGCTCAGGCCCGCCCGATCTGGCGCGCCCGCTAGGTACCTCACGTACTATATTTCGGGCCCGTCTTAAGGTCTGCTCGCTTCCCGCCGCGACTGCGGCCGCGCAGATGATACTGCAACCCGCCCGCCTCAAGCCTCCGCCGCCCACGCTGCGCTCGCAGCCCGTGGCGCCGAGACAGCATGCTAGCGCTTAAATCGCAGAGCCATCACCGCGCGACGAGATCGGTCATTGGATCAGCCCCCCACAGCGCGCAGTCCCCGCATAGCCCGCGCAGGGGGCCAAACCTGAGCTGAGGAGCCCGCTGCTGCTTTCTTTTGGGAGCCTGATCGCCTCGACAGCTGCTCAGACCCGCCAAGCCGACGGCCAACGGCCCACGCGGTGCGCGCATGGCAGCTGCACCCATCAAGGTTCGCGAGATCTATCCGCAGCGCTCAACCTTATCACCGCGGCTCCCGGCTGCTCCAGGTGCCCTGGCGCTGCTCGAGCCGAGAAACGACCACGCGCGCTGTTCCGAGTGACGCGCCCTGCTTCTACTGCCAACGGTTGGCGCAAGCCCCGAAGCCCCCTTTCGCGCTGTGATGCTTCTGGAATAGCCGGCCTGTTCCGCGTGCAGCCGCCTCATCGCTGGGCGCCACTGTTACGGAACGCCATTGGAAGGTCCTTCGCGTACACGAAATATCGCCAGTCACGGCTGATCTGCTCAAATTAATGTCCTGTGCCATGGATATGCATGCTCCCTGCTCCATGCGGCCTGGCGCCTAACGCTCGCAAGTAAGTTTTATTTTTAAACATGAGCTCCAAGAGCGAAGTGCTATAAGTTGCAGGATTTGCAGGGGGCTGTCGTCTCTCATGCACCGTCTGAGCTCATCTCAAGAGCCTCAGACCCAAAGCCATGGCCCACTTGCAGGCCGTCCATGCACGCCAACTTCGGCCTCGCATTCGTTTCACTTCAGGCGACGGTGGAGTTTTTCCTCCAGATGAAGACGAATGCGGCTGCGGCGCAGACTGTTGCGCCCAATGCGAGATACAGACTAGTGTTATCGACCGGCTCTTCGTCTGATTTAGGAAATGCGGTAGAGGGATGCGTGGCGCATTCGGCAAGCTGGGCGTTTGATGTTTCAGTTCTCTGTTTCACTCTAAATTTGGCACCATCAGAGGATTTACTCACATGTACGAAGAACTCGGAGATGGTATTCCACGTCACGCTCACATGCAGCGGTGCGGCCATGTTGAGTGCGCTCGTGTACTCGTCTGGCTGCATCTCAGTCCGCTGCATGGCCTTGTCTTGATCCGCCTTCAAGGCGGTGTACACAGCGGGCAGGGCGTCCAGGTGCGGATACTTTTTTCGAAGCTGCATGATGTAGTCGAAGCTGTCCGGATCACTCGAATCGTAGGTGTAGCAGAGAATGTCGCAGGCGTCAAGTTTGGTGAGGTTCTCCAGAATTGCTGGCTCAAGCTCTCCCAGCTCCTCGAGGATGAGGTAGCACTGCTTTCCCCCCTGGAGCTCCACGCTGTTCACGGCTGAGCGCGGCTTGATGGTAGGGTAGTGCATAGAACTGAATGGCCTGTTGAGGAAAGCATTTAGGAGAGAACTCTTGCCACTGCCACTGGCACCAAGGACGTAGCAAAGTACCACGTTTCGCTCAACCCTGCCGGGGCGGTTGCGCCTCTTGCGTGCTTTGGTAACCTTGAGTGCAGCAGTGGTACCGCCTCGGTCTGAACTTTCAAAACCGAGGTAGGCAAGATACTCCAAAGTGGTTTTCGGTTCCTCAAAGGTCGTCATACTCCACTGCGCAAGCCAGCCCTGCAACGTGATGTACCCAGCCTCATTGCGCACAGTGCAGGATGGGAAGGCGGAGTCGATCCAGGACGATGGCAAACCTGGTGTTGGTAAGAACAGAGTGGCTAGCTCAGAGTCGTCAAGACCGCCGTCATTATCCTTATCATGAAGAAGGAAAAGGTCAACGAAGAATCGGTACCCAGCGGGGCTCAGCTCCGCGGAAGAGTACTGTGGAACATCGAACTTGGGGTGTAGAAAGGTGTCTTTGAGGCTGAGGCTGTCCGTGTAGTGGTACTTCCGCAAAATGATCCAAATTGTTTCGTGACGGCCTTTCTCCGCAAAGATTTTGTGCAGCAGCAAGAAACCCTTCTCGTCGATCCCCTTGTCCGTTGCCGATTCCGGCGCCCATTTTTGTATTGACCGTTTGATGTTCGTAAGGTCATCCTCGGACAAGGGCTTTTCGAAGCACTTCAACTGAAAGGCATGCATCTCCGTGTCGTTGAGATAGCCATCTTGGTCCCTGTCGCAGAGATAAAATATCCGACGCAATGCTGCCACGGCGGCAGGTTTGAGATTTGCCTCCTTGGAGTCGTAGAGGGGGGCTATCGGGTGCGTAACCGCCTTCTGGCACAGGAAGAAAACCTCGTTGATGTTGTGGTGCTCTTTGGCACTTGTCCGAATGCACGAGTCAATTTCCTTGAACTCGTTCATGACCGGCAGCATCTCATCTGCCACCACCTGCGAAGTATTCCCGCTTGTCTGAAGATCCGACTTGTTCGCGCACAGCACGACGGGCACGTTTACACCGAGCGAGCGGAAGTAGGGCATCCAGAAGAGCGCAACGCGCTCATAGCTGTAGTGGTCTGAGTAGACCAGGAGGATGACGTTGGACTTGCGGAGCTCCTTGCGCAGCTTGTCGCGCTCCTGCGGCAGGGCGGAGGTGTCGACGATGGTGGTGGTGACATTCTCCGGGGTGCCCAGGGTGGGCGGCAACGTCACCGGCGGGAGAACACTCTGGATCTTGGGCACGAAGACGTCCTTGACGAGGGAGGTGATGAGCGAGCTCTTCCCTAGCAGATGCTGTCAGCGGGCGGCGCAGGCAGCGGGGCAGGGAGCATACCGGTGCCCTCGTCACCGCAAACACAGATGCGAACAGTGGCCATGCTGCGGGCGCATCGTCGACGAAGCTACCTAGCGAAGAGCCGCGTTGCACGGAGCTGGAGCTCGCGGAGCCTCTCACGACGCAGCCCTCGGTTCCCCGGTATTTTTAGCGTACCGTGCGCGTGGGCCCTGCCCTCCGTCAACTCCAATGCCAGGGCCGCGACTCGGGCCAAGCAGGCCGCTGTGGCATCTGCTCCCAGCCCCGAGCTCCGCCGGAATTGCGCACGCCTCGAACTGCCGCCCGCTCGCTGCTGCCACCGCCGCTCTCTCCGCGCGCTGTCCCTCGCTGCTCCGCGACATGTCTGCGCCGCTCGCTCGCCGCATTTAGCCGCGCCTCCAGCTGACGGCCCGGACATTGCGGCGCGTGCGCAAGCCTCCCCACACTCCCACACACCGAGAGCGTGTTCCTACATCATCGCCGCCCGTCCGTCCTGATTCATACGGCACCGCCCTACCCGGGGTGTAAACTCTCGACCTCCCGCAACCACCGTCCCGTCGCCCGCGCGCCACCCACCGCAAAGCTTATGCACCTTGCTCAACCTGTGAGCGTCGCAGTGTCACCGCAGCGGATCGGCCGTCTCCCATTGGCGCTGGGCACCGTCTGATAAGAGAAGGGATCGCGCAGAAGAAGGCGAAATGTTCGTGCTGCCCCCTCCACCGCGCTTTCCGAGCAGCCAGTATGGCTTGGGCATGCCTGGACAGCCCGTTATCGAGACGAACAACGTGCTCAGTCACCCCACGGGCCCCGAGCACCAACTAGTAGTTGGTGAAGGTAATGAGCCCCCCCAAGCATATGCGCCGAGCTGCATCCTCATCCTTCGACCATGACAGGCACCTACGTTCTCAAAGACAGCCTTCACCTCGCGACTCCGCCGCCCCACCCGTCCGAAGCCCCCGTCCACAACCCCAATCCGCTGGCGACGACGCCTTCGCCCCCATCCGTGGGGACCAAGCTCTCCTTAACCATACTTTCACCGCGACCCACCCAATTTCCCCGATTGCAGCGTTCGGACACCACCACAAGCGCACTGTCAGGTGTTCCACCAAGCATTGCGGAAAGTCCTCACGAGTCGCACAGCGCCGGCAGTGACTTCAGCTCTCCATATACCAGGAGCAATGGATTTAGCTCGGTGCCCTCTTTCGGAGAAGGGAACCCTGCCCTTGCTCTGCCCAACGGCAAGGAATCCAAAGATCCCCTTAAGCGACGGAAGCCGAAGAACAACATTATAAAGAGCAATTCGTCATTCGTCTCCAGAGTCATCCCACACGAGGCTTTGCAAAAGCGACTACAGGAAAGAGGTGCCGACGGACTGATGGCTTTCGCGAATGTGAACAGAGCGCTGCAGTGGCTAGATCTTTCTGCTTCGAACAAGGTTAGTCGAGGCCATGACGGCTGCGTGTGCCTGCAGGAGCTCACATGAAATCAGGACGAACATTTGACGAAAATCTTATTTACAAAAGCACATGCACTCTGCCATGACGTGAACAAAGTTACGAAAACGAGCAGCCATATCGATATTGTCATGGGCTTCTCAACAGGCGACATAATATGGTACGAGCCGATGTCGCAGAAATACGCCCGCATCAACAAGAATGTAAGGACCCATCCGCGGCATGGTCTCCTCTCGCAGCCACTGGCCAGCCACTTCTCAGAAAGGACGCGAAGACCCACTGCACGGATGCCAACGGAAGTCAAACTTGCTTTGACGAAAGATGGCTACTGCACGTGCGGCTGCTATTGGCGCTCGCCGCCCTGGAGCCTTCGCACGCCCGCGTCCTTGTCTGAGAGTGTATTGTCCATCGGCTTGTGGAATTCAAAGAGGGACTGCCGGATGATAAGAGATAAAAGGAGAAGGACTGACTCGCTTTAGGGCGCTATCAACGGCAGTGCGGTGTCTGAGATACGTTGGCTGCCACACTCGGACAACCTTTTTCTCGCGGCCCACATGGATGGGACCTTGGTGGTGTACGACAAGGAGAAAGAGGACGTAGCATTCGTACCGGAAGACGCGAGTCCACAGAGTGAGGTCCCGCCGAGCGAAAATGGGCGGAGCACGTCTCTTCATATCAAAAAGTCGGTCCAATCAAGAAACCAGAAAACCAACCCGGTGGCGGTCTGGAAGGTCTCGAGCACGAAGATCAACGCGTTCGCGTTTTCGCCAGACGGCAGGCACCTGGCGATCGTGTCGGAAGACGGCTCGCTACGCATCATCGATTACCTGAAGGAGCAGTACGTAGACCGCCATATACGTGGGTCCCGCATCCGCTAATCTGCCCACAACAGGCTCCTGGACGTGTTCAGCAGCTACTATGGTGGGCTCATCTGCGTCTGCTGGTCGCCCGATGGGAGGTACATTGTTACCGGCGGACAGGACGACCTCGTATCCATTTGGTCATTAGAAGATAGCATGCTCGTCGCGCGATGCCAGGGTCACAATTCGTGGGTCACGGCTGTAGCCTTCGACCCTTGGCGGTGCGACGATCGCAACTACAGATTTGGCAGTGTCGGCGAGGACTGCAGGCTGCTGCTGTGGGACTTCAGCGTCGGCATGCTGCACCGGCCGCGAGCGGTATGGCACCGGACAGATCCACATTTTTGAGACAGGCCTGGTGGAGTCTTGCTAACGTGCGGCTGCGAGTCACAGGCATCGGTCCGGCAGCGAGGCAGCATCTCCTCCCACATCCCGCAGCCGCGAACCCGGCCGGACAGCTCGACGACTCGGTTAAGATCGGACTCAAACCTCACATCGGGCAGCGCGGACGGGGGCGGCGAGGAGGTTGTGCACCCTGTTGAGCCTCGGGCCCGAACGGCCATGTTGCCGCCGGTGATGGTACGTACCCAAGGCCTTCTTCCCGGGCCTAGCTAGCGAGCCAGCGGGCCGCCTCAGCGTGCAGGCGGAGCTAATAAATCCGGCGCGCGCAGGCAAAATCGGTCGACGAGCACCCACTCTGCTGGCTTGGGTTCGAGGAAGATTGCATTCTGACCTCCTGTGAGAACGGTGAGACAAAGATTTCTTCGCGCTTATCTGTTGGCCGGCCCGCCTAGCGTCGTTGGGCCGATACGGCCCACCTTTGTGCAGGAACCCGCCGCTGCCGTGGCGGCTGCGCTTCCGAATGTAGATCTAGAAGCTGACCATCCACGTCCAGGCCATCTTCGCACGTGGGACAGGCCGAAGGAGGGCGCTGAAGGGAGCGAGTCGGCGCCGTCGACGACAGGCAGCATGTAGGGGCGCCAGGCGTTGCCGGGTCGGGAACGCCGGCGGGCTGGGCGGCGGCAAGCATGCCGGATGTGCTGCGTGGAACGTGTGTATATAGAATAGGTTCGCAGCTGCCTGTATTGGGGGCGCAGCATGAGAGGCTGCATGGTGACGGGCATGATGGTTTCGTCAGTGTCATTCGATGGTCCGACACGCGCAGCGCGGCAACGGCGCGCGGGAGTGGTTGAGCGTGGCTGCCAACACGTAGAAAACAGATGAAACAGTTCGCCTCACCTGCATGCGCGATATTGTACATGCACGACGCGTAGCAATTCCAGCGTGCCGGCGCGGTGCAGGCGGCGTGCTGAGCTCCGCCCGTGGTGCTGGAGCGTGTCGAGAACGCCGCCGGACCCCCAATAGGGATGCGCACAGCCCTTTGTCTCTTCACATGCGGCCAGGAGGGTGAGCCCTTTTTCGCAAGCTTGAGCACCCGCGGCCTTGCCGCAAGCGGGTCCGGCGGAGGCTTCGCGAAATGTCGGCGCCATTGCAGCCTATCTCGAGCATCGGGCGGGTTGCACGGGCGGCGGCAGGGACGCTGGCTGTGGCGGGCGATAAGTTTTTCTCTCAAGCTTCGCTGCAAAACGTCATCGCTTTATCGCCGACTAGGCAATGCTTGGTGCGCGCTGAGATCAGGAGCGGCCTCGGGGCCCATTTGCGCAATCAAGCGCCGCCGCGGAGCCACTTTATTCTCGTGTGCTTTCGGGATGGCCGTGGCCGCCACCGCAGTGAAGAAGGACAGCATCCCGCGCAGCGCAGCGTGCCAGTGCTTGCTTTTCCGCCAGCCTTGCCGGCCCTGCACCCTCCGCGCATCGAGCGTTGATCCCGCCGCTCGATTGACCTGACATATCACGTCACCCGCCCAAACCTGGCCGTGTGTGACCGCTATCGGCATACCTGCTTTGTCTCGGAGCTCTCTCCCATACCCACTACGTCCTGTCATATTGCACGCACCCTCCCACGGCCGCTACCAGCAGAAGGGCGCTCGTCTGGCCTCCTGCATCGTCTGCTGCAGCGTGCTCCTGCAGTATCAGTTCCAGTCGCATGATTGCGACGATCGTCTCGCGGCCCTTCTGCACCAAGCCTACTTAATTATTCCTCAAGGGTGCACCAACTATCTAACCCCGCCAGCGCCCGTATCTCACGCCCCGAAGTCGCTGGCGCTCCTCTACCCTCCCCGCCAGCTCTGGAAAAACCCCCACCGCAATCATGGTCGCGACTCCCAAGGTCTTTGGCGGAGGCAAGGCCAAGCCGGTGCTGGAAATCAGGTACGAGTTTTCGCGAGTCTTTCGTCCCCCCGGGCCAGCATTCTGCGGTCGCATTCCTCGAGAGCTGCCGGAGACAGTCATTGTGTTTCTCCCGCCCGTGCCTGCTCTCGAGGTTCCCCCGTTCTACCCCCACGCCGCTTTGGCTGGAATTTCCTGCGCCTACTGCGGCCCCGTCCTTCTGCCCGCGTCCTGATTGCTGATGTCCTTGCCACAGACCGGACTCGCCCTTCATTGTCTTCCAGGGCGACGCACACAATGCCGAGCCCGTCAGCCTCACCGGAAAGCTGGTCTTGACGAACACCGACTCGATTCCCGTACGCTGTATCAAGCTGTCGCTGATTGGCACCCGGAAGGTCTCGTACGTGCGCCCAATGGGCTGTCATTTGTGGGAAATTCGCCGCTAACGGGACCCGCTCCCAGCTGGCTTACGAACGCCGTCAACCCCCAGCAGATCGTCTACAAAGATGAGTTTCTCCGTGAAAATCTGCAGATCTATCCCACGGACCACAGCAGCAGGAAGACGGTGCACCACATGGGTGCGGGTGTTCATGAGTGGAACTTCAAGTTTACGTTGAGGGGGTCTCTCCCTGAGAGCGTTGAGGGGCTGGCTGGAAGCTACATTGTCTACAACCTACATGCGACAATGGACCGTGGCATGATGGCGAAGACACTGTACGCGGACAAGCATTTGAGGATTATCCGAACGCTGGCGTCGGAGATTCTGTCCGACGCTGCAATGGAACAGGTGTGTAGGCTCCCACTCGGAGACTTGAGGGGTGATTGGTTCTGGGGTGCTTTGTTCAGACCTCAAAACCAAGTATCTTCCCTTAGTGAGATGTGTGGACGTGGTTGCTGACTCTCTTAATCCAGACCAATGAGGATGTCTGGGCGGACAAGCTGTGCTACAAGATCACGATCCCGCAGACAAACTTCATTTTCGGAACACAAGCTATGGCGGATTTCCAGTTGATTCCGCTAAAGAAGGGTGTCACGATTGGGAAGATCAAGATGGAACTTCACGAGCACGTCGTTTTGAACGCAATCCAGGGCGACCGAAACCTCCCGCACTCCTGGGACGCTATCGTAGCAAAGGAGGAATACGACATGCCTAACGACGCCGAGCAGAGGATGACCGACGAGGACGACGACAACCCATTTGATGAGTCTTTCAAGTTCAAGTTGGCGCTCCCATTCCCCAAGTCTTTGAAGAAGTGCAGACAGAATGTGGAGACGGATTTCATCAGAATCGACCACAAGATCAAGCTCTACGTGAACCTTCACAACCCTGAGGGTCACACCAGTCAGGTAAGGATCTTAGTTTTGCATCCCTCCATTTTTTGCACTCCTTGCTGATATGGGTACAGCTTCTCGTCAAGAACAACTGCGTCTTGTTTGTGTCACCAAATTTGCCAATCGGCGAGGACCAAATGGTTCTGAACCCCGCAGCAGGGTCAGAAATCGAAGCTGCCATGCATGCAGAAGCCACGCAAGCTGCACCGCCAACCTACGCAGAGCACCAGCTGGATCAGATGTACAGAGGCATCGATCCCAGTGGTTTTAGAACCCCTGGAGGTTGGCACGGTTCTCCGACTCAGAGTGGATATGCCACACCATTCTACGCACAAAGCCGCAGAAACTCGACCGAAGAATTGCCATCCATGGATACGGTGGCTGGCGGAACTAGTTCTCCCGTTGCTGGCGGAAATGGTGCCTCCGCTAGTCAACTGCACTCGCGCCTGGCAAGACTCAGCGTTTCACAAAGCAACGGCATGAACTCGAGACACAACAGCTATACTTCGCGGCATTCGTCCGGGACGAACACGCCACATAACGGATACGAAAGCTCAGCGCCCATCAGTCCCAACGGCAACGAATCGAGCGGATCTGGAAACAACAGCGGACGGCAATCGCACAACAGCATGCACCACACACGCGACAATTCCTACTTCCCGCCGGCCGAGACGCTCAATGTTGGGTACGACATGGAGGCTCTGGCACGCATTCCCAGCTATAACACGGCGCTTCGGACGCCGCTCCGCACGCCGATCAGCGAGGACCTACCGACATATGCGGTGGCCACGAGCAGACCAGCAAGTCCTGTACACGAACCTCAGAGGCCCGGTGCGGCACACTTACGGGGCAGCAGGGACACGACCCCGTCTCCGACCGGTAGTCTGGCCACGCTTACAGAGGAAACGGAGAGGAATACGGCGTTTAATCGCTCGCTGCGCCCCGAGGTTGCCCATGTCGGGGGGCATTGATCGACCGATTTGTTTTTGAGCGCTTGTGACATTGATATTTAGACGGATCCGGTGTTTTTGTTATAGATGGAGACTGGCGCGGATGATACCCACCTCCGGCATGTCAGCATGGGCGCGGCGTTGACTACAGATAATATACATGATAAATATTCGGGGCCGACACAGCATAGTAGTATAGTAGCTCTCTCTTAATCACCACCGATAATGAACGATTTTGAAACCCGCACCACGCGGGCTTCGCAACAGATCGCACGCAATCATCCTGATCGTGGCGCAGTCACTTGGACATGATCCCCACCCGGCTGAATGGCCCAGCTGGCCCCACGCGCATGATCAGCTCCGATTGGAAGGCGACGATGTTTGGTTTCGGTGGCTTGAAAGGGCGGTGGCACATGATTCATGCGGGATGACGTCGAGGGTTCCCTGCTAAGATCTCCGCGCCTCAAGGTTGGCGCATGCGGGATCAGAGGAGGGGAGAAAATCATCGTGTGCGTCAGGGTCTCCTGCCTGAGGCTGCGCTAACCGCGACTTCATGGTCCACCACCGCGCCGCGCCGCGTCTTTGTCTGGCCTGGCCCTCAGCACCGCTGTGCGCCGACCCCTGACCCTTCCGGACGCCTCTTACGCGGTCCTGGTCGCTAAGCCAAGAACCCCCCCTTCGCGCGGCCTGGGCTGCCACTTTACTATTAACCACCCTAATCTCCAATCCCCGCACAGCTATCTCCCCGAGTCCCTATCATTTTACGCCTTGCTCTGCAACTCCGCCGCCTCCCGCCGCATTCCTGTCCACACACGATACCACAATGGCCAGTCCTACCGAATCTACGCTGCCCACGCGCAGCACGACCACCACGACCATGGGCGAGGAGGGTGTTATTGGTGATGAGGATACCAACGAGGTTCGCGCTGAAAGGTGGCATTTGCACAGAGGGCAGTGCGCTGACTTGCGCCGCACCACAGGTGACGAAGCTCTTCCAGGAGCGCCTCCAGGCTTGGAAGCACGCATGCGGCTACATCGAGGAGTACATTACCGCGACCGAGAAGATGCAGCTCAACCAGGCGAAGGAGTATGAGAAGGTTTTGAAGGTGCGCAAGCTTCCGGGACTCCGCAGACGCATGAGGCGCATAGCTTACGAGTTCCATCCACCACGACCAGACCGTGTCGTCGCCCCTGAGGGAAGCGCACCACTTTGACCAGAACCTTGGCGGAATCGCGGGCATGTTCGACAACATCCGATCCAACACCCAGGTAACAATTGGCCCGGCGCAGAGGTGGAGTGATTGTCGGCTGACGGGGATAGGGCATTTCCAATTCGCATACCGAAACGGCCAAGGCGTTGAAGGGCCAGGTCCTCCCCTCATTCGAGCGCCTGCATGCCGAGATCAAGAACAAGAACAAAGAGCTCACGAAGGGCGCGGGGAAGCAGGGCAAGGTCGTGGACAAGGCGCGCGCTGTGACGCAGAAGCACATTGAGCTCTTGGGCCAGCACACGGCGGCTTTCGAGTCGCAGGGTGGCAGGATGACAGCGTCGGAGGACCCGTACGTCCTGCAGCGCCAGGTGATGCACCGCCTGAACAAACAGGTCATTGAGGAGAACAACAACCGCCAGGACCTGCTGGCCGTGCAGGGCAACTTCGCGCAGTTCGAGGCGCACGTCATCCAGACAATGCAGCAGGGTCTGGGTCAGATGATGCAGATTCTCACCGCGCAGCAGGAGCAGACCAAGGCCATGTACGCCGACATCGTGGGCACGGCGCAGTGCGTACCGACGAACTTCGAGTGGGAGGGCTTCATCCAGCGCAACAACCACATCCTCATCGACCCCAACGCGCCTCCGCGTTCGGTCACCAACATTGGCTTCCCGAACCAGAACCACCGGGCTACGCAGCCGATGATCGCAGGGTCGCTCGAGCGCAAGGGCAAGATGCTGCGACGGTACGACACCAAGTTCTACTGCGTTTCGCCGTCCAAGTTCCTGCACGAGTTCAAGTCGGACGACGACTTTGCCCAGGACCCGGAGCCAGAAATCTCGCTGTACCTGCCCGACTGCGTCATCGGCGCCATCGACGGCAACAAGTTCAACGTCAAGGGCAAGGACGTATCCAAGGGCAAGGTGGGCAACGCCTTCTCCATGACGCACGAGTTCGCGTTCAAGGCGCACACTCCCTCAGACGCCGAGAAGTGGTACGAGATCATCCGCTCGTGCATCGGCCAGACCACGAACGAGACGCCCATCAGCCCCGCCGGTAGCAGGGCTGCCAGCACCACGCTTTCCGCCAGCCCCACCACGCCTGACGAGAAGACGCCTGCGCCTCTGCAGACGCAGGGCATCACGGGCGGCGAGACGGTGGAGAGCCCGGCTGTAGCTAGCGCGGTGGAGAAGAAGGCTTGAATGTGGCAACGAGCGGCTTGGGTAGTAATGAGCTTATCTTTCTTGGACGCCGGTTGGAGGAAACAAATTTTTAGTATGCTCGGTCGGCTTCACGAAGCGCACGTTGGATACCTATTGCGGTGAAGATTGATATTCGGCATTGTTCTAACGTCTTGACTGTTGTATTTTGGTTTATGGCTGTTCCATAGAGTAATACCATGTAATCTTCGCTCTCGGCAGTGTTCCTCTGGAGTTGAAACGAAAAAAGTCCAGCGGGGGTGGAGCGGGGTCGCGCGTTTCTGGTCCTCCCGGCCCAGCGGGCTCTGGCAGATGATATGCAAGTCATTCCGACCTGCGTCTCATCAGGATCACGACCTCCTTGTCTGTTTTGCAGTCCACCCAGGGAATTGGAGACGCGCAGCTCGCTTGGCGCTGCAGCTCATTCCAAGGTTGTGCCCCGCACACTGCGATGATCCTCCCGCAGCGCCCGCTCGTCCCGCCCCGCAGCGCAGCAGCCTCCAGTCGTCCCGCCTTTTCCGACGCCGGCCGTTTCGGCACATCATCCTCCAACCGCAGCGGAACCCAGCCAATACCACGCTCAGTCACCAACCTCCCTCGCCTACCCAGACGTCCGACCTAGACTTTGGCGATTGAAACGCACGCCGCGTCCGCCTCGCCCACTCGCTCACCGCCAATGCCACCTCCACCCCCACCGCAGCAGCAGCAACAAGAACCGGCGGACGACCAAACTGCTCTCCTCCCGCACGCTACCCACCCGCTCCCGCGTTTTGTCCTCTACGCGCAGACCCACCACAAGCCCGGCCCAGCCCCGCAGGAGCCCGTGTCACTGCTGCCGCTGCTCACGAAGAACACGGGCGTCACGCACGTCATCATCGCCGCGATACACCTGAACGAAGGGCCGGGCAACATCACGCTGAACGATGACCCGCCGGACAGTCCGAAGTTCGACACGCTGTGGGGGGAGGTGGCATGGTTGAAGGGCGCGGGGGTGAAGGTGATGGGCATGCTGGGCGGGGCGGCGAAGGGCAGTTACTGGCGGCTGCAAGGAAGCGCTGAGGAAGTGAGTATTTCCTCGCCGTCCCATCCACCCTCCCCCTCCGTAGCAGGACGGGACGAAAACAGCGCACATCAGATCAACTAACGTGAACCTCTCACCGCAGTTCGAGGCCTACTACACGCCCCTCGCCTCCCTCATCCGCCGCCACGCCCTCGACGGGCTCGACCTCGACGTCGAAGAGCAAATCGAGCTCCCCACCCTCCTCCGCCTCCTCACCCGCCTCCGCGCCGACTTCGGCCCCAGCTTCCTCACCACCCTCGCCCCGGTCGCCACCGCCCTCGTCCCGGACATGCGCTTCCCGCCCGACACCTACATCCCGACCGACCCGGCCACAGGGTCGCCAACCGCGCCGCCGATGACGATCCCGAAGTCACTGCCGCACCTGAGCGGCTTCTCGCACTTCGCGCTCGAGGCCGGGCACGGCAGCCTCGTCAGCTGGTACAACGTGCAGTTCTACAACGGCTGGGGCGACGCGCGCGAGACGCGGCTGTACGACGCCATCGTGGCGGCGGGCTGGCCGCCGGCCAAGGTGGTGCTGGGCGTGCTGACCAACGCGCGCAACGGCGGCAGCGGCTACGTCGCGCCGCCGCTGCTGGAGGACGTGCTGCGCGTGTGCCGCGCGCGCTTCCCGGCGAGCAGCGGCGGCGCCGGCGAGCACCGGCCCCGCTGCTTCGGCGGCGTCATGGCGTGGGAGTACTTCAACGCGGGCGCGAACGACGGCGAGGCGGACACCGCGGCCGCGGAGGCCCTGCCGCACGCCGGCCGCCCGTGGGAGTGGGCGCAGCGCGTCGGTCGCGTCGTGCGCGCCGCCCTGCCGCCCGGCGGCGGCGTCGATGCCGGCAGGGGCGTGGAGAGGACTGCGCCTGGCGCGCAGATGCCGGTGCTGCCGGAGACGCAGGTGCCGTGGCCGGCCGCGGTGGATCAGCTGGTCGAGCTGGGGTTCGGGCGGCAGCACGCGATCGCGGCGTTGAACGCGACGGATGGGAATGTGGAGATGGCGGCGGGGCTGTTGTTTGAGCAGTAGAGTTTGAGGACTGGCGTGGTGCCATTTTGAGTATTGAGATACCATTAGAGCGAAAAGCTACATCGAACCTGGGTACGGGTGGGGAAACTAGTTTTTACGATAAAACGGCCATGCATGAGCGAAATGTACAGGAATTGGGCGAAAAGCGTGGTCGTGTTGATCAAAAGCATTTACTTCGCATAGTATAGGGTTATCTACAGAGCTGAAGAAGATTCTTATTGTGATTTGGTCTATTGGATTTACTCCTGAAAGCATGCGCTGATTCGCGCGGGGGTATATAACGTTGTGATCGTGCTCTTCTCTCCACGTATTCCTACTCCATATCCTTTGTGTATAATTCAATCGTCGTCAGAGTCGTAGTCGACAAGTGCTGCAACTCTCTTGTCGGGAGGCGGTTTGGAATCCTGAGGTGGTGATTCTTGCGGAGTTGTGTCGCCGCTATTGTCGTCGTTTGAACCATCGTCCTTGGTTATTCGCTTTCTTTTGATTCCTGTGAATATGCGCGGTCCGTTCTGTGTCTTCTCCACCGAGAAAGGGTCCATGGCGGCTCTGGTGTTTCCCTTGAGCTTCTGCTGGAGCAGACTTTTGCTCGTCTCCGCTGCGCGTTCAGCTCTCGTCTTCCCTTTGACTGTCTGAGCCAACACAGCATTCTTCGGTGCCTCATCTCCAAACAGTGGCCTGGCCGCAGCCTTCAGCGCCGCAGCCTCCACATCTTCATCTGCGGCGTCGATCCCAAAGTCAATGAGCCTTGCCCTCCTCCGGTCCTCTTCCCTCTCCTCAACAATCTCCAACCCCAGCCCAAACCTATCTTGCAGCTCCTCCTTCACGCCCTCCTCCTTCCGCCACTCCTTCCTTCTCTCCCTAAACGGCCGCCGCAGCTTCTTATTCGCCGCATATGGATCAGCCCAATCTTTCTCCCTCGCCTGCCGCAGCTCCTCCACGCGATCCTCCTCCCGCCGTTTCTTCTCCTTCTCCCCCTTCCGGCCCTCCAACGCCGCCATCGCATCCCCCTTCCTCCTCTCCCTCTCCTCCGGCGTCAGCAGCTCCTCCCCATCCTCCAACCCCTCCACCCCCTCAAACATCCCCCTCTCCCCATAATCCCTCTTCCTCCCCCCGCTCTCCACGACGTAATCCGCGACGCGCGGATCCGTCCGCACGACGATGCGGCCGCCGCACGCGGCGTGCTTGAGCGCAAACTCCCACACCGGCGTCGAGTGGTACATGCCGACCTTGCGCTTCTCGGCGTTGAACCGCACGCCCTGCCCGATGATGGCCGCCGGCCGGCACGTGTCGCACCACACCGCGAACGGCATCTCGAACCGCACCACCAGGATCCCCGCCGACGCGAGCTTGCGCGCCCGCGCGCCCAGCGGGTGCGTCCCGGCGTTGAAGGTGGGTGCGGAGGTTGTGGATGGCGCGTAGTAGCGCCCCATGTTGAAGCCTTGCATCGTGGGTGGTGGGGGCCGCGCGGAGCGGCGAGGGCGGCGGCGGCGATGGGTGTGGGTGTGGGTGTGGGTGAGGTTGGCGGGTGTGCTTGCGGCTGGATGTGTGGAGGGGCGGCGGTCGTAGCGAGTGGGGCGCGTGCGGTGAGGCCGCTGTGGTGGGTGGTGTTGGCTGTGCTCTTGTTGGCGTGTTTCGTTGTTCGGTGATGGTGGTGGGATGGGCGGAGGTTGCGGAGTGGAAGTGGTGGTCGGGAAATCAGGCACGTCAGCGGCCAGGCGACCGTCGATCTTGAGGACCCTGCAGCTGGGACAAAAAGAACGACGAAACTTTATGAGCGTAAGTATCTGAGCATTCGACACGTGTTGAGGTAAGAAGATACTGAGCGGTTACGGCGTTCTCAATTGGGAGAAATCGACGGCGAGGATTCTGCTTTTATACGTACTGAACCGTCCCTGCGACGTGCAATGTGGCTCTCTTCAGCTGCTTATCTCACTGCAGTACTCACAATGAAAGTCAAAGTCAAGGTTATCAGATCATGGCTGATCAATCCACGGAAGTACGTTTATGTCCTTATCAGGCTTGTTGCCTGATCTATTTTTTCCCACCGAACAACAGCAATCCCTGGTCACCCAAATCCTCCTCTCCACTGTCCCTCTCCTCATCCACATCGTCTTCCGCCAATCCATTCCGCTGCCCGAACAAGCTGCTAAACAGCTCGTCAGCTTGGCGATCCACCCACATATTGCGGTCCTCGGGCGCCATAAAGTTCTGCAGCTTTTCGTGTACCGTGTACCGCAGCTTGCGACCCTTGCTGGCGCGCACATCAACATTCGCGCGCTTGGTCTTGGCTTCACGAGCGGCCTGCCAGTGGCTGGTGATGGGCACGTTGTTAAAGCTCATACCGGCCAGGGCGCCCGTCTGGCTCTCTTCGCTGCGTCGCTCCAACAGCTCCTTCAGCAGCAGCCCGTAGAAGTCGGCATCGTCGAAAATTTCGACGCTCTCCGTGCCAGTCTGCAGCGGTGCGCACGACCGCGCCGTCCGTGTCTTCTGCACCAGTCGCGTAGGGTCGGCTAGTTGTGAAGACAGCACGTCGACGATCGTCTGCTGTGTCGTGTTCGTAAGGCGGCCCTTGGAGGGCATTGCGGACACACCACGCGTTTTGCTGGACCATTTCTCTAGCACGCTTTGCCGGTGCGGCAGCGTTGTAGACTCGTAAGATTGCATGTGGTTCCAGGCTTCTTGGGCAGGTGTCGTAGTGCTGATCTCGACGCGCTTGCGCTTCTCACCGGTGCGCGCGGTGTGCAGGCTTTCACGGAGGTCGTTGAGCGAGTTCCAGAGGTTGCAGGCGGCTTCTTCAGCAGCGCGGACAGGGTCGCTCAAGTTGGTCTCGTCATCGGGGATCTGGACTTTCGGCGAGGACATCGAGTTCGTGGAGATGAGGGCTTTCTGAAGCCTGATCCGGGTGTTTAGGAGCACGTCGAACGTCTTCCTCTGGGTCTTGACGGCACGTCCTTTTTCTGCGTCGGCCTTGGCTGCCTCTGAGATGGTCGCAGCGACAGTCTTCTGCTCCTCGCTCATGATCTTGCGCAGCTCAGCACGGTCGATACCGCTCTTAGGCCCGGCATCCTCCATGTCCTCGTCCTCGTCATCTTCGTCGCTGAGATCGGTAGCCGAGGTGCCATCCTCGTCGTCATCCGAGCCACTGCCCTCGATGTCCTCTTCCTCGTTCTCATCGGAAACGCCGCTCTCGCCTTCGTCGTCGTCTTCGTCGCTGCTGCCCTCGTCGAAACCCCTGCTGAAGGGGTCGTCGCTATCTTCGTCCTCGACAGCATCACGGCTCACGCGCGACCCCTCGTATCTTGGGCCCAGCGGGACGGTGTCGCGCTTGCGCAACTTGCTCTTCCTACACCAAGGTCAATGCAAATCCTCCAGCACCGGAGCTCGCGACACGACATACCCGACCTCGACATAATGTTCCCTCCCGTCGTTCGCATTATCCTCGTCACTACCAGACTCTTCGCTGTCGCTGTTGTAGTTGTCCGGCTCTTCGGGGTCGAAATCTGCATGGCACACGGTCAGCGAAAAAGTTGCGCGCTCGAACTCGATCGCAGGAGACGTACCGGCGGGCACAGGGCCGTCCAGGTCGGCCAGCTGCTCGGCCAGGGTCTTCGCGCGCTTTCCTTTGGCCATTGCGAGAGTAGGCGGTTTTGCGTGTGATCGGTGGAGGGTTGCGCGGGCTCCAGCAGCCGGGGCAACAAAAAATCTGGACAGGGTCCCGAGTCGGCGATTCGCAAGCTCCGACATCACCGCAAAGGACCCGCGTGCGCGTCGACGTCACTCTCCGTCGTCAAGAAGACGAGGCCGCCATGAGACCGCGCTTGTTCTCGACCCTGCGCGCTTTGCAGCATGAGAACCCCCTGGTCAGCCCTGTCTGGCTGCCCTCAATTGATTCGGTTGCGCTGATGCAAAGAGCAGGGTCTTCCGCGCTCCGGCGCGCCGCCGCAGATTCCGCGCATGCAGCGCGGCTTGCCGCAAAAACGCAACATCAGAGACGTGAATAAAGTCGTCGCCGTCTCGTCTGCAAAGGGGGGAGTAGGCAAATCCACCATAGCAGGTAAACCAACTATCCTGCGTGTCTTGCGAGAACTCGCATTGATTGTGTCAAGTGAATCTCGCCCTCTCGTTTGCCCGCCGGGGTCTCCGTGCTGGCATCCTCGATACCGATATATTTGGCCCATCCATTCCAACTCTGCTTAATCTCTCTGGAGAGCCACGACTTTCGGCGAGTACGTCATAACTCTCCTGCCATACTTACTCCAGCACTGATCACACAGTCGCTCAATTCCGTCTTTCATTTGACTAATATTGCTCGCAAAAGACAACCAGCTCGTCCCGCTCTCAAATTATGGCGTCAAATCCATGTCGATGGGCTACCTCGTCGGCGAAGATGCTCCTGTCGTATGGCGCGGCCTGATGGTAATGAAGGCGTTACAGCAGCTCCTCCACGAAGTCGACTGGGGCGGTCTGGATGTGCTGGTGCTCGACCTGCCCCCCGGCACCGGCGACGTGCAGTTGACCATCACGCAGCAAGTGAACCTCGACGGTGCGCAAACTTTACCAGCTCTCCCACAGACTCTTCTGAAGGAAACTATACTGACATCCCCCAGGCGCCGTCATCGTCTCCACCCCCCAAGACATCGCCCTCAAAGACGCCATCAAGGGCGTCAACATGTTCCGCAAGGTCTCCGTCCCGCTGCTCGGCGTTGTTGAGAATATGGCATCCTTCCACTGCCCGCACTGCCACACCGAGACACCCATCTTCACCTCCGCGTCGACTGTGTCCGACGCCACTAAGACATTCCATTCGCGCTTCGAGGAGCTGGGCGTCCCTCTGCTGGGCCAAATCCCGTTGCATCCACGCATCTGTGCGGATGCCGATAGAGGTAAACCAAGCGTTGTGGCGGAGGAGCCTGGCAGTCCGAACGTGAGGGCGTTTGAGGCGGTCGCCGGGAAGGTGGCGGAAAGCGTTGGGTTGGCGTGATTTGTGAGAACAACGCCGAGTTCATACGGAATACTCCACCTATCCGCGAACTATATTCCATTTTCTTACTCTTCAATGTTAGCTCAAAGGTCCAAGTAGTATTACCAACAGCAAAGGAACCCTTAGAAAAAATCCTGCTCAACGTACCAAACTTCCTCATGGATTTAAATTCCTCACCAACAAACCTCAGTCCCATGAATAATATGCTACTGCCTTCCTCTTAGCTATAAAAACGGCAAAGTAGGCAGGTCTCATTATTTGGAGTATTCCTGACAGCGGTAGCAGCTGCGTTGACCAATTTACGCCTATTGACAACACTTTCTATTACGACTGGGCCGGTCAGCAAGCCATCTGATGCTCCTGAAGCCGACCCTGACGCACAGTCATGTCATAGATCTATCAATCTTTCAGGTTCTGGGTTTTTTTGTTGCCTGGCCTTTCTCCTGTTCCATCATTTTTGGCATCTGACACATGGCGCCGGGAACCCTCTCAATCAGGTCTCTCAATTGCCAAGCAGAATCAAGCGCTTGATCAAGCCAACCTTTGAGGCCTACTTTTGTCAATATGCTTCAATCTGCTTAGACGTGACTATGATACTCTTAGCCACCACATCAGCAGCTTTGAGAAGTGAAGACTCGTAGGATTATATACAAGAAACAGGGCCTTTAACATGAAGAAGAAGTGAATGTTATAATACTCGGATCCGAACGTCCCAAAAGCGCCAAATGTAAGCCTTCTTTCAATTGGCCGCAGGAAACAAAAACACAGTCCTAAGGCGGACAGCCCAGCAGAATTGTCCAAAATAGCTGTTAGAATCCACATGTCCATCGAATTAAGTCTAAACACCTAGTTTACATTCACGTAATTTCACCTTTACAGCAGGGACATTGGACACAATTGTCGTTATCCGTATCCCACCACTGCTCCAGACACCCGCGGTGAAATACTTTTCCACAGCAGGACAACTTCACAATGCCGGTATTTTCCTGCAGTGGACGAGGTTCTGCACCAGGAGGTATATCATCCATGCAGATAACACACGTTGTTTCTTCGGGTGATGCTGATCTCTCACTCTGAGATTCAACCTCTCTTCTCGTAGTCTCCTGATTGATAACGAGGAGCACTAATTGGATCTCCATATCTTCGTCAGTCTGCCAATCGAGGAACGGGTCTGATTCCGCTGTGTCACCGTCTCTTTGTGTGCAACACATTGGAAATGGCGGGTATTGTCTGTATAGAGGAAGCAAATATTAATGTTTGCGGGTCCTCGGGAGGATTTGCTGAGCTTAAAAATGTCGGGCGGCGTGTCAAGCGTGAGGAAATTATGATCACTTTCTGCTTCTTTATGTGATATTGGTAATGAATCAAATTAATGGAATTGACAACCTGTATGGAAGAAACCCAAATAATCTTGGATCTACAAAGAATGACCGGAACATCAAACATCCTCAGGCGGAATCTTCCAATGGAAAGGTTGCGGTGGCGCTTCAGCACTGCCAAGTGGGGCACGTGGGCCATATGGATTCTCGACCTCAAGTCCGGCGGCTGGGGGCGCTGATGCAAGTATATCTGCTGGTGCCGCTCCTTCTGCCAGCACCGGTGTAGCTGCTTGCGGCGGAGCGGCCGCCGGGATCTTAGCCTTCAAATTTTTAGGGACAGACACCTTTGCTCTTCCTCCGGATTCTCCATAAAGAACTGCCCTATTTAGCCGCTTCTTGAATTCCTTGCTGCCAACTCTGAGCCCATCATCTGGCCTGGCGTCCGCTTCTTCGGCTGTTCTCTGGCGGCGAACCCATACGCAGTTCCCATCGGGGCGTCTGACAAGATAGACTTGTCGAGTCTTAAGACCGGTGCCGGGCTCGGCCAAGTGGTCGGATTGGGGAATGAAGGGGCTCCATAGCTTGAAACACATTGTCGACTACGAGTTGGGGAGCTTGTTGTATATCAGGCTTAGGCGCCGAGGAGTGCAGAAAGCAAAGTCGAACCATTGTTTCTATTTATCAAGTAAAAGATTCATGATACCTTGAAACAGCAACGAGCACCATCACAGATCCAAGTGCCGGCGTGTGCTCTGATCTGTGACTTTGACAAAGGGTGAATTGCCAACACAACGCATGTCGTGTGAAGAATGTGTCAGTAGACAGCCCTCTGAATCATGAAAGTATTCGTGAGCAGAAGGAATAGTGAAGATCCCATGTGAAGAGAAGTCGCGGAATAGGGTGACAATGAAGATCTATGGAGATACTGCAGAGGTTACGAGGTGCTCCTTTGGGCAGTGTAACATACATTTTGACAATTGATTGAGCTGCCTATGGACACCTACGAGATCATGTGGATCAACCTTTATAGCATTGAGGAAGTGATTGTGCATGTAGATAATGCGGCCACGCACAACAATCTAGCAGAAGACTGGGAGCATATTTCCGGGAAAGAAGTCGCCGAAGGTTCTCAGCCATGTGCCACAAATCCGAAAACTGAATGCCGGTGGCGGCGGCAGAGGCGTCCAGCAGGGCGCAGCTCCGGTGCACGTGTTGCAATGGAAAACGCGTGCAGCAATGAAGCAGAGGCGAAAGTTGGGCCGATGGGTGCGCGCGTATGTTTGAGCCGGCTTTCTGAAGGTGAGGTGAGGCGCCGGGCTCAGTGGGACGGCAGTGACCTTTTTGACTGCTCCTGTTCCTTCCTCATCCACACCTGCAGTTCGTGCAACTTTCCCGTTAGGCAGCGGCGCGTCGCGTGAGCAGTTTTCCTCGCGTGCCCGTGCCCGCTTTCGCTTTCGCGGTGTAGGGTCTTTCCTCCACCTCTTATCCTCAACACCCTTCTGCCTGCTCGTCGGCCGAACACCTCCGTCCTATCATCACAAGACCCTATCGGGCACTCCACTCATTCCATAGCCGCTTCCTAGTTCCTCGCCCGAACAACATGCCGGCCGTACGCTTCAGCGCCTCGCCGCCGCCTCGCGCGCCGCCCCCTCCTCCAGGCGCCAGCAGCCCTGAAGCAGCCTTTGCACAGCCAGTCCGCTCAGCTCTCGCTCACCCTGAACCATCGCTAGAAGCCACCTTCGGCCTCATCATCCAGTCTCAAGACAGACGCTTTGGCGAGCAAGACGCCCTTCCTCCTCGCCCCATCGGTCAGCCCCCTGCGCCTCACTCTGCGTCCGACCTCACCTTGCTCAGGCGGCGCAGTAACCCCCCAAGGCCAGCAAGGCCGACATCTGCAGCTCTACAGGGTGCGCACGCTTACCTTGAAGCCACAGTGAAACCCTCAACTATGCGTCTCAAGGACGTGGAAGCCTGGGTTGAAGATTCGCTTCACGCGCAAGAGAAGTACGGCATGACGCCCAGCTCGCCACTCGACACTGCTGCCACTAGCACTCGTCACTGGCCAACAAAGCCCGATTCGGGCGAGTGGCCATCTCTCGACCACGCCTACACGGTCCAGGAAGCCATTCCGGAGCTCGAAGGTGACCCGCTGCAGCGCACAAAGAGCTCGTCGTTCTCGTCGTCCACCCGCAAGAAATTGGCCAAGTCTCCCTCCGATCTTGTCAACTGGTTCAAGTCTCCCTCACTCCCGGGATCTGGTCCTCGATCTCGGTCGACATCCCAGACTACTGAGCCCAGCGAGGAGGAACAGGCAGCTTTCGACCAGCGGTGGTCCACGTCCAGCCGCCGTCGCCTGATTCGTCTCTCTGATAGCTCGCAGCGCGCTCTTCTTACCTCCGGCACGCCTCCCACGTATCGCTCTGTACTCAATGGATTCCACCGGCGCTTCTACAGCACTAGTGGCAACTCCGAATCCTCGGATTCATCATGGACTTCCTTCGGTTGCATCGACGGCATGAGGAGGCCCGGTGCAGGTATGAAGGCGGCAAAGAACGTCGACGAGGACAAGATTGATGAATGCGAGGAGCAGGGCAACCAACCAACCTATCCGGTGGATGACATGGACTCCGTGAAGGGCATCGATCCGGAGAAGGCGGATCGTACGGTCAAGGACGGCTGCTCAATCAAGGAGGCAAGCCCGGTCAAGAAGGCAAGCCCGGTCAAGGATGCCAATTCCCCTGGCAAGGCCAGTACGGCGAAGAAGGCCGGCCAAGCAAAGGAGTCCCGTCCAGTCAAGGAGGCTTTGAAGAGGTTCGCCAGTCGCCTCGAAGTGCCAATCAGGCCGCCCCGACAGTACCTGGAGAGCGACACGGCTTGCATGATGCCATACTACTGAGGACCGGTGAAGATGATGAGGGCGGCTGCAGATATCTTACGGCAGAGGTAGCAGGTTCCACGAGGACGCGGCGGGAGCGGGAAGACACATACATAAGCAGGCCCTGCTAGTCGATTGCTGGACGCAAATACCGGTCTGGCGGCTCAGGTCGCGTGGGCAGTATAACGGACATGCAGGCGTCTGGCGTCTGGGCCACTAGTGCACATGTTACACGGCTTTGCTGCTTGATTTTCTGGTTCGGTATCCACGGCATTTCGCATCCGAGCAATCACATGTGACGGGAAGATGGGGAGGGAAAAGTACGCACGATACCTACGTTATTTGCTTTGTTGCTCTGAGACGAGGCATATGAGCCAGGACGGAACGGGAGCGGGCAGCTCGAGGCAGATGCAGACGTAGCTATGTAGCGGGCGGCACGGAATGAAATAGCTTGCAATGTCGGACGGAATGAGGTCTTGACCTGGCGCGGGCGGCCCTGCGGAGAGGGAGACCGGGGGCGGAGGCGGCAGGCTGACTGCAGCGCGGTCCCGCCCAATCTGCAGCGTCCCGACGCGCCCGCCATTCATGCGCGCGAGGCTAAATGCGGGCGCGGGCGCGCTGACGGGGCGCATGGGGAGCGGGCGGGTATCGCAGGGCGCGGCCGGACGGCGGGCTCTGGCTTTGAGGGTTGAGCAGAGGGAGGAGGGCGCTGGTGAACGGCGCCCTTGGTCGGCGCGGCGGTCCAATGACGGCACTCGCAACAGCTCAGCTTCGATTCTGACGAGCCTGACCGCCTGCACGACCGGCTGCCAGCGAACCTCCTCCACCACTCGCGTGCGACGGCCGGCGAGGCCCCTCTCCCTCTCACCAATTGACGCGTATGGACAGCTGCGGCGCCATCAGAAGCAGCGCCTGCCCCGGGGCACCGTCGACGAGCCCGTAGCCCCCGCAAACCAGCGCCATCAGAGCCTGCCCGCCCGCCTCCCTTTGCCTCCACTCGCCGCCCGCCAGCGATCGCCCAAGGGTGGGCGTCAGCGCGTCCTTTAGCCGCAGACCAGAGAGCAAAAGCAAGAATGCCGTCCCCGGAGCAGCAGCCGAGGCGCCCTGCAGGCCCCAGGCGCAACCAGTCGTCGCAGTCGTCGCAGGTCTCCCAATCGCCGTCCGACGGCCAGCACCACGCCGTCCAGCAGCACCGCCAGCAGCAGCACAAAGCCCAGCGCCATGTCGTTGGCCACGGCCGCATGGGTCCGCGCAACCCGTCGTACGGCAAGAACCTGAACAAAGCGGGCGCCGCTCGCCCTGCCACGGGCGATGGCAGCGGCCTCACAAGACATCACCAGCGCACCCTCTCGGGTAGCTCCACCCCGGCGCCAGCAGAGGCGCAGGCCCAAGGTCCCGCCCGCCCAGGCTTAAAGCGCAATGCCTCCGCTGCCGTCGTCCCGCGGAACACGTCGCATGCCGCGCTGAGGAAAAACCACTCCAGCGGCCACCTGCCGCGCCAGATGTCCACCAAGAGCATGCACAAGCACCGCACCAGCGGCGACCTCGAGACATTGAAGCGTGCGAACAAGCAACGCAGCCGCCAGGCCTCGCCCGAGCCCGACCACCCCGCCGTGCGCTTCGACCTGGGCGACGACGACGACGGCGATGACGACAATGAGTGGACGGAGGAGAGTGCATCGCAGTCGCCCGCCACTACGCGCTCCAACACCCGCCAGAACTCGGTTGTCTTCGAGCATAAGCAGCCCGTCCACCAACAACAGCAGCAGAGCAGCAGTGACAACGACACCTCCGAGTCCACCGAGACCGACGCCCCCAAGCCCAAGTCGCACGCGCACGCGCACTCGCACTCGCGCCCGACCTCGCAGCCCGCGTCTCCCAGCTCCCGTCGGGATGTAGATCGGGTGACTTACAGCAGCAACCAGATCAACGGCGCAAGCTCATACCACCAGCCCAATCTTCCCGACGCCGACATGATCACCTCACGCATCCTTCAGCGCAGTGCCTCGCACAGCCTGAGGCCACAAGTCTCTGACGTCTCCGCCACCGTCGTCTCTGACTCCCATGACGCCCGCTCGCTCAGCCACTCGACCGGCTCGACCATGATAGATACACCAGGCAACAAGGAAGCCGTCTCACGCTTCATTGATGGCGACGGCTCTTCAGGGACGCCACGCGACAGCAGCATACTACCACATCATCCCAAGGCTTCTGGCGGCGATCTGACACCTGGCAAGCGCAACAAATCCGCCCCCAACATGGCCGACAGAGAGCCCCCGTCCCCGCACCGACGCCGCGTGTCATCCGGCACCGCTACGCCAACGGACCTCCACCCATCTCGCACTCAACAAAAACTCTGGCTGCAGCGCGCCAGCTCTAACATTGAGCCTCAACAGAAAGAATACATACCACGAAATGGCCACTCAACGTCTCAGCTGTACCCAGCCGGTGTGACGTATACGCCATCTGGTGAGGTGGTCATCGATCGTGAATTGCTGCGGCGCTTCGATGAAGCGGCAGCCGAGTACAAAGTCGTACGGCGCTTCCGAAATCCCGTTGCCGACGCCATTACCCGTCTCGCCGAGATGCCTTCGAGCCCTCGAAAGAACCGCAATGCCATGTCGGTAAAGCCAGGCAGCGCGCACCAGCAACGACCGAGCACGAACGCTGGACCCGGTCCAGACTCAGGTGTCGGCGGGCTGGTGCGACAACACAGCCTCAGGGCGTCGAGCGCGGGCGAGGGCATGGATCGCGAGAGGGGCACGCCGACGAGCGTCACGGAGGCCGTGGCGGCGGCGAGGAGAGCTCGCGTTAGCTTCGACCTGCCGGGTCGAGGTGAAACCAGCCAGGACCGGGCCGCGGCAGAGAAGGACGAAATTGAGGAGATATGTCGCAGGATTTGGGAGAGAAATGAGATGGCGGAAGGGGAGTGAGGAGGGGGAATTGGCAAGGGAAAAGAGTCGAGATTGCTTGCATGACGTACGTTTGTCAAGGGGAGGACGACCAAGCTCGAGCGTTTCGGCATCGGGGGCTATCGGCTACCGGCTACTATCGGTTCTCCCGCTGCTATTGCTCGCCCTGCACTATTGCCGCCCACCCACCTATCTACCCTACCTACCGACACACCCCCTTATCTTTCTTTCAGGGGCCGGCCACCGCGGGCCGGGCTTCTTTGGAGATCGACGATCGACGATGACATTGGAGAAGAGCGACAGAGGCAAATATTTGACTGCGGAGGGGAATGTGCGAGAATTATAAAAAGAATATAGCGGACGGGGCTGGGGATCAGGAGAGATGAGGAGAAAGGTGACCGGGCAGGATCATCTCGCTGATTCCTGAGCACGGTGTCAGCGCCATGGTCGTTCTGTATTGGATTGGATTTAGGGCGAGCGAGTGCGCGTGCGTCCACTTCAACGGCAGGACCCACACCTGGGGAAGCAAGGAAAAGTAAGTGGGTGGTTGAAGGTGGTTACATACGTACCCTCACGTGTACGACGGTGGGATTATGCATGGGAAACATGGGCCAGGGAGTAATTAGTGGGTTTTTATCGGCTGGCTTTATTCATATCTCGACGACGGCGGTGCTACTGGTAGGTTTGTCCGGTTTTCGCCCTTCATACGTTACAGTCATTCAAAGCGGAGCTGGTGGAGTACAGCACTTGCTGGTTTTTTGCTTCTTTCCTAGAGCGGTTGGCATACTTATGGACTTTCTTTCTCCTCGTTCATGTTCTGTCATATTTCCTGAAGGATGCGTATGTGCGACGCTTTTGGGCTTGATCACGGTCACTGTCTCTTGTTCTTTTCTTGGTCGTCCTATTCTCGTCGTCAATCGCCCGGTTTGCCTTCTTTTCCCCCCTCTGCTTCATGCGATTGGCGGCGCGTCTGCATATCTTTTCCTTAAGTCGCCAGTATGGGTGGGGTGGGTTCGCTGCAGATTGGCTGTTGGTTGGGCCGGCACGCTGCTACGTCTTCTTTCCTGCTGCGGATGCTGTGTGTATTACTAAGACAGTAAATACCAGGCGTGCGAGAAGTATGGAGAGGAGGGGTAATGTGCAGAGTGGAGGAGGTGGAATAAGAAGAATGGTGGGTTAATTGCAAGATGTGGTGTCTTTTCGTGCTGTTGGTGATGCCTGTCGTTTTCACGTCAAACACATCTTGCTCATGGTGTATGGGCTGTGCGATTGGCGTCATGTCGACTTGTCCTTTTGTTGCGGGTGTATGGTGCGTGGCTCTTGATAATCGTCTGATTGCTTGTCGTCTTGATGTTCTTCATTTGCTTGCCGTCGATGCTCTCTCCATCAACTGGCTTCCACACTCTTCCTCATCCTCCTTTCGGACGTTTCGAAACTTTGAACCAATCACACAACAGACGCAAGTGCGGGCGATGGTTAGAAAAAAATTGGATAGACAATGGCTGCTGCAATCCAGCGTCTTCTCTCGTCTTTTACAGCGAGTTCTTCCATCAAGACCAAACCATCCAATCAATATACGTCTAACCTCTTCCTCCTTCTCCATACCTCTTCCGTATATTCTTGCGCACGATCTCCGCCGCTGCAAACTGATATCAACGGATGCGCGCACGTATCACGCCATCCGGAGAAAAACAAAGCAGCGGGTCGAACGACTGCGGGATGATCGTGCTGCGAGAAGATGTCTGCATATATACTCTGCGTCGTGCATAGCCCCCCCCCCAGCTGACGCTTTGGACGGCGAGAAACAGGTTGAGCCGTGCTGCTGCTGCTGCTGCTGCTGCCGCCGCCGACGTGCTACTGCTGCTGTTGTTACTACCGCTGCCGGCGTGGGCCAAGGCAGGCGGGCGTCGTGCCACGCGACAGGCGTCAGAGACCTGCAGCACAAAGCAGACGGGCGTACCACACCGCGTGACCAAGGACAGACAGACAGACAGACAGACAAAGAGCTGAGGTAACCAGCCAAGAGATGCAGGAACGACGGAAAGCGGGCGCGGCGCGTGGCGGGGTGAGACGGTGGAGATACGGCCCTCGTCCCCAACGTCCAGCCGCCGCGTTCTCTGCGTGGACGTGACGGCCGGGGCTTTCTCACGCTCGGCGCATTCCCAACGCTCACCTCCTCTTCGTCCCGACGCCGGTCCAAGAAAGCCCTCAGCCCACTGCCGCTTCCAGCTCGGACGCACGAGCCAGAGCGTGAGGAGAGCGGGTAGGCAGACAGTCAGCAGCCCGCCGTCCGTGACGCCGGGCCGGGTCGGATCGGGTCGCCGTGCGTGGGCGTGCGGTGAAACCACGTCGTCATTGTTTTTCGTATCTGCCGCTGGCTACGTAGCTGTCGGACGGGGTGCGCTGTACGCCTCGAAAACAAAAGGCGGGTGCGGGCTGGTTGGGCGTGAGCTGTACCACGTCGCCTCCTCTTCTCACCCCCCTCCCTCTCCCCGTAGCCCCCCCCGTCCCGCAGCTGAGGAGCCGAAGACGAGGTTGGAGGGAGGCCTTACGCAGAGAGAGAGAGGGAGCAGGAGCAAAAGCACGGAGGATGGGGGTTGCATGAACGAGAGAGACGGACAGAGAAGAGGGAAAAGCGGTTATCGCGGAGTCACACGCTGGCCGGTAGATGATACGAACGGTCGTGCTGAGCGCCTAACGAAGGTCGGGACGTCGGATGGGGAAAGTGATGGGCGGCGCGCGAATAGAGATCATCGCGGCGCCCCCACCGGCGCTATAGGCAAGAGAAAGCTTTTTCTTCTTTCGCGGCCTTGTGATTGCCGCGGTGTTCTTGGGGATTTGTCGGCATGGCGGTGGTCTGTTCGGCGGCATGAGCTGCGAAGGCGCAATTTGCAAATCTCGTCGCGCCGCTCATCGCCCATCCGGTGCGAAGGGACGAGAGGTGCAGGCGGTGTGACAGGCAGCTGTCGTGTGCGATCAGACTCGTCGCGCACATCAGGCACCGCTCGAGGCGGCGTACCTGACACCGCCTGCCCCTTTTTTCTTTTCTCTGCTCTTCTAGAACGGCTGATCTGTTCTGCTGAGCAACGCAAGGAGGAGCGAACGGCGTGATATGCAGATGCGCGGATGTGCAGATGTACAGCGTACCTGCATGTGGTGTCACGCAACCACAGCCACCAGCTGATGAGACGTGTGTCCGAGCAGGTCAAAAGTAGCCGCAGAAAATAGGTGCGGCTTGCGGGGGATCTCCGAGAGCATGTACGCAGCAACCGGATCGCACGCCACAGCCATGTCTCACCTGGTGCTGGGCCGACGGCGTGCGCTGAAGCTGCGGAGACGGCCATCTCTGCACAGTCTCGGAGGGCGCACGCCACGCGTGTCATCCGCGATGCTTCTTCGCGCCGCGATCGCGCATAGGGAAATAGGGGACGCTAAGGACGGGTAAGCTGATGTCGGAACTCACAGACTGCAGCGCAGAGCGGAGGCTCGCTCGGCGAAATTGGCGCGCTGGCGGGCGCGCGCGTGGGCCGCGGAGCTGGAGAAGGGACCACTCGCACCACTGGAGAGCGGCTCACGGCCCCGCTGGCATGTTGGCTCAGCCGGACGAGCCCCCAGCTGGTTGCGCATTTTTCCTCCGCCTGGCTGGCACGGTGCCTGCCAAGACGCTGACGATGGCCGTTCAGGGCCCGCGCGCACCAAAGCGCGGATAAAGGGGGAGTTTGATGCGGCACCCGGCGCGCGAGGGGGCGAGAGGCCGGCCAGCGCGCATCGGGACTGATGAGGCCGCGATGGCGGCGGAGGTGAAATGAGGCGGAGGGCTCGCCGTGGCTGCGTTTGGCAGCGCAGCAGCGCAGGCGGCCGCTCTGGGACGGTCGCCTCGAGAATGAGGAACGGCAGCAATCAAAGTGACACCCCCCGCCGCCGGGCCGCTGGCCTCTCGCGGGTCTGGTCCGGGCGGCGCGGTGGTGTTGCCTGAGGCCAGGCGGTGCGACGGCAAGTGTCCGACGTGTGTCGCAATGTCGTTTCGGCGCCGCGGCCGTCCAGCGCGGCCGCAAATATTGTTTGCTGGCGGCGCGGCGACTAGTGGGCGATTGCCGGGCGACAAATGGCGAATAATGGCGGCGATATGGCGCTGAGAGATGACGGACATTTGGCAATGCAGGCGGACGTGGAGAGCAAGAGCCGCCAGGAAGCGTGGTGCAATTTCCCAGGCGCACATCAGCCCTCTCTGGGACGCATGCGCCGGCGGGCAGAACCGCTCAAAGCCTGCCGCGCCCCTGCAAGCGCACTCTCCCCCCACAGTCCGGCTGGCGGGCGGCGAATGAAACCGCACAGATCCAGCTTAAACAAGCGCGCTTAGCCGTGCTGGGGCGTGCTTGTGTCGTGGTCGGTGCCGTGGTCTTGGCTCCAATTTCACGTCCGCCGGGTTAAAACGCTGGGGTGTCCCCTCAACACCACGCCTTCCTGCCTCGTTGCGTCGCTCTCTGCTTCCGATCGTGCATCGTCTCGTCCAAGTCGCTCATTCAGACCAAACTTCTGCTCTGAGCAGCGCTCGCGCCAGTCACTCATTTACCAACAACCACCACCAGCCAACTACCACCACCACCGCTTCCGAGCATCTTCCGACTCGTCGCCCGCCAACAACACGACCGTCGCATCGCATTTCAAGTCCGCGCAAATCGCCCGCCTTGTCTCTCGCTCTCTCGCCCGTAAACAAGCCGCCGCATTCTCGCGCCAGTTTCCGGATCCTCCCTCGTCTACCACATTCCAGTAACCCAATCGGGAAATAAAGAGAAAAACCAAGATGAAGACCTTCAGCCTTGTCGCCGCCTCTCTGGCCCTCCTCTCCGGCCTTGCTGCCGCCGAGGACAAGACGACGTCCTACTCGACCGTCACCAGCACGCGCACCGTGCTGCACGTCGTCACCGAGACTCACTTCTCGAGCACCGAGCTCGAGACGTCGACCGAGCTGATCGCCACGCCCGTCTCCACGGCCGAGGCCACCAACACCCCCGTCACCACCCCCGTGGTCTACTCCGCCGGCAACACCACCACCCCGATGGCCACTGGCGGCTTCACCAGCATCCAGGCCACCGGCTCTCAGGCCGCCGGCAGCATCGCCGCCTCCGCCTCGCCGTCCTCGCCGTCCACTGGCGCCGCTGGCGCCCTCCGGATCGATGCCGCGCTTGCGGCCATCGTCGCCGGCGCCGGCTACCTCCTCCTGTGACCTGTGTGAACGCAAAGTCAACGTTCCATTCACACTGCTGCTGGTCACGGAGTTTTTGTTCGGCTTGAAGCACGCTTCTTCTCGTCCTCCCGGCGGAGGGTCGACTTCTTTTACCTAGCCTTTCTTCGCCACCCTTGACGGATTGGAGTCTCACCATTTCTGCATCGGATTGGAGTCGTCTGAGCTGTCTTGCGGGAAGGTCTTACTCAAAACATCAACCTATTTTCTCTCTCCATTGACGAGTTACGTTTTCTATACCCCGATCCACCTGCCTACCACACTACATCCCGGAAAGCTGTACTCCATACGATGCTTAATGTCTGTTGCCCTTCCATCACACCATCCACCCTTTACTGTCCTTACAACCACTTCACCTTATTTACCAACTTTCTTTTGTCTGTCTGACGACGGGCAAGAGAGGATTACTTCGACCTCATCTCGCAAGCGAAGAGCAACACACCAACCCTACCCTTCCCTTCCCGTGCATAGGTTATGGAGGCGCGTCTGGGACGGCTTGGAGATACCCCAATTTACTAGTGTTTTCACACCAATTTACGCAAGATGCACCATAAACTTTTCTGGAGAGCTTTCCTTTTGACAGGCTTGGAGGATGCTATTGTCCTTGACTTTTACCACTACTTATTTCCTTGGCTATTATTCACTGTGAATCTCAATCACACCGCACACCCTGCAGACATGTAGCTTAGCTAGGCGTCACAGCGATGGGAGCATACCAAACAGCAAGCAAATGCAATTCAATCCGAGCGGGGAGAGTGCAGAAACTTTCCTCACCCCCCGCGACGATGCACGCTAAACCTTTCCCTGTGTTTCTTCTTTACGTGTGCCACGCGACTGACGTGACGGATGGCGTTTAGTGTTTATTGCTGCGCCGGCCAACCAACCCTCGACACATTCCAAACGCGGCCAAGCAGTACGTGGCAAGCAACGCAGCTGAAGAAACATCCAACGACCCGGGAGCGAATCGTTTCACATCTGACGCCGCCAGAGCCAGAAATAGACCGTCGCCGGTACAGAGATTCCGCCGCCGCTGAAAGGATCCCCCTCAGAAAATTTTCGTCTCTGCCCACCTTCCCTCCGCCGCGAAACAGCTCACGACCAAGCCTTAACGCCGCACCGTTAAGGTTTCAGAGTCCCCGTCGTCGCGTCCGCCCACGGAGCCAGACAGCAGAGATCTCCATCGCTTAGCAGACCCGCGAAACGCCGGAGCCTGAGGCACACGCACAGCCAACCTCCGTATCGCGCGGGTCACGGTCGCGGTCGCGGGTCGATCGCCCAAGGCACTCGCCAACAGTCCCTACTCGGACGTTAAGCGTGCCTCGAAGCAGCAGCTTCGCCCGCTCAAGCTTATTGGTGAACGGACGCTCAAGAACTATTGTTTCAGACGTTTTGGCCCGGCCCCCGTCAGACGCGCGCGCGCACACGCCCTCTCGCGGCCGTTCGTGCTTTTTTTCAGCTGGCATGGTGTACTGCTGCTTACTGCACACGTAGGGCCGCGGACGTTGCAGCCGTTTGCGTACAGGGGGGCGCGCGCGCGGGCGGGCGGAAAGGCTTGGCAGGGACCAGGAACCAGGCACCAGGCCGGGCCAGACGCACGGCGCAGGAATTCTCTTTTTTTTTTTTTCGTTCATGCCGCGGCAGAAGTGAGAGAGAAACATGCCAGCGCGGCTAAAAGCCGGGCTGGACCTTGTTGCATGGCTCTGTGATTTGTGAGGAATAATAATACGAGCGAAGCTACGACGTTAGTTTTCTGGTCAGTCGGGCGGTCGGTGGCGTGTCGGGGTGAGTGGGAGGCGGCGACGGCTGTTGCTGCCGAGATTGGAGAGCGCGCGCAGGGAGATTGCCGAACGTGTATCGCGTGCGCCCGCCCGGGCGAGCAGCTCGCTTGTTGCGGGCGTGACTGGTTTGATTAGCTGCTTTCTTTGCTCGCGTCGCTTGTTCGGCTCTAGTCGCCTGCTCGGCTGTTGCCACCCACGACCGCTGCTTCGATGGGGAGATTGGAGATTGGGGTGAGAGTGGTTGCCGCGAGTGCTGGACCCGGTCTCCGGGCGTGCTCCGCGTGCTGCGCGCCCGGGTAATGGGATTTGCGCAGCGCGTGATTCGTGTGCTGAGATTGGGATGGCGATACACGTAAGGCGCTACGTACGTGTGTACTTATTGTCTTGATCGCCCCTCCGGCCTCGGTGTTGGTGGTGTTAGTGTTGGTGTTGGCGACGTCTCCACTGGTGTTTGATTGCTTCCTTGCTTTTTCTCTGCCTGCTCGTTTAACCCTGGTATCGTCGCTAATCCAGAGACCGATGCTGGCCCAAAGCGAGGCCCTACCCGCCAGGCGAGTTGCCATGGCATCAGCCAATAGGAAATGGTCAGGGCTTTTTTGCTTTCCTCCTCTTTCCCTTTTCATCACGCCCTCGGCTCTATCCGCAACCTGCCGATTAAGGTAAAGTATTCCTCGGTTTCAAGATAGGGAACCCAATTGCCTAGTCAGCACCGGCATCGAGGGAGACACACCTGACTCCCGAAAGCACGGGATGTCTCAGTCTCATGAGAATACCGAATTCCCTTTTGCTGTGCCACCTTCCACTGCTGTCCCTCGTGGATCACCGAATCCGCGGTCGGTGTGCCCGGGCGGGCGTTTCCCTTCACGACATTCGGATTCCTGAAGGCTTCGGGGCGAGAGTCTGTCGGCAGCCGTAACGCATGATATATGGGCGCTTGTTTCTCGTAAAGAAACCTTCAGACCCGCCTCCAGTCAAAGTCTGCGCCTCTCGAAGTCTGTTAGGGAAAGCAAAAGTCAATTGAGAGAAGCTGACACTCGCCATCCGGCCACCCCCGACAGCGCTCTCCGCGCTCTCCGTAACGGGCAAACCCGTCGAAGACATAGAAGGAATGGAGACAATAGGACGACTGCATTCCTCAGCCACACAGCCACAGCTTCCCGTAGACACAAGAGTCAGGAATCGTCGTTATTGTTGATCGAGGCCAGCCGTGTGTCGTCAGAGACCCACATTCCCCGCAGAACCATGGTTCACATTCCGCAGCCCTGCCGCCAGAAAGCTTTCCACAGCCCGCCAGCCCGCCAGCCCCGTTCCGCCCGACTCCGCGCCCGCCATCACGAGCCATTCGATCTCCCTCTCGATCTTTTTCCCCGGCGATATGCCGCTGCCGCGGCGCCACCCACCCAACACTCTCGGCGAAAAATGGGAAGACCGCCAGCGTCGCTATCGACGAGCTGACCCGCGGCACGGCACAGCAGGCGCCCGTCAGCCCACATCGCCGCCCGTCGTCGCGGCGGAGGGCAGCTCACGCGACTGTTCCGCACGCGCAGGAGCTGGCCGTCGAACGGTTGTCGCGAGCACACGATAAGCACACACCCTCTGAGTGGCTGCAGCGTCGATCCCCCGCATGACGATCGACGACGGAAAGCAAACCACCGCGTGAGAACCGAAAAAGCTTATGGCTGATAGCGCTGACTTGGCAGGGTCCTGTCCGGCCATGTCGTCACCAGCCCGCTGCTTTCTTTTCCTTTCCCCGTGGCCGGAGAGGCGAGAGATAGGTTTCTGGTGGGTGATTGGTCGGGGGGAGTGGTGGTCGCCGGATTGGGAAAGCGAGGGAGGCGCGTGGGGCCGGAGGGTTTATATGGGGCAATGGCTGCTCCTCGCCGGCCGGGCGTGAGATGAGAGTTCGTTGAGACAAACATACTTCTTGCTTTCCAACGGAAATCTGCGGTACGACACGGAAAGGAAATCGTTATATCTCGAAGCACTTCGCCCTGCATTATCGCTCTTATTGAACAGAGACGCTTCCGAAATGGTCGACGAGAACATCGAGCGCTACATCTCCTACGGCCGCGGTGGCGCGGGGAATCTGCGTGAGTCTTTGTCAACACGTTACGAGATTGTCTTGCTTACGTCTTCTGTGTCGTAGGCCGCCGTTCTGATATCCGCATGGCGGAATCAATCCTCGTTCAACCTAAAGATGACGGTATGTCCAAACAACAGCTCGTCTAACACCATATCGATTAGCTCACGGAGTACTACACAAAGAGCCTACTAGCGGGCAACGTCGAAGCAGTATATGGTCATTGTCGTCCTCGCCTGGTTCACATAGGGACTCGATCTGGAAGGTGGCAACGAACGCGTTTCGGAGACACAGCAGTGCTGATGAGGGGATCTCAGGACCGAAGGAGTAATGGTTCAGCCATTGCCGAAATTAGCGAATTTGTACAATCAATCTTGAATGCTGCAGAACATAGAGTGAGCTTGTTTCAAAATCCGAATGCTGCTAAGTGAATCTCCAGGCCAAATAATTGAACCTATAACAATACACTTTACATCATCGTCATGCATTATCCACGTATCGAGAAAAGCAAATGACTCGTTGAAAACCTAAATACACACGTTTCGAAATGCAACATGATATATTATTTACTGGAATCTGTTGAGGTACTGGGATGTTTAGATGCGTGTTCAGACAAGTCTTATGTACCTTTCTCTATACCCTGCGAAATAGCACCACCGCCTTGAGAATGGGTCTGAGTAACCATTGATGCATCCAACCGCGATCCTTCTAAACAAATGCCCTTCTAATTCTTCAACCAGCATTACTTGCAACATCCTGTAATATTCTGGGTCTCTCGAAACGCGTGGTCTTGAAATCGAAATGACGATCCACGAGCAATTTCGGACGTTCTGAATTCTATCTTTCAAGTTGGATTCAGTGTCGAATAGCACTCCGCAAGGCCTGCCATTCTTCTTGAAAACCACAGTCATCGGTTCTTCCGTGGCTTTCCTGTGTGAAATAGAGAATGTTTCTTCGAACGAGTTTCGCCTCGTGTCGTACATAAGCCGACAATCCCTTGTTGTAAGTTGGCGGAGCTTTGAATCTTGAAACTCGAAGAGCTGTCCGTTTTCCACGCTGAAATGTGAGAAAGGCAGCGACGGTGTGAAAAATGTCAGCATAGAAGATGCCATAAGACCGTGAAGATTTTCAAAACCATGGAAGTTTGGTAAAGGCCGCAGGAAAACGTTCAGTACTGAAAGCGGATCCTGATGGTAAAATCTGAATAGAGGTCCGGGTAACCAATTGTTCTTGTCGGAGCAACTGAAGGCATTGAGATACCGGAAAGGCCAGTCAGGTAAAGTGATTGGGCCAGGATGCGTCCTAGAAGTGATGAGTTCCACCGCAGAATGGAACTGGTCTACGGTTGGTGTTGGAATTATATTCCAGTGTGAGAGAGTTGCGATACCCCTCCTATAGATGTCTTCGAGCTGTGTTCTTGAGGAGGTCATGTCGATATGTAGACTGCGTATAAAAGACTTCAAAAACAAAACACTTGGGCGGATAAAATCTCTTGCAAACATGTAGGAATCGTTTGAACGCAGAGGGCGGATTGATAGCCATGAATCTCGGTAGTTTTTCGACCTCGGAATCCCTCGATAGAGGGGCTGTTCATAACACCACTCTATCAAGGGGCCAGATGTTAAGAATCGCGAACCCGCCGTAGCGAGTCCATCCACAACGTAAGTCCACTCGACTGGAGTGAATGATTCAGCAGGGTGGCTATGAAGGACCCTTCCGCTCCACGCGCCCCAAGACCAGCTTGGTGAACACTGCCACACAGGATTTTCGAAGGTATTATTGCGACCATGGAATGGTGTAGCGGGCCGCCACAACAGAGCCGACCAAAGGTTGGTTTAGGGAAGGCCCTCCCAGAGCTCACATTGGAATTTTTGACCCAAAATTTGCGCAATACCCTCGAAGGCTTTGAGTCGATCGGACGCATAAGACAGTTGCCTCCCAGTGTATCGGCGGAGAAGTGTTTCGTACGCTTCAATCAGATTCGTCTTCGAGAGGTAATTTGCAATGTTGTCTGACCGAGTATTGAGCGCTGAGAGATCTCCACGGTCTGGTTTGTGCAAGAACTGCACTCGTTCATCTTCTCGGAAGGAAGCTGAAGGACACTGGAAGTAGACTTGTCGATCGGACAAGAAGAGACATCTCCGAGAGATTAAACGTTCCTGGAAAGTCCATCCTCGGCTTTCGTAAACCGTGTGTTTTTCGACTTGTGCCAAGCAAGGCGCCCGGCCTACAAGAAGCAGATCCTGTCCCAAATCCTCAACGAGGCATATCGGATTTCTGCTTCCTGGGCGCACGCCAGGTAGAGTTTGGGAACTGTCGGCTCCAGAAATAGCCACAAGGGTAAGGTTCGCCTGATCGTAGATAGCGTCCATCTGCCCGATCTGTGTGTGTTTGCACTCCGGATCGTCGTCAATGATGCAAAGCATATCGCACCACAGATATCGTTGGCCAATCAAACGGCACAATTCCATGGAGTCGCGGACAACGGGTGGAATGTGCTGGTCGGGTGAGCGAAGGGATCCTTCCGTCTGCAAGCTGGAAATTGTGCTTGATGTTGTCTTCGTGATGTTTCTTCCCTGGACGTCTCCCCACACATAGCTCATGGCAACATAATCGGCCTGTGGTTCAGCAAACACAAGCTTCTCCTCAAAGACATCGACCAAAATCAGGTCTTTGGGCTCGCGACCGACTGATGTGGATTTCTCGCCGTTGCATGTGGACCCATGGGTCTGCCGGCACTCTTCGATCCAGGAAATGATTTGCTCAGGACTGATGTCAGAAAGATTGAGACTTGATATGTAATCTGCGGCATGGTTGCGAGCCTCTCCGGTTTCCTTTGAAATATCGATGATTGATATCCAGCCAATCGCTTCCTCTGGCGAGCCATGGTCGTAAGAAATGCCCAGGTGTCCGTCGGAGAACCGGGGATTGAGTGTAACGGTGATCTCACTCTCGCTTTCATCCACGCCGCTCTGTTGTAAGAGGCGGAGAGTGAGTTTGCAGAGGTGGCAACTCCTCTGAGCGATCTTTTGCGGTGAGCCGAGGTGTAGGAGGTCGTCGAATGGCTGACTTCTGTTTCGCAGCTCGAAAATGTGACTGCACACATCACACAGCCCCAGCTCTTTCACCGGCATTTTACTTTTCCTTTTTCGTTTCCGCATGGAGGGTAGGGGATATGTCATGGTAGGGGGAGGGAAGATAGGAAGTCGTGAGTGAGGTGTAGGTTTATTGATCGAGATGGTGGTTTGGAGTGAAGAAGATGAAAGCAGCGGTACGACTGATCAAACTACTTATATCGATTTGAAATCCCAAGAAAAACCGGTGAGATGGGAGCACTGCTGCCTGAAAAGACACTGCCTTGAAATGCGCATCGCACGAATAACAAGGCTGAGCGGACCTGCTACAGGAATTCCGCTGTGTCACAACATCGATAACGCGAGTGTCCCATAAAAAGTCATGCTGGAGTTTCACAACTGTGAAGGTCAGCCTACAGGCTTGCCTACGTGACGTGTCCAAGGCGAAATCTCATCTGCTTAGGTTCACCTACACTGATTGGCGCACCATCAAGCCCAAGATTCAGCCTTGTGAACCCAAGGAACGTAGGAGCGCCTCGCTGCGGAAGACGCTTCTGTGTCCGGATGGATGCTTCAACTCCCTATCCACAGCCCACTGTGTTGCCATCACAAAGGTAGAGATCACAACCGCAGTTTCGATTGATCAAAGAGCTCGAAAGTCTGACGTTGAAATATCAGGGTAATCAGGCAACGATGTTGAATGACTTGACGTCCAATCCGATCTAGGCACTCTCAAAGGAATCAACCCCCGCTCGATCGTAAATGCATAAGAAAAACCCACCACGCGACAGGTATGAACAACAAAGAAATTTTTTACACAGCCCTTCCATCAATCCACGCTTAGTAGACCTCAAGCACGTAGCGGCCCTCCTCCTTGAACTCTTCGATGACCCTCCTGCTATCCACCTTCTTACCCGCAGCCTTCGCGTCCGCCTCGATCGCCTCCTGCAGCACCTCGGTGACATCCGGGACGGGCCAGGTGGGGCCGCAGAGGTAGAAGCTGCCCTCCTCGGAGAGGTAGGCCTTGCGGATGTCCTCGAGCGTCTGGCGCATGCGGTCCTGGATGTAGATCTTCTCGGGCTGGTCACGCGAGAAGGCGCGGCCGAGCAAAGTGATGATGCCGGCGTCCTGGTAGGCCTCCCACTCCTCGCCGTACAGGTACTCCTCGCGCTGGTGACGCGAGCCCATGTACAGCATGACGGCGCCGATCTCCTCGCCTGCCTGCTTCTGGCGCGCGCGCTCCTGGACGAAGGCGCGGAAGGGCGCGAGACCCGTGCCGAGACCGGCCATGATGATGGGGGCCGTCGTCTTGGGGGGCAGCTTCATGACCGACGGCTTGACCGAGACAGTGACGGGGGCGCCGACGGGGAGGGAGTTGAGGTAGCGAGTGGCCTGACCGAAACGGTCGCGGCCCTTCGAGTCAACCCAGCCGACGGTGACGATGAGCAGAGAAACGGCGTTGGGGGTGACCTTCTGCGACGAAGCAATCGAGTACTCACGGCGCTTCATCGGGCTGACAATGCGGACAATGTCGTTGAAGGACGGGTGAGCAGACTTGAACTCGAGCAGGACATCCGCGAAGGTGATGGTGTCAACTTCAGCACGACGCTTGAACTCGGTAGCACCGTCAGGAGTGACCAGAGTGAGGAGCGACTGCCTTTCCTTCTCATCGTCGGCAAACTCTGCCAAGGACTCGTAGAAGCGCTTCGGCGGGCGGCCGAAAATGTCGATGTTCTGAAGGAGGGCCTGGTAGACGGTGCGGTTCTCGAGCACGTTGGGGTCCTCGCGAGTGGGAACCTCAACAATTTCCTCGGGGTTGAGGCCGTACCACTCGATGAACTGCTGAACCATCTTAGGGTCATTCTCGGCGTGAATTCCGAGAGCCTCGCCAATCTCGTACTTGACACCAGAGGTACCAAGGTCAAACTCGATGTGGAAGATGTTACGGTCATAGTCGGGAGGAGTAAGACGGCGACGCTCCTTGACGTGGACGATGGAAGTCTTGACACCCAGGTCAGGGCGGAGGGCAGTCTTGGTGCCGTAAGCCTCCTTGAAGGCAAGACCCTTTGCGGCGACGACCCAGTTCTTGAGAAGAGTTGGCGGCTCAGGGTCGACCTTCTGGAACGAGGTGAAGCTGTTGACATTGATATCGGTCGGCAGGGAAATGCTCTCAACCTCGGGCTCGATGGTAGCCCAAGACTCAGGAACCTCAATCTGGCGGAGAGCCGTCTCGACATCCTTGACAATGCTGTCCAAAGAGCCGCCGCTAAGAGTGGCGAGCTTGTGGGACAGAGTATCAAATTTGTCAGCCTCGGCGACCTTCAGGAAGGCAAGCTCGGCCAGGTAAGACTCAAGCGCGGCATCCTCAGCAACATTCTCAGAAGCAGTCGGATCCAGAACGAACAGGTTGATCTTCTTGCCGAAGATTCCCTTCCGAGCACCAACTGACAGGCGCTTCTCAAGATCCTCGTCCTTGATACCAGGAAGAGTGGCAATTAGGGTACCGCCAGACTTCAAGCTGTTAAGGACATCAAACTCATTGAGGATCTTCTCATCGCCGACGAAGGCAACGTCGGCCGCATCGACAGAGTATGCAGCCTCGAGGGACTTGCTGGCCTTGCGAATATCCGTGCGGATGACACCACCCTGGACAAGGTTGTCATGGCCGGTGCGGACGGTCACATTGCTGGCAGAGTCCTTGGAGTACAGCTGGCCCAGAACGATGGGAGCACCAACACCAACAGACTCATCAATGTTCCAGAAAGTGTACTGCTGGGCCGAGGCATCGGAAATGGAAAGACCGGCCTGAGCGGCTTCGGAGCTGAACTTGGAGAAGAGGTTGACGAACTTGGCGGGAGTCCAGACCTCCTCACGTGCGTACTTGACATCCACAACTGAGGCGGAGCTGGCCTCAGAGAAGCTGACAGCAGCGAGGACGTCGCTGTAAAGAGCAGAGTGAACGCTATCGTCGGAGACAGCAGCGGTGTCGTGGACCTGGCCCAGAACAGCAATGTTCTGGACAGACTTGGGCAGGGTCTCAAGGAAGACCTCCTCAACAAAAGGACGGTAGACACGGACGTTGATCAAGCCAACCTTCACACCCTTGGCAGCAAGCGAATCCGCGACCTGAGCACCCAGAGAAGCCTCAATGGTGCCGAAAGCAACAATGACAGTCTCGGGAGTGGCATCGCCGTGGTACTCGAACAGCTGGTAATCAAAGCCGAATTCGTCGTTGAAGGCCTTGAGAAGGCGCACAACCCTGCCCTCGTTGTCGGAGTGCTTGCCCTCGACGCTCGAAGTAGCCTTGAGAATGGCGTTGTAGTTGTTGACCAGGCCAGACTTGTCCATCACATCGACGACGCGGGTGGTCTCACGGCCAACAGTAATTCCGTCGTAGGTGTGGATGGTGGGCACGACACCGGCGAGAAGGGTGGCAAACAGAGACATGTGCTGGATCTCGTAGGCAGAGGCGCTGGAAACAACCCCAAGACCAAGTTCCTCGGCCAGAGTGAAGCTGGTGGAGTAATCGGTGACCAGGCCAGTGGAAGATCCAGCAGCATAGTCCACAGCGGCAATATGGGCGACCAGAGGGTTCGCGACGGAGTACAGCAGCGACAGCTGGTCCAGAGCAGGCCTCAGCTGCTGCAGGCTCGAAGACGAGGCAACGATGGCCTGGGGAATGTGCCTCTTGGACAGGTCAAAGTCCTTGGAGAAAATGTATCCGAGGGCAACATTGCCTGCGCCGGTGCGAGTCTCGAGAGAGGAGACGCCAGTCTTGTAGCCAAACGCGTTGTTCTCGCCCTGCGACTGCCATTCCTTCAAGGCGGCGTCCAGATCGAAGGTGTCGGGCGAGTAGGAGAAGATCTTGTCGGAGAGGGCGAAGGCGACTTGCTGGACGAGCGTCTGGGCCGTCAGGTAGGTAGGGCCGGAGATGGACGACAGCGGGACATGCTGGCCAAAGGGCAGGCTCGAGGAGGCCTGGGCGAAGCGCTTGAGGGCGGTTTGCTGGGCGGGCTCGGCCTGGGGGCCAGCGGACTCGGGCAGCTGGAGATGCATGTTGCGATCTCGCGTAAGGCGGGGCAGCGGTAAAACAGAAACTTTTGGGTGGTATCTCAAGGGAAAGACGAATTCGACGGCGCTGTACACGAAGAGAAGCGGCGCGCCCTGCTGCTGTACGAGTCCTCCGCGGCGGGCTTCTTTGTGTGGTGAGGCGGGCGCGTAAAGAGAGGAATGGCACCTCGGCGGTGCAGACGGGCGCGGCGGGGAGAAAAAGTGAAATCTAGCCCCGGTATCGCTGAGCAATCAATGCGCCGGCAAGGACACATGGGCCCGGTCAGCGAGCAGTGGCGCGCCATGGCTGGTGGAATTTGCTGGTGGACGGAGGGCAGCCGCTGTGAAGAGTTAAGCGGCAATCACGCAATCGCGGTCGGCAGTGCTCGGGATGACTCGGTCCGTGATTATTCAGCCGCCCTCAGATGCCGACCATGCCGCTGCGCGCCCGCCGCGTCCGTTGCCTCTGTGCCGTGGAGTCGCGATGCAGCATCGTGCGCGCGCTTCTCAACAAGCCTCCGTCTTGTCGGCCGTCGCTTCCGTCGTCGAGAGCTGCTGCCGCTTGCGTAATTGCCAAGTGCGGTTAGGTGCGTTTTTGGTTCGCAGGCGGCAGAAGCACATCATCGAACATGACATTTGCGTTCCTGCGTTTCGTTTTCTCGGACCCGGGCCAGCTCGCCATGTCTGGGACGAGGCTCTCGAAGGGACTCGAGGCAGCCGAAGGGACGCCTTTCTTGCGCTGGCGGAGGAGCCCATCACAGCCCTCGATATTCTGCTGACTCGCCCTCAGCCTTAGGACCGCCGCGCTGACTCGAGCTACGCTGGACCCTGAAATCGGCCGATGTCGCAACTCTCTTCTGAACGTCTTCTTCTCCGCATTCCCTCCACTTCCGTGCCGCCTGTCCGCTTCCCATCGTTTCACCCACGCAACTCAATGTGTTGGCAGTACCAAAATGGTCGCTCCCGCAGCAGCTGCGCGTGCTGTGCGGAGGTACTGCAGCGGAGCACATCCGGCGCAACGGTCTACGTCATCGGGAGTGTGAGCGGAGTCCCGCCGCGTACTTCTGCTGGATTGCGTAGAGGATGTAACCAAATCGTTCCGGACGAGCGTTTCGATGTCTCATGAGCTGTGTACCACATACGATCTGTTCAGAAAGGAACGGTGCGATGGTCTCAGCTTTCTAGCGCGGAATCGCGGCTTTGTGCTGGTGATTCAAGGTGGGTGTCACACGTGCGGGGCCCGAGGGACTCTATCTACACGCCGCGGGCATTGGCAAGATATCAATGCCCCATCGCCCTCCACTCTTGAATTGGCCCATCAAGGTATCCCGTTACGCCTGCGTACAATCCATGCTCTTCCTGATTCGCGCATGAGGGGCACGGCGTGACGCGGGTTCCCTTATCAACGTCAAGATACAGTCTGCCTCAACTCCCTCAAATTCATTTCCATCTCAGTCGCTTTCTACCTTGCGTTTCTCCTATTACCCTGTCAGACCCTCCAATTCGTAATCCGTGCACTGGTCCCAGTCACACACCACAATGGCCAAGAGACCGTTCCCTCTCATCCAGACCAAGCCGGTCCCTTCCGGCGACGCCGCATGGGAAAACAAACGCAAGGCCATCATAGATGATTTCGTTAGCAAAATTCCTGAAGAGTATTACATCCCACAGAGATATGTCGACAGTCCACCGCTAGACGTTACAAATATTCCACGAGAATGTGGAATCCTTACTGACGAGGAGCTGGAAATCACCGAAAACTACGATGCCGTCGGCCTTGCTAATGCCATTGCAACACGCAAGTACTCATCTGTGACCGTCGCCACGGCCTTTTGCAAACGCGCCATCATCGCCCACCAGGTGAGTTGCTGCTTGTCGCAGTGGTTCATGGACGAGGCACTCGAGCGCGCAAAGGCCCTGGACGACCATCTTGAGCGCACCGGCAAGACCGTAGGACCACTCCACGGCGTCCCCATTAGCATCAAGGAGCACATGGCCATCGCGGGCCACACCTCGTCCTACGGCTTCGTCAGCTCCATCGAGCCCATGGACTCCGACGCCCACATGATCGCCATCCTGCGCTCCCTCGGCGCCGTCTTCTACGTCAAAACCAACCAGCCGCAATCCATCATGCACCTCGAGAGCGACTCCCACCTCGGCCGCGTCCTCCTCCCCCACAATATCAACCTCTCCGCCGGCGGCTCCACCGGCGGCGAAGCCGCCCTCATCGCCCTCCGCGGCTCCGTCCTAGGCGTGGGCACCGACATAGGCGGCTCCGTCCGCGGACCCGCCGGCTTCTGCGGCATCTACGGCTTCAAGCCCACGGCATACACGCTGCCCATGCGCGGATTCCTCCCGCACGGCTTCGTAGCCGAGCTCAACATCCTCTGCTCAACAGGGCCGATGTGCCGATCACTCCGCGACCTAGACCTCTTCATGCGCCTCGTACTCAGCACACAGCCACACCTCACCGACCCGCTCCTCACCCCCATCCCCTGGACCGGCCTCGCGACGCCGACGCCCTCACCGCTCAAAATCGGCATCATGACCCACGACGGCGCCATCCACCCCCAACCCCCCGTCGCCCGCGCCCTCGCCTGGGCGCGCGCCCGCCTGGCGCCGCACGCCAGCTTCACGCTCCAGCCGTACACGCCGCACCGTTCCGCCGCCGCCATCCGCCTCATCCGGCAGATGTACTGGCCCGACGGCGGCCGCGGCGTGCGGCGCGCCCTGGCCGCCGCCGCCGAGCCCATGCACCCCCTCACCCGCCACATCCTCGCCGACGCCGACGCCCCCGCCGAGCTGCCCGCGTCGGAGGTCACCCGCCAGCGCGTCGAGCGCGACGCCTTCCGCGCGGCGTTCGCGGCGGACTGGAACGCGCAGGACGTCGATGTCGTGCTCGCGCCCGTGTTTGTCGGCCCGGCGTGCGCGCATGACTCCGCGTTCTACTGGAATTACACCGCGTTGTGGAACTTTGTGGATTACCCTGGGGTGGTGTTCCCGACGCCGGTGGTGGTGGGGGGGAAGGGGGAGGAAGGCGGGTATGGGGAGGGGGCGGAGACGCCGCTGAGCGAGGAGTGCGCGCATGTGAGGAGGTTGTGGGAGGAGGGGGATTTTGTGGGCGCGCCGGTGAACCTGCAGCTGGTGGCTAGGAAGCATCATGATAATCTGCTGTTTGGCGCGTTGGCGGTGGTGAGGGAGGCGTTGGCGCTTTGAGGGCTGAGGGAAGGGTGGGTGGCTGGGCTGCAGGATGCGTTGCTGATGGGGAGTTGGAAGATTCATCCAGATGGATGCTTCGCCGACCCATTCATCCAACGTGCTTTTTTCACTGGAGTGTCTTACTGTGCAGCGCCATTTCTTGTGCGGCCCACTGCGGAGGGAGATAGGGAGGATCTGCGGACTGTCGAACGCACTTGATACAGCTTAGCTTGGCAGCCCCCGGCCGGATCTGCAAATGCTTGGGTTTGCTTCAACGGAGCACGGTGGCTACTGATAACTTGTGGGGTAACGGAGAAATAACAACAAGGCGGTCGTTTTTAGGCTTGCGACATAGAGCTAAACCGGAAACTGAGACATAGTCTCCCTTGAACAGGCGACCCACGCTGCCACACTTCCGAAGACGGTTAGGTTTCAGGATGGGCGTTGACGATTGCGCGTTCAGAGCACTGTCTAACCTTGCCTGAAGCAGTAATTGTCCAGAAAGTGGCGGCATGGGTTCTCTTCTCGACGCGGGGTGTTACGGAAGGGGAGATGAGCGGTTGTACCTAAAGGGAAAAATCGGGTCGTTCGCATGGACGAGTCGCAGGCGCTGGGCGAATCAGGGCCGATGGGATTGAAGTGCTTACGAATGCCATGGGGGTCGAGGCGGATTGGCAGTTCGCGGCAGCAGCAGCAGTGGAGAGCGATGGTGAGAAAGCGGATGCTGTTGTTGCAGCCGCCATGACGGAGGATGGCTCATCCTGACTCATTCACACCACCGCCTGCCGCCAAACCCCAACAGGCAACTCAACTGGACCTCAACTGCGGTGTCCATCCTGCACCCGCCCGTCGACTCCACGCAACAAGCCACCGCACAAGATAAGCCCACCGTACGACTCTCCAGTCTGAGCGCCCGGCGTGCTCGCCAGCGCATATAAGAAAGCTTGCGCGTTGCACATCCGGGATCTGGGGTGGGCGTGTGCATTTTGCAGTACCACTGTCTCAGCTCTGCTACCAGCTCGTCCCCCGCCGGGCCCGCACACCACGTGCTCTTGCCTTCCTGGGCATTTAAAGCAAAGACGCAGAGGACCAGAGTGCCAACCTTATTACTCATCCCATCTCCCTCTATTCCTAATTCCCGTCCGTCTCGACCGCACGCCCGGATTTCCTACACCTATAACTGCCACACCACTCCCGCTCCTCCCTCCTCAACACCAAACCGAATCCTCCCAGCAGCGCAGCCGCCACCATGCCTTCCGACCCCCGCGTCTCCGCAATCGACAACTTCACCCCCACCATCCACCACGCGCCCGGCACCACCCTCCGCGCCGCCATCACCTCCCCGCTCCCCACCCCCTACACCGTCTGCATCATCGGCGCCTCGCGCGGCATCGGCGCCGGCGTCGCGCTGTCGTACGCCCGCGCCGGCGCGACGACGCTCCTCCTCGCCGCGCGCAACACGACGCAGCTCGCCGACGTGGCGTCGCAGATCAACGCGATCGCGCCGTCCTGCGCGGTGCACACGGTCGCGTGCGACATCTCGTCGCCGACGTCGGTGCGCGGGCTGGCGGCGCACGCGGCGACGCGGCTGCGCGCGCACCTCGACGCCGTCGTCGTCAACTCGGGCTACAGCGGCCACGTCGAGCTCGAGCTCACGCGCGGCGACGCCGCCGCCGACGGCCAGTGGGCCCAGGCTTTCGCCGTCAACGCCCTCGGCACCTACCACGCCGCTCACTACCTGGTGCCGCTGCTGCTGGGCGCGCCCGAGGGCGCGGGCCGCGCGTTTGTGGTTGTGGGGAGCATTGCCAGCTGCATCCGCACTGGCGCGATTGCGAACTCGAAGTACTGTGTTAGCAAGATGGCGCAGGTGCGCATCGTAGAGCATGTAGCGGAGCAGTTTGGCGCGAGGGGGTTGCTGGCTGTGGCGGTGCATCCGGGTGCGGTGGAGACGGAGATGGCTATGGAGTCGGCGCCGGAGGAGTTTAAGAAGTGTGAGTGTTTTTCTGACGGCTGGGGAATGGGGGATGTGGGCTAACGCGCCGTTTGCTGGTAGATCTCGTCGATGACCCGGAGCTGTGCGGGCACTTCCTCGTGTGGTTGACCCGTGAACCCGGAAGGTTTCAGTGGATGAATGGCAGGCTGCTGAGCGCGAATTGGGACCCTGACGAGCTGGTTGAGATGAAGGAGGAGGTTGTGGACGGAGATTTGTTGAAGTTTGAGGCGAAGACGTCTGCGGAGAAGGTGTCTGAGTAGTGGAGTGACGCGAATCACGGCCGACTCAATGAAATTAATAAGAGAGACGGCCTCCGGGCTAGAGATGATAGAGTAGCCGCTTCTCAAATGTTATATGTTTGCGCAAGGAAGAGCAGGTTTTCGAAAGAGCTAACTCCTTCAAAATTGCCTCGTGGGGACAACATGTCGCTATCTCTTGGGCGGATACGGTCATCGGCTTCTCGCAGGAGCCTGCTAGTATAGGATGAGTCGACTTCAGACGGTCTCTCAATTAGCTGGGATAGGGGCTGCTGGGCGCCGGGCGTTCCCGGTGCACTCTCTCTGTATGCAGCGCTTCCGTGAACCGGAGAATCCGTTGCGGTTCGACGGGATCCTTCGCAAAACTTCTTGACAAAGGATGGCACGTCAAAATGTTTCTGTTTCTTTGCTTTTCCGGGAGGCTGGAGCTCAGCTGCCTTGCGTTTGTTGTTGCTCTCCGGACTGACAGATGTGGTCTTTTGTTCCTCGGTAAGCAACGAGGACACGAGACGGACGCCACGCCGAGCAATCATGCTACCATCAGTATTCCGAAGAATTTCGACAGCTTCCTCGATGAGCTGGCGGTGCTCAGCGCATTCGAGTTCGTCAGAATCGCGGTAGAACAGGTCGAGGCAGAGGATGATCTGGCAAGTGTTAGCCCAGTCTCAAATGATACAACAGGCAAGTGATCTGTTCGTGAAGCATTGTGACACGTGAGCAGATTCATAGGCAGTTGAAGCATTCGTCAGAACGTAGGTTTGCTCTCATAAAGATGTCAGACCCATCCATCTGGATACTTCAAGAACCAGCCACGTGCACAGGGGGCATGAACTCACACAGGCTGCAACGCTGAAGGCATCAAATATCCACAAATGCGGCGCGTCTGGGTCATCCGTCTGTCTTTGTTCTTTGAGGATGGTTTTCGCCGCCGCAATACACGTCCTCCTGGTAAAGCTGAACGGCGAACTGGTGAAACTGGCCCCCAGAAACTGCCTATGGATCATGATGATCTTGTGAGCCGAGCTTATCGTGAGACTGCGTCTTGCCCAAGGCACCCAGCACGGCCACGACGGATCGATGGGTGAGTTGGAGAGGAATTGGGGTCTGTGAGTTGTTGCCAGTGCTCTCATGTGCCTGTCGTATTTCAGGACCTGCTCATACTTGGTGTAAAGTGTATTCGAGGACGCTATACCGTCCTGGAGCCGGGGCATGAGTCGGGCGATGTCGTGAAGAAACCTGGGATAACCAACACGGGTTGGGAGGGAGTCTGGTAGTGACACCATTTCATTTTCGTGGCAGTTGATGGGCTTTTCTGTATTGCAGTAAAGGGGATTGATACCATACGACTCCGAGAAAGGTGTTCCGAACCAGTCTTGCGTGCACAGTTGGCACCAGACTCGCCGCCCTCTCTCGGCTACAGTACCACTGGTACTGCCAAGTAGCCTGTGTAGTCCTAGACTTTGCGCTATTCTCACTGCAGATGCAAGAAGGACTGATTGATTGTTGGAATGTCCAAGGAGGTGAGCGGCGATGGTCAGTGTGGCTATGGCTTCAACGCTCACTAATTGATGTCGGGCCATGAAGTCGCCAGCGTTAAGACATGTGACGACGGCACGGTGCCATTGCTTCGAGAGCATAGCCTGCTCGGTATCTCTGAACCCCCACTTTCTGATTAGTTGGCGAGGAGCGCAGCACATACTACCTGTTAGGATGGAGAACAGCAGAGCAATCCACTGCAAGTTGACTCCTTGATCCTCAATATTGCCATCGTGCTTGTCGAAGAATTCCCCGAGCTGCTTCCGGAAGACTGGAGGAAAGAAGGACCCGTGATACCAAAGGAGGCAATCCTCGTGGTACGTGACCAGCTGGTTGATTTGCTGTCTGCTGGGAAGAAGCATCTGAACAACGCTAATCTGGGATTCGGCCTCGATCATGCCATGTTCCATGTCGTGCTGCAGCTCTGCGTCTCCAATTTCATTCGGGGTCCTCTGTGAGATTCCGGCTTCGGGTGATATTGCGGCATTATAATCCGGTTTCCTTCGACCCCATGCTAGGAACTCCAGAATGGAGGCCGCTTCGGAGTCAGCGGTGGTCGTATTGTGTATTGCTTCGGCGGGCAGCGACTCATGAGGATGGAATTCCGTCAAGTCTGGGTCGATGCAGCTCGGACTGCGCCCAGAGTGCGCGGAAAGCGGCTGATGGGAAGACGGCGAGACATCTGGAATTTGACACGGGTGCGTCGGCCGGGCTGGCGCGGGATCTGATCGGGCGGACGAGGTTCCGATTCCTTTCACAGCATTTTCCAACTCGGCCAATCTTGTCGATAACGACAAAATCAGGGCGGTCTGATCGGGGGCTGCGGACTGCTGCAGGCCGATTTGGGATTGTGGAGCAACAGAAGGCTGGCGATTGAGGTCCAGCTCGCCACTGCGGGCACAGGCGTCTTGCAGGCCTCTAAGACACTGTCAGCGAGGAAGCTCTCTGCGTCACGCCAATGTCGGAGCCGGTGACCTTTTGGTGCAGTTTTCGCAGGGTAGATTCTTATCACACTTGATTTTCTTACGGGTGCATTCGTCACACGCAAGTCGCTTGCGGGCCGATGCACTCATACTGGAACGAGGCCGTGAGCCGGCCGAGATATGCGATAGCGATGGAGACGCGGGCGGCCGGCTGGAAAGTTGAGTATTGGCTTGGCGGAGACATACAGCGCCTTGCAGATGGCGGTGGGACTGAGATGCGCACGACAGAGTGTAAACAGAAGCGCCGAATCTTTGTGGGGATTGAGAGGAGGCCCAGGCCGAGGCCGCCTCGGGTTGTCGGCCGGGTCGGCCGAGAATCTTCTCCGGTCGTTTTATCCCGAATTCGCCACAAACAACACACGCACACCTTCATGCGCAGTTGTAGCACTCATTCGGACAGCCATATCATCCATTGCACTGGACATGCGAGTCCGGACGAATGTTGCAATTACCACTGTGTAAATTTGTTGCAGTACTTGTCGATTCCTGCGCGTAAGTTGTGGTTCTATATGTTTTCCAGACAAGATGCAGTCTAATTATCTGCCGCACAAGACCCCTTGGATCTCGAACAACCACTCGGGCAGGGGTAGTCCGGATTGTACTGCCACAGGAAATACGGATCCGTCTCATTCGTCAGGAGCTCGCCAATGAGTCTCGACTGGCTCGGCAGGTCAAACGACTGCTGGAATATCTCGAGCGACGACACCCGAATCTGACCCCAGCCCTGCTCCACCAGCGTCTCGATGCTGGTGCCGTAGATGTACTCCCGGAAACCCGCCCACCGGATGGCAGACGCGCACTGACTGCCACATCAGCTTCTTCTTCGCCAGAGACACGCGGCACTCTTACCATCGGGCAGCTCTCAGCATTCGTGTACAGACTCAGCTGCTTGAACGCATCCAGCGCCTCGCTCGCCGACAGCCTGTACGCGCCCTCCGGATCGGTCAGCACGGCCGTGCAGTTCGCAATCGCCGCCATCTCCCTGCGCAGCCACCGTCAGCCCAAACCCCGACCACCCACCATCCCACCTCTCCGCACTCACCCGTGCAGCGTGGGGTTCCCGGTCCGGCTGTTCGCGTTCGCGCCCACGCACACCAGCTGCCCCGGCCCGTCGGCGTCCGTGTGGTTGACGACGACGCTGCCGAACGCGGCGAACGGGCACGGCGAGCCGCCCACGTCGGCGAGCGCCGCGTTGGCCGCCCGCATCCAGTGCGCGCGCGTGCCGTGCGCGACGCTGTTGATGGAGAGGCTGGGCGCCGCGATGACGTCTTGCAGCGACGCGGACGCGAGGCCGAGGAGGAAGGGCAGCAAGGGTGCGCTGCGGAATGGGGCGAGGAGCACCATATTGGGCTGCTGGTGTGCTTTCTGCGCGGGTTGGGGAATTGAGGGAGGCGATTGGCTGGCTGGGCAGGGGTGCGGTGGTTATGTAGGTGGACGCCTGCCCACTTTTGGTCTCTTGGCTGGTGGTCGGCTGCGATAAGGCCGGCTTATCTGCTTCGGCCGCGACGGCCGAGATGCTGGAAGAGGAAATCTGCGGGTGTTTGGGGATGGATGTGCGGCCTACATATGCAGGCATATCGAGAGAAGTCACAGGAAAGATAACGAAGGCGTTTATGTTTGTTTCTATAGCGCAGTTGAGTCGGCATCCGCCCAACTCACCATGTCGCCAGAAGCTCTGAAGTCCGAATGTTCGACCAGCTTCGAAGTTAAGCCCCTCCCCCGGACTGAGGAACAGAAATTCAATGTACGAACTCAACGGCTCTCTGTGCCCTGCGTCTTAATTCTAAGCCATGCCTTAGTTCGGTGTCACTATCAGCGGCTTGGACCTCAACACCATCTCCGGTGCGAGTCTCATCTCCCCCAACCCTCCCGCGGACCGCTACTCACAAACACCTAACAGACGACGAAGTCTCCGCCCTCAAGACCGCCATCTGGACCCACAAGGTCGTCGTCATCAAGCACCAACACTCCCTCACCCCTCCCAACCACTGGTCCCTCGTCACGCGCCTCGACCCCTCCGCCCCAGCCCTCCACTCCCACGGCTCCCCCTCGACCTTCCAGTCCAAAGGCGGCGTGCTCTCCAAAAACCGCCCCGTCGTCGGCATCCCCGGCGCCGAGAACGTGCGCCTCATCGGAAAGGGCCACCAAGGCCCCGACCACCACGGCCTCAAGGACCTCACCCTCAAAGCCCTCTCCCACGACTTCCACGCCCTGGAACTTCCGGACGCCGAGTTCGAGAATGGGTGCACGCGGTTCCAGAGGTGGCATTTGGATGCCCCGCTGTACGAGAGGGACCCGGCCTGGTTTACGACGCTGAGGGCGGTGAGGCTGCCGAGGGGCCCGGATGTGCGGATCAGGTGGGATGATGGGAGTGGGTTGGAGATGGGGAGCAGGCCCGGGCTGACGGCGTTTTTGAGCAATGTGCAGTTGTACTCGATGTTGAGTGAGGAGGAGAAGGAGATGGCGGATTGCAGTTGGGTGGAGTATGCGCCGTGGCCGTACAAGTGGATCGAGAACTGTAAAGGGAACGCGAATGGCCTGGGCCTGGTGACGGAGGGGAAGGAGAATAGGCTTGAAGAGTTGGGGGAGTATGATGAGGCGAAGATTAAGAAGGTACGTTGGACTTTCTCCTCTGTTTCGCTGGTTCGCTGGCCGGCGAAGCGCGGTTGTCACATACTGAGCTCATGCAGTACCCGATGGTCTGGGTCAACCCCGTTACCGGCGAGAAAGCCTTCCAAGTGCACGGTATATGTGCTCGCAAGCTGTATATCCGGCGCTCTACCGCCGACTTTGCGGAAGTCATCGACGATGTCGTCAAGATTCGTGCCTTTCTGTCCAACATCCAGAGCCGGATTCTCAAGCCTGAGTACATATGCTTACCAGAGATTGAGGAAGGCGATGTAAGTGAGCGTGGAGGTTCTCTCGCTACTAGAAGCATAGTTACATTTTGTCTGTGGTTCCTGAAGCGCATGCTGACTTTTACCGCCAAAGATCATCATGTGGGACAACTACAACATGTTTCACTCTGCAGTGGACTACCCGCTGAAATATGGTCCGCGTACTATGCACCAGGCCAATATTGGAGCAAGCAGGGGTCCTGTTGGCCCGGTCTTGATTCCTTCGATTGCGTGAAGACGCCCCAATTTATATGATGTTGGGAATGGGCTTATATGAGGCACGGGCTGTGATATTCTTGGGAATGGCAGATGGGTGTGCTCAATGAACACAACTTACTTGCCTTTTCAATTCACAGATGCTATCATGACACTGAGTTGCGAAAAATTTCGAAGCTGAGATTGTGTTGCGGAGGAAGCCGATTTTGTTTGCGGTAAATCAATATTTAGGATACTGTTGGTGGTGTTCAGTTCACGCATCGTCTACCTACGGGCTATAAGAGGACCATTGATCTTCTAAATCAATTTGAGGAGGTTGTTTACACTGCTGTAGAGGATTAATGAGGTCTCTCGGTGATGCAAGAAGGGTCTTCGTGTGAATATCTGGAGGTCAAGGCATTTGGCGTACTACGTACAGACACTCATTTTGTTGAAGAATTAATCGGGGCTTCATTAAATATTTATTCCTGTCATTGATATTGATAAGGGAACAGGTTATACTTACCCGCAGCTCTGTACAGCTAACGTACCGGGGGTTTCTTTTGCAAACAGGTCCAGCCAAGTGATCTATCACGAGGGGTGAGATCCTAGAAAAGAACAGCATGAGCTCTGCCAGTCATTACACTTATATTCGAAGCTAAGTGGGCCAAGCAAAGTTCCAATCAGCGGGTTTTCTATGAGTGACGCTAGAGGCAGTGGACACAGAACGGTGAAATTCACGGAAACAAATACTAGCAAGCCTCCTGCTACAGGATCCTACAAAACGGCTAGCTGCAAGACATATTTCTCATTTTTAAAGCCACTCAAACGGTAACTCACAAAACCATACAAATGGAAGCGACGTGAAGAGCGGAACGCAGCCCAGGAGCGGAACTCACACCAAGAGTAGAAATCACACCGAGAGCGGAGCCCACATAAAAGAAAAAAGCTATTTAACAGGGTATAATAGTACGAAGAAGTATAAATTGAAAGAATAGAAACACTTGTCACATTGAAATCAAATATAATAGTTTAAAATGGCAGCTCCTTTGAAGGCAATAAAGTGAACAGTAATGAAAGCGGCACGAGAATCTAATAAACGAATACTCTTTGTCATTTTCCACACGGCTAGTTCGTGAGGTATTTCAGTAAGGAAATTTCTTCGCACATGGGTAGTTCAGGCATTCGTCCAGACGCAGATGTGAATTCAAACCTACTCTAAGCCCATCCTGGTGAATCTTTCACGTGTTTCAATACATTCCGACACCGGACTTGTATCATTGTGTAACAATACTGTCTGCTTATCTGTAGGTTCAAGTGTTGATTCACGTCGCCTTGAAAAGGCAAGCGTTTAGGTGGGGGAAAAAGATAAGAAAGATTGTTCAAGATAGTCAAGTGATCGACGCACACAGCGGCGACGTTTCTGTACCCGTTTGTAATGGCAATAAGTTTGACGTCTTTTTCATTGTTATCACTGGGGTCGGGTCAGCGTACAAGTCATGCGTGTATTCCTGTAAGCATTACGATTGGCAAGACCCCTGCCTTGAGGCCATGTGAGCTATTTCAGTTACCCGAAATCCTGAATTAGCGTTCCACAGTCGGTAAGGCGTTTCTTATTGGTGCGCTACAAACATCATGACTGGTGCTTATGCTGCGGTGGATTGTTAAAAATGCACAGCGGATTGGACCTCGCGGGCTTTCTGAATATTTTCCAAGCCTGACTGCGAGCTGCGTCCTCGTGACCGGTGTTGTGTTGTACTGTGTGACCTCGGTGACAGCCTCAGTGGGGTACATATATAAGTAGACTGGTTCTATGACTGGGTTCTACATTTCCCATCAACACTATAGCTTCCCGGTTACCAAAGTGCCAAGGTTCCAGAATCAACACAACCACAATATCCAACATCTCCAAAACTTACATTCAACCACAATGTGCGACTCTGAACAGTGTCTACTTTGCCTCTGCCCATGCTGCTGGGGAGGCCAGAGTGAGTGAACATATTTTTTAGTAAATGTGCTGTCTGCTAACATGTCTACTTTAGATCCATAAGATGCCTTTTGAGATCTCTGACGTCGACTTGCTGATTATCAAGTGAGCTTGGCGGGTTATCTTGCTTCAGGGATGCAACACATGGAAGCTTCTCAGCAGCCGCTGCTTGGTTGCTGATTTACATTCTCAGAGCCTTCTTTCCAGTGTGTAACAGGTCCACTTTGAAGGCTGCTAAGGAATTTTTGTGTTACCATACATGATAACTCAGCTCAATACATCTACTGCTTTTTGACAAACAGATTGTTGCGGGGATAGAGTAGATTAACAGATAATTAGTGTGCCATAAATAATGCTAACTCCCGACTTTCAACGACATGTCAACAACCAATTTCCCGCCCTGTCCCTTATGATACTCCTCCACCAGCTTGTTCAGCTCCTCCAATGGGAAAGTCCTGATATTCGCCTTTATCTGATGCTTTTCAGCAAAGTCCAGCATCTCCCTCATCGTCTTATTGCTCCCCACCAGACTCCCCATGATCGTGATGTCCCTGAAAACGACATCTCTTGCCGACACGCGGAATCCCTTCTCCGGAAAAGAGACCACAACACACTTCCCATGCGTCCTCAACAACGCCATACCGTAGTCAAACGCCTCCTGACTCTCCGGCAATATAATCACAGCATCCACCCCCATATGCCCCCTCTCCGCCCTCCCATCCTCCCTCCCCATCTCCTCCACCACCCCCTCCGCCGCCTCCACCCTCGCATCCACCACCCTCGCCCCCGTCCCCAACCCCCTCGCCACCGCCAACGGCCCATCCGCGCTCTCAACCCCCACAACCCTCAACCCCAGCCCCTCCGCAAACCGCATCCCCAAATGCCCCAACCCGCCCCCACACCCCACAATCCCCACGCGCCCCCCCGACGGCACCGCGCAGCGCTTCAGCGCCCCCCACACCGTCACGCCCGCACACATCAGCACCGCCGCGTCGACCGGCCCCATCCGCGCCGGCAGCACGGCCACCTGCCGCGCGTCGACGAGCGCGTACTCGCGGAACCCGCCGTCGACGCTGACACCGCAGTTGTCGGCGCGCGCGCAGTAGACACTATACCCCTCGCCGTCGTCGTCCTGCGCGTTGCCGGCGGCCTTGGCGCACTCGGCGCACGCGCCGCACGCGCCGTACGGCCGGCCGGGGACGCCGACGCGCGTGCCGGGCGGCAGCGAGGCGGCGAGTGGGGAGGGGTGCGCTGCGTGCGAGATGATCGTGCCGGCGAACTCGTGGCTGCCGACGTGGGGGAGGGTGGACGGGAAGCCGGGCATGTGGCCGGAGGTGAGGACGGCGTCGGTGTGGCAGAAGGAGGCGGCAGCGACGCGGATGAGGAGGTCGTGGGGGTGGGTGGGCGTGGGGAGGGGGGCGGTGGTGGTGAGGGTGTAGGGCGTGTTGTAGGCGGTGAGGAGTTGGGCGCGCATGTGGGTGGGGAGGGGGGCCGCCATGGTGGGGTGGTTTGTCTGGTGTGATGTGAGGTGTTGCAGTGTTGGTGTAGGAGTGGTGGTGTTGTAGTGTTGGTGTTGAATGACAGACTGAAGATGGACAAGAAGGAACTGCTAACCCAGCCTTGACGTACTGCTCTCTCTCTCGCTCTCCCAACACCTCAGATCGAAGCGCGGCAGATGGTCTCCCGCGGGCCACGCACGGCACAGCAGTGAGGGGAAGCACCAGCGATCACCCCACCGCCGATCTCCCGCGCGCGCCCCGGATTTTCTCCAACACCCGCATACGATGCGGGGGCCAGCCCGGCAATTGAATACCCACCCACTGCCATCACCAACAACACCATCCGCACTCCCCTCGCCTCACCACCATGTCCACCACCACCACCCCCATCCACGCCACCGTCTCCGCCCTCTCCGGCGGCCACCTCACCCTCCCCTCCCACCTCTTCATCACCCCCGCGCCCCCCACCACCCGCACCACCGTCCCGTCCCTCTGCTTCCTCATCCGGCACCCAACCCACGCCCCCCTCCTCTTCGACCTCGGCCTCAAACGCGACCTCACCGCCTACGCGCCCGCCCAGCAATCCCACATCGCGTCCCGCCACCCCATCCGCACCGCCCCCGACTGCGCCGCCTCGCTGCGCCGTGGCGGCCTCGACCCCGCCGCCGTCGCCACCGTGCTCCTCTCGCACGTCCACTGGGACCACGTCGGCACGCCGGCCGACTACCCCGCCGCCGTCTTTGTTGTTGGCGCGGGCACGCGGGCGGTTCTGCGGGAGGGCTGTGGCCCGCATTATCCGGCTGCTATCTTCAATCCGGATGAGCTGCCGGAGGACCGCACGAGGGAGCTGCCGCCTGTGGAGGGGGGAGGCGGGGTGGAGGGGGAGGAGACCAGGTGGCAGGGGAGGGCGTGGGAGCGGCTGGGCGGGTTGCCGGCGGCGTTGGATTTCTGGGGCGATGGGAGCGTGTGGGTGGTGGATGCGCCGGGGCATTTGGTTGGGCATGTGAATTTGTTGGTGAGGGTGGGGGAGAGGAGGTGGGTGTATTTGGGGGGCGATTGCTGTCATGATCCGAGGATTTTGAGGGGCGAGAAGGGGATCGCGTTATACGACGATGGGAAGGGTGGGTTGAGGAGTGTGCATGCGGATACCGAGAAGGCGAGGGGGACGCTGGATCAGATTAGAGAGTTTTTGAAGGCGAAGAGAATAGGTGAGGGGGAGGGGGAGGTCGAGGTTGAGGTTGTGGTTGCGCACGACAAGGAGTGGATGGAGAAGAATGGAGACAAGTTTTTCCCTGGGACGCTGTGAACGGCGCTGCTACATCTGTATAGAGAGAATTGATGGAGGTCAGCATGTCGACTGCGTGGATGCTTCGGCTTCAAGAGTGGTTGGAAGTGAGCACCTTGTAGTCTCCACCCTCCACCCTCCACTTCGAGGCGTGCGGGGTAACGCGTCCGCCACATGCGGTAGAAACGCACTCCCGGTAGGGCGCAAATAAAAAGTCTACGTGAGAACTTCTGCACCTGGCTGCATATTCCTGTGTCCTGCGTAGTCTCTCTCATTGCCACTCCCACACCTCGCCTCTCCACCTGACCAAAGACTTCGAAATCTCAGCAAACATGGCTTCGCCTGAAAACACAGTAGCCTTCATAGGTGACCAGAATCCACGAAAGCCGCAGAACCCGCTCCATTTACTGACCTCACCGCCCAGGCCTCGGAGTGATGGGCTACCCAATGGCCAAAAACCTGCGCGCGGGGCTCAGCCGCGACCAAACGCTCCTCATCTGCGACGTCAACGCCTCCGCCATCACGCGCTTCCAGGCCGAAACCGCCGGCCAGGGCCCCGTCGCAGTCACCAGCAACGGCTTCGAAGCCGCCAAAGCCGCCGTGAGGCCTCCCGCCCGCCCGCCGCACCGCACGCAGCTGACACCCCCAGGACGTCGTCATAACCATGCTCCCCGACTCCGCCGCCGTCAAAGCCGTCTACCTCGCGCCCGCCACCGGCGTCCTCGCCGGCGCCGCCGCCTCCCCCCACTCCGCCAAGCTCCTCCTCGAGTGCGGCACCATCGAGACCGCCACCATCCTCGCCGTCGCGGCCGCCGCCACGCACACCACCTTCCTCGACGCGCCCGTCAGCGGCGGGCCGATGGGCGCCGCCGCCGGCACGCTGACCTTCATGGTCGGGGCGCCAGCCTCGCCCTCGCCCGCCTTCGCGCGCGCCCGCGCGCTGCTCGCGCACATGGCGGCGGCGGACGCGGTGTTCCACTGCGGGGGCGTGGGCGCGGGGACCGCGTTCAAGGTCATCAACAACTACCTGTCGGCCATCACGTCGCTGGCGGCGGCCGAGGCGCTCAACATCGGCGTCAAGATGGGGCTGGACCCGAAGCTGCTGACCGACGTGATTAATGTGAGTGGCGGCCAGTGCTGGGTCACCAGCAAGAGCAACCCGGTGCCGGGCGTGCAGGAGGGCGTGCCCAGCTCGCGCGGGTACGAGGGCGGGTTTAGGCTGGAGCTGTGCGCGAAGGTGTTGGGGATGGGGAGGGAGCTGGCGGCGATGGTGGGGGCGCGGACGGTGCTGGATGGGCCGACGGCGGAGGCGTTTGCGGAGGCGAGTGCGGATGAGCGGTATAGGGGGAAGGATGCGAGGGTGGTGTATAAGTGGCTGAGCGAGAGCGAGAGGAAGTGAGGGGGGTGGGGTTTATGTGTAGACTTTGGCAATGGAGAGCGACGCTTCGAGTGGTTTGTCCTGCAGCTCCGCGGTGAGGGTGTGCAGAGCTCAGCCCGGCTCGAGCATGTCGGCGTAGATGTCCAGCAAGCTGCCTATTACGTCGACCAGCGCCCAGGTCTACGCTCCGCAGTGAGCTTATATCAAGCTCAGCCCGGCTCGAGCATATCAGCGTAGATGTTCAGCGAGCTGCCTATTACATCGACCAGCGCCCAGGTCTGCGCGCCGCGGAAGATGGTGGCCCACACGCGCAGCACGCCCGCGTTCAGCCGCCTCGTCAGCGCCGGGCCCTCCAGCGGCGCGCCGGGCCCGTCCGGCACCGCGAACTCGGTCTCGTCCAGCATCGTCTTGACCAGGCCGATGATGCGGCGCTCGTCATCGCTCACAGGCGGGTCAGGGGCAGCCACGCCAACGGCCTCCAGCCACTTGCTCAGCAGGAAGGCGCACTCCAGGCTGCACAGGCTGTGCTGGATGCTCCAGATGAAGGTCTGGGTCTTGGCGACCAGGCGGATGCCGATCTTGACGGGGATGCTGAGGGCGTGGGCGCTGTGCAGGACCGCGCGCACCAGCTTGGGGGTGCGGCGCACGGCGGGCGAGTCCCTCAGCGCGGCCGCCACCCGCGCCGGGTCGCGAGTGTCCAGGGCGCGCCCCGGCCCCGTGTCCATGGTCAGCCGGATGTAGGCCAGCCGCAGCAGCGCGGTGCTGTTGAACGCCACCGGCCCGTTCGGGTCCATCGGGTCCAACGACGACTCCGGGTTGCGCTTCCACCCCAGCTGCCAGTTGCGCAGCGCGTGCTCCAGCGACGCCACGTCGTCCGCCGTCAGCTCGCCCGTGCCGTCGAACCCGCACCGCGCCGTCTGCCGCACGAGGAAGATGTGCTGGATCAGCGCGTGGATGAGGATGTAGTTGCCCAGCGACGAATTCCACTCCGTGATGTCGCGCCCGCCGCGCGAGAACAGCCGCCGCAGCGCCGACTGGAAGTCCGTGGGCGCGGAGCCCGGCGTGGGGGCGCGTTTGCGGGCCTCGTGCCATTTGGTCGCCGAGCCGGCTTTGAACTCGGCCGCGCTGGAGGGGAGCCGCATCTTGAGCTCGGAGTTGAGGATCAGGGGTGGGATGTTGTAGACGATGCAGTGCAGGTTGAAGAAGCAGAAGACAATGAACTTGGTGCGCGTGACGGACTCGAGCTGCGTCCATTCTTCCCAGCTGATGTCGTCGGAGGTGGGGGCGCTGCGGAGCCCGTCGTCCCGCACGAGCGTTGCGAGGATGCTTTGGATGGCGAGCGCTTCGCGGAGGATCTCTTTGTGCTTTGCCCACGTCGCCATGGCCATGAGGATAAGCAGAGCCTGCGCCGTCTGGATGAGGTTTTCCTTGGCAACAGGCCGTTCAGCATCAGATGGCAGGCCGAGGGGCCCGTTGATCGAACTGCTCCGGCTTGAGTGCTGACGAGTGTTGGCTGGGCTTTGGGTGGTTGGATAGCTTGCCTCGGGAGGTGCACTATCAGAATTCGAGTATCTGTTGGGGCAGGCAAGGCTGGCGTCTCTTCTTCTGATCCGCTGCGCTGCAATCGCCCGAGCGGTGTGGAATAGCTCGACCCCTTTCTCGGCCTCAAAGCAATACTGGGCACCAACAGCTGCCAAGGCAAGCAGAAGCTCCACTGAGCAGTTCTCCACAGTCATGGTAGGGATGTGCAGGAAAGGCAGATGCTCATGGAAACCGTTGATGTATGCTCCAATGAACCGGGACAGCGCCAAGCGGGAGGGCAGTCGAAAGTCAGGCGGTATCACGGAAGAGAACTCGTCCATCCTGTCGAGGATACTCTGCCTATCCTCATACGATATATCAGAGACCGGTCTGGATGTGGTGGGCCGATTGTGCGCTTCAGCGGGCTGCTCCTCTGGCTGAAGCGACGGCAGCCGTGAGCCAAATCGGGAGAAGGAATTCGGCTCTTCCAGGTTGGCATGACTCTGGCTAAACGCCGGATGGGCGTGTGTTCCATTGTGCGAGTCGAATTCTGTCGAGTTGAGGATCGACTCTGGAGAGAAGAAGGGAACTGGTTGTTCCGCAGTGATGGTGGATGAGAAATGGTAGGATGACAGCGGCTCATTTTCCAGAAAAGCTGCCAGGCTATCGAGCGTCTCGGAGAAATCAGGGTCTGCAGAAGGCGCTGGGTTCTCCACGGCTGCTGACTGAGGCAACGCATCCACTGGCGCCATCTGATGGAAGTGCTCTGCAGACAGGCCGGGAGCAACTCCGAAGGCGTGGGGAGACGATGCAGCCAGGGCATCCTGGAAGGCGGTCTGCTCTGCGGCAAACGACAGGGCGGCCAGCGGGGAATGGAAGCTTGTGTCCATCGACATTGATGCCATGGCAGACATGCTCGCCGGGAAGGGCGAGTTCCGCAGGTTCACGTGGGGCGAATCAGAGCGGTCGCCACTTGTTCCCTGGCTGTCGCCATCGCCAGTCGAGGCAATCCTCACCCGCTTGTCATTCTTCTGCGGGTGGGAGACCTTCCGTTTGGAGGCATCTTTGTTGTGCGACAGCCGCTCGTGGCGGATCAGAAGATCGCTGGGGGCGCCAGTCAGCAAGGCCGCAGCGTGGCAGGCGGCCGGGGTCTTGTCTACCTTCTCGTGAAGCGGGAGTCACACTTGTCGCATAGGAACGGCTTCTCCTGGGTGTCTGGCGGACGGTAAGAAGCAGCCCGCTCTGTGCAGCATCGCGCCAGGGCTTACGGGTCCGTTCGTGGCGCTGCAGGTGCTCCAGCCGCGCGAAGAGCCTCTGGCACCGGCGGCACTGGAACCGCTTCGGCTTCTTGGGAGCCGGCCGCGCGTCGTCATGCTCGATTGGCCCCTCCAGCAAGGGCGAGGGGGGCATCTCGAGGCTGCCGGCGAGTCGGGTAGGTTGGGGCGAGGAAAGGGAGAGGGAGTTGGAGGGGAATGCGGAGATGCGGGGAAGCAGAAGTAAAAGTAAACACGTCCGGCGAGGAGCGCAGCGCCCCGCCCGCCTCGGCAACTGCCAGCTGCCGCATCGTGGACTGCTCAAATTGACGGTTCTAGCATGTGCTGTTGATCATGTGTGCTACGCTGCATTGCTCATCCAGCCCGGTCTCCGACCTCACGCAACCTTCCCCCCCAGCTCCCTCGCCATCTCGCCCTTCTCGGCCATCTCGTCCAGCACCTTCTCGGCCGTCTTCATCGCGTCCACGCCGGCCGGCACGCCGCAGTAGGTGGTGCAGTGCAGGATGGCCTCGCGGATCTCCAGCTCGGTCAGGCCGTTGTTGCGGGCGCCGCGGATGTGCACCGCCAGCTCGGGCGCGCGGTTGAGCGCCATCAGCATGCCGATGTTGAGCAGGCTGCGCTGCTTCTTCTCCAGCCCCGGCCGCGTCCACGCGTAGCCCCAGCACCACTCCGTCGTCAGCTCCTGCCCGGCCTTGGAGAACTCCGTCGCCCCGTTCGCCAGCGCCCGGTCGACGTAGCTGTCGCCGACTACGCTGCGCCGCATCTTCAGGCCCTCGTCGAAGAGCTGCTTGTGCAGCGCGTCGAATTTCGGATCGGTGCTCATGATGGCGTTTGTGCGATTGGTGAAGGACGCGGGGTGTGATCGATCGTGATTGAGGTTTGAGAGAGGCAAGTGACCACGGCGGAAGATTTGGTGGAGGTCGAATGGCTGCTCTAATACAATTGAGGAAATCTTGAATTAAAGAGGCCAAAAGCAAGTCCGAAGTCGGCAGCAATGATATTGGGAATTGAGAGCTCGGAGAGGGATGGATTTGGCAGGCCGAGGGGTCATTGAGGCCTGCGGGGTTACCCCGAACCCCACCTTGATGCATGACGACAGCCATTCCACACGCCGTGCCCCACGAGCGAGAAGCAGGCGCACATGTTGTAGACAGATGAGGCATGCAGTCTCCATTGTCTAATAAACAGGCCGAGAGCGGTGCAAGGAAACAGCTGGCTCTTCACGCAGCCTTTCTCTTTTGCCAGTTTTCCTCCCCGCCCAAGTATCTGTACACCACTCTTGAATCCAGATCTTTGCAGTCAGGGTCATCACTTGCACCCACAAACGTCTCGAGCCCCTTCTCACCAAGCGCATGCCGGGCTTCCACACGATCCGCCATATCCACCGCCAACGAGAAGTCTTTCTTCATCAACTGCACCCTGAAACCGCCCTTGTACCCTTTCGAAGAAGGAGCGTCAGGACACACCCCCGGCACTGGGTTGAACGTGTCGCATATGGCGTTCTGCGCTGTTCCCGCGGCAAAGACGTTTGCCAGAACCTTCGCGTCTATCCCGGCACGCATTCCCATATTCATTGCTTCTGCCGTGGCGATGGTGATGATGCCCGAGAGGTAGTTGTTGGACAGCTTTGCAGAAAGCCCAAGAGACGGGCCACCGCAGGCAATTACCCCCTTTCCCATTGTCCCGAGCAATTCTCTGAGCAGAGGGAGATTTGCGTCGTCGGCGGCACTGCCCAGGAAGAAGGCAATTGTTCCTTTCACAGCCCCGATCACGCCGCCGCTGACAGGAGCGTCGTAGAATGAGGCCGAGGGATACTGCTTGCAGATGTGATCCTTTACTTGCAGGCTCGTTGCGGTGTCGATGGTGGATGAATCAACCAGCAGCTTGTGGGATACATCGGTAGCACAGATTCCGGTCTGAGCGTCCAGGTAAACGGAACGAACGTGGGAGCCCTCGGGAAGCATTGTCAACACAATGTCCTGGACAAGTTGGTAAGCAAAAGATGCCCAATGTTGGACAGTTGCCACGCCGTACTGATTTCTGTGAAACTTCCTTGGCACTTGAGCACCTCACCACTTTGGTAGGGAAGTCTGCGGAGGTTTCCTGTACCAACGACGCAACCACATCGTGAACATGTATTTTTGAGCCTTCGGGGAGTTTGTTGGCCATGTTCGTGACCATTGGCCGCCCCATTGCTCCGAGCCCGATGAAGCCTATAGAACGGTGGTTGAGGTGTTCCATCGTCGTGTTCGTACAAATGCTCGGCGCAGATCGTCGAGAAGTGGGCTGCTGAAAGTTTCCTGTCGGCCGAGTGGCGGAGATTGACGTTGTTCAGGGTTAATGATTCAGTGAGTCGAAGGTGCCGCCAAAACACGAGCAATCCGAGTGCGGGGAAGCGCTTCCCCGTGAAACCTTTCCCGTAGTGCGACTCTGTGCATTAGCGCTTCGATTTTCGGGGGCCTAAGTTATGCACGGTAGCACAATAAATTTTGGTCTCTTATCTGGAAACTGGCATTCGTTACACCAAAAAGAACGCCCGCCATGTCGTCCACGTCTGTGACGCAAACACAGCACCCGTTGTTCCCCGCGCTTGACGACAAAGCCACAGTCCAGGTCCACGCCCTCTCAGCCGGGCACCTGACACTCCCAGGGAGACATCCAGCCTCGGATACGCCTCGAAATACTGTGCCTTCTCTCTCTTTCCTCGTACAGCATGTAGACTTCGAGTCGGGCAAAAGAACCCGCATCCTCTTCGATCTCGGGCTCAGACGAGACTCGTCCCGCTCCTCCGACCCCACACCCACAGATCCCGACGTCGTGAAGAGCCTCGCAGCGGGCGGCCTAACACCCAACGACATCGACTACGTAATCCTCTCGCACGTGCGTCACCCTCCCCTCCCGCATCCACCCACCTAACACCGCACCAGCTCCACCGCAACCACATCGGCGACCCCAGCGCCTTCCCCCACAGCACCTTCATCACCGGCCCCGACTCCCTCCGCCACAGCCACCCCGACCGCGCCCTCCCCCCCGCCCCCCGCACCATCGAGCTGCCCTCGCCCGCCAGCGGCGCCGCGCCGCCCTTCGGCGCCTGGCGCCCCTGCCCCGCCCGCCTGCTGCCCCACACCCTCGACGTCTTCGCCGACTCGTCGCTGCTCGTCGTCGACGCCCCGCCCGCGCGTCTCGTCCTGCTCGCGCGCACCGGCCCCGGCCGCCTCGTCTGCCTGGCCGGCGACGCCGGGGACGACGGGGGGCCGACGTGTGGCGGAGACGCGGACGACGTGGCGGCGGCGGCGGAGACGGCGGGAAGGCTGCGGCGGCTGCGCGAGGAGCTGGGTGTCGAGGTGGTGGGCGCGCACGACGGGGCGTGGGAGAGGGGGAACGGGGGCAGGTTTTGGGGCGCGGAGGTCGAGGAGGGGATGGAGTGATGGCGGGGCGGAGGGAGGGAGGTCGTCGGGTGGGGTGGGCGTGGTTTATCTGGGGGCGGGCGGGGTGCTGGGTCGAGGTGGATGGACGCGCGTTGGGTGTCGTTGCGCGGCGTGGTGCTTCTCCAATCGCTTTCCCCGACGCGCGGGCGGAGGTGAGGTGGGTCGCGTTGCCTGATGCGGTGGCGGAGGTGAGGTGCGGGGCGGTGCGGGGTAGCGCGGCAAGAGTGGGGCTGCCTTGACATCATGGACGGGGTCGAGCTAAATTTCTGGCTTTGTAAATTCAAGAACTCGCGTACGTTGAACGCTTTTGTTATCCTCAGGACCCGAATGGGCAGTCTCCAATGGCGTCGTCAGCGAGTCAAACCAAGTTGAAGGAGCAATTCACAAACGAGCTCGGAGAAGATGCTTGGGACGATGGCTGGCAGAGTCTGCTGCAATTGAGCCCGGAGCTGTTCGAAGCCAGCGTCAAGCTCAGTGCCGTCCCTCGGAAAAAGCCACACCTGTCTCTGAAAGTGCAGCACCTCATTTCCATAGCGGTAGACAGCTCATCGACCCACCTGTACGTTCCGGGCATCCACACCCACATCAAGGCGGCATTGAAGGAAGGCGCAACAACGGCCGAGGTCATGGAAGTCATTGAATTGACAAGCACCTTGGGCATCCACGCCTGCAACATTGGTGTGCCCTTGCTCGTTGAGGTGATGAAGGAGGAGGGAATCTACGACAAGCACCTGACCGCCAGCGCCCCCTTTGACGAGTACCGCGATAGGTTGAAAGTAGACTTCACGGAGAAGCGGGGATACTGGCACAAGTTCTGGGAAGAATTCCTGGCCCTGGACCCGGAGTTCTTCGAGGCTTACCTGGACTTCTCGTCGGTGCCGTGGGTGAAGGATGTGAAAGGGGGTGGATCCGGAGGAGGTGTGCTTGAACCGAAGGTAATTTGACCTCCTCGTGGCTTTTTTGTTTACACTGACCGTGTGCCAGGTCAAAGAGTTGATCTACTGTGCCTTCGATGCCGCCGCAACACATCTCTACCAGCCTGGACTGAAGCTCCACATGAAGAACGCCCTGGGCTACGGAGCAACACCCGAAGAGATCACCGAGGTACTTGAGATTGCATCGCTTTTGAGCCTGCATACTGCACATGCCGCCGCTCCCATCCTGGCCCGGAGTATTGCGTAGAAACAGTGGCCTGAAAAATCCCATAGTTATACATAGATTCACCGCTCGAATATCAATATGGCGATGATGGAATACTTCAAATTTGATCGTCTCTCTGGCATCTTATACGCCACACTACTCTGTATCCTCCTACGCTCGCTTTCTGCACAACTCAAATGATATATCTGAACTCGGGCGCTCGGTCAGTGTACTGCTCAGGCGGAACAACAAGCCCTTCAGTCAGCGCCTTATCCTTCCACGCTTCCCTTCGCTTGTAAATCAACCTGACAACCCACCACCCGCACCACGCAAAAGCCAGACAGCCTAGAGACCACGCATGTCCGAGCGTGAATTTTGGAGCAGCATTCGTCTGGTAGATCTGGCCTGCCACAACACCTCCGATATTCGTCAAAGTGAGCAAGATTCCCAGACTTGCTGCTCGTTTGCCGTCCGGTGCACAGTTTCCTGAGAGCCAAGCACTACTTTCTGTCAGAAGAAGCTCAAGATGCGGCTTGAACATTTTACTCACATGTTCCCACCTGTGCACAAAAAGCATGCCGTGGCGATGAGGTACGTTGCAAAATATTGAACGCCTGAGGAGACAGGAGCAAGGCAGATGGCATACCCAGCGATACCGAACGGAGCGCAGATGATCAAGGGATAGAACCGGGATTGATATCGGTCACTCAGGTACGCACCGACAGCGTAGACCAGAGCACCCCATAGGTTTACTGCGGCGGGGTGTCAGCGGACTTGCAGGTCTGCATCAACCTGTTGTTGACATACCTGGAATTACCAAGTACTGGGCTTGCACGGTGGAGTAGTGGAAGCCATTCTTGATGATGATGGGAAGAAATGTGCCAAATCCTGCCAACGAGTCAGCATCCAGAAGTGAAGACGAGCTCTGTCGGACACGAACCATACAAGATGGTCACAACAGCTATTTGGATTACGCCGTGGAGCCAGCTTTTGACGTCTCTGGCCGCTTCTTTGATATCCTTCTTGCCATAGTGCCCCGAGCCGCCGCTGTAGGCTTCCATGTGCTCAGCGCGTTGTCTCATGATAGCCTTGTCCTCGTCATTGAGAAAATACGCTGTTTCGTAGTTTTTGGGAACAACGAAAATGCATATCGCCGCCCATACAACTGTGATGATACCCTCAATGATATAGAGCCTGAAAGATGATTAGTGTTGAGGCAGAGAGCAGATGTGACCGCACAAGGTTACCAGCGCCATCCCGGGTACCCAGCAACTCCATCCATGTACAGAATTGCCCATGCCAAGAGGCCTCCAAACGCTCCGGAGAGCGCTGATGCAACTGTGGGCTGTCAGGGATAAAACATTGCGGTTTTAACTTTTGCAACACTTACTAAACAAATAGGACACGCGCACCGCCAATTCCTCTCGCTTATACCAGTTGCAGAGTAGCAATGTCATCGAAGGGAAGAGGCAGCCCTCAAAGAACCCCAGGAAGATGCGCGTCACGACCAGAGCGCCAAAGTTTTTGACAAAGCCAGTTCCCAGACATACTACTCCCCAGCAGAAGGTAATCGTTGGTATGACGCGATTGAACTGGAGTCGCTTGACCAGGATGGAAGTAGGGAACTCCGCAAGGATGTAGAAAATGTAGAAGACAGAGACTGCAGTCTGTTGTTTACCAAAAGTCAGTGGAGGTCTGGAGGAGATCTGGGCATTGTTCGCCTACATTCAGCTCAGAGCCCTTCAGATGAATGTCCTCCGTCATCCCTTGGGTAGCGGCGAATCCAATATTTCCTCGGTCCAGATAGCTGATGAGCATCAGAAGCATCATCACCGGCGCGATAAAGCAATCCAGTTTCCGAACCAGTGCCGCCTCTCTCTTCTTCTGCACTGCATCGTGAACCGAGTCATCGTTGACGTGTTCCTGAAAGTCAGCGCCCAGCTTCTCGTCCGCAACCAAGGATGTCATGGTGAAAGACGAAATTGGGATGAGGGAACGGACAGGAAACAAGTGTTCAGGATAAGACAACAGATATAGCTGACGCCAATATACAGACACGGGACCCTCAACCGATCAGCAATCTCGCGTCTGCACGCTGCTGGATTGAGTACCGGTTGGTCTAGCTGTCTGCACAGCGTTCCTGACTCGCGGGAGAGCGGTGGCGAGCCAGGACCGGGGGGCTAAATGGTAAGTAGGTAGGATCTACCCGTCCCCGAGGAGGTTGCAAGACCCCAAAATGCGGGGAAGCATGCGCCAACCACCGACCCCCGCTCTTTCTCTGGGGCAGCACAAGAGCATTCTCGGATAATAATACTGCGAGCTGACTGCCGATCGGGTTGTGCTGCGCCGCATTTCCAGGTCAGAGGGTTTCTGTCTCCTACGAAAGACAAATTGCTATACCTCGACCCTGTCGTTGGGTCAATTTGAGGCCCTTGTTTTCGTAGCAAGTCCCACACCGCTTTTTTTTTTTCCTGTTTTTCCAAGGATGGCCAGCTGCTTGGACCTGGTGAACTGTGCTCCTAAGGTACAGTTTCTCTCCAGTGGTGAAGTGAGTCAGTACTGACGCTCTCAGGGAACCAAGTTGTGGGTACGGCAACCGTGATCTGCTCCACATACCTTGCATATGTATCTGATTAGAGTGGCGAAGCTCTTGAATCTGGGTTATCTGGAATGCGATGACGGCTTTCTGTTCCAAAACGTAAGTTTTTCGCTTCCTTGCCTTCCCAAGTTCTCGATTACTCACAATCGCTGGCTCCCTCAGGGAAAAGGTAATTTCTCAAGGAGAAGTGATCCAAATCCTCCGCGAACACGCCGGAAGTTGGTGGCTATATCTGCCTTGATAGAGCATCCAACAGAGGGTCTTTTGCTCTTCGAAACTGGAACAGGGAGGAATTATCCGGGTAAATTTCCCATCAGAACTCAACATGAGTTGGCCCACTAATTTCATTCAACAGAGGTTGTTGGGGTAAGTAATGTCAGAGTTCCGTGATCAAATTACTGATTATATTCCACTAGCCACAAGTGAATGACGTTTTTGCTCAAGTTGAATTCGAGGAGGACCATGATCTCGACAAGGCCATAGCAAAAACAGGACATGACGTCAAAGATGTCAAAGCTGTAATCCTCGGACATCTTCATGTTGATCACGCCGGCGGCCTGGAGCACTTTTATGGAACTGATGTGCCCATATATGTGCACGAGAAAGAGCTCAAACATGCATTCTACTCCGTTGCAACAGGCTCTGACTATGGTATGTCCGTGGATAATTCCTCAAGTACTAGGACTGGCTAACATATGCAGGCTGCTATCTCCCCCACTATCTGCGCTTTGATCTTAATTGGCAGACTTTCCATGGCAATTTCCTCGAGCTTGCGCCTGGCCTGAATGTCCATCATGCCCCGGGTCACACACCTGGGCTGTGTATCCTCCAAGTCAATCTTCAGGAGAGCGGCACTTGGATCTTCACTTCGGACATGTATCACGTCAAAGAGAACTACGAAAGCTCCATACCGCAGGGCTGGCTTGCTAGAGAGCATGACGCGTGGATCCAGAGCAACCAAATGATCAAGCGGCTAGCCAAGAGGACGGGTGCAAAGGTGATCTTGGGACATTGTGTAGAAACTCTTGCCGAGTACAAGAACGCACCACACTACTATCTATAATTGGTGGAATTCCAATTGTATCACCACACGCAAGGCAGTCACTCCAGTATCTTACGAGGTCAAATGGGAAAGTACTGCAAAACGTGCATACTTTTAGGGGCAATTGAAACTTGAAAGACTTATCCAGATGGCTTTATCATAACTTTCAATGCACATTTATATACGGAAGACTTCTCGTAATTGCCTGAACTGCCCATTTGTGAAGATTATACCGTCGTTGTAATATTTTATGAACTGATCACATTAAGAGCAGATCTTTTCTTTACACTTATTTTCTTCCTTTACAATGTTCTTAGCATTGATATTCTGTTGAAGAAGTTTATAAATTTACCGAAGTGGAGTATAGAAGAGAAGAAGAGAACAGAGTACATCTGATCCCAATTGCTTTACTTTACTAATACCTTAAGGCTTCTATCAAGGACTTCAATTAGGAATAGCCAGCACGTTAAATATATAATACTGTCGGGAATTTCGTAGAAGTGTGGTTATTCTTTGCGTGATTAGTCCGTAGTAAAATCATTAAAGCTTATTTACTAAGGCCGCCACCTTACCTCAATCTGATTACTAAAATCTTTGCAAGTTACCCCGAGTATCTTTAGTGTCAGAACGTTGTCTATTATCGACTTGTCTATGCTAGCGTGTCTTTATAAAACCCCGATGAGTAATACTTAAGCTCACTAAGCACCGATGTAGTTGAGGTTGCGGCCTGTTTAATAATCACTAAGTATTTTCATCGTGACCCCTGTTCGAACAGCAAGAAAGGGGCCGGTAAAATATTGCAAGATCAGCAAGGAGCTAAAAGGAAGGTCATTTTATAGTACTAAGAGAGAGGAGTATAAATGTGGAAAGGTTATACTGTACACTATTTTTGTCCGAATTCCCCGTAGAAGGGCCCCGCGACAGGTCGGGTAATATCAACGCAGACTGTATACAGGAAGAGACCGACTGCAAGAGAGGAAGAAAAGGCGGGACTAAATGATCATCACGATTACTGAACAACGGGGGAATGAGGCACCGAATCGGAGGATTACTCAGGCACTCGACGTTAGTAACTATATTCTAAGCCGCTTAGCGACTAGTACAAGACCAGTATGAGTACCCTAGACAGTATTCTGTTGCGGCCTTGGCGCACTGTCCTTTGTTCCTAATCAGGAAACTCTTGGTCTCCTTCAGCATTTTCCCGACACACCACTTGCATGTAATACATGTTTAGTTAACAATAGCTCTTCATACTAATCAGCTTTTCACGGGGGAATTGTTCGCTAATCCGCTTGTCGAAGTTCGTATTGCCGAAGCAGTGTGACTAGCTGTTGTGACTGATTAGTCGCGAGCTTTCCTTTAAGAACTCAACGTAGACTCTGCATGCAAACAACCACTCGAAGCTGGAAAGAAAACAGAAGAATCCAAAAACTCCACGCAATGTCTGACCTGAAAGAGATCCTTGTCATCGGCGGTACTGGTGCTCAAGGCATCCCCGTCGTTCACGGTAAGCAGCAAACAGAACACAATCAACACTCGTTTCATCAATTATTCCGAAGTCCTGACCTATCTGGCAGCTCTGTCAAAAAGCCTCCGTTACCGTGTGCGCGTACTCACTCGTGATCCTAAGTCCTCGCGCGCACAGGAGCTCCTCAAACTTCCGAATGTCAGCTTGATCCAGGGGACACAAGACAGCCAAGCTGACCTGCACGCCGCTTTCAAAGGCGTTTATGGCGCCTGGGTCAATACCGATGGATTTACGTTGGGCGAGAAGGCCGAGCTGTTCTATGGAATCCGCGCATACGAGATTGCGCGCGTTGAGAAAGTTCAGCATTACGTCTGGTCGAATCTCGAGTACGCACTGAAGACCACGGGCTGGGATGAAGCATATCACTTTGGGCACCACGACGCGAAAGGACGCGTAGGCGAGTTCATCCTGGGTCAAGGCCAGGATGGAGACATGAAGAGCAGTCTGCTGACGACCGGACCATACGTGGACATGCTCTTCGACGGAATGTATGTGCCCCAGGAACAGGAGGACGGAAGCTTCGTTTGGGCCAATCCAGCAAGTATGTTACCTTGTTGTATCTCCTCGCTACTTAACCGCGAAAGTCTTATGTCCGCTGACCGCTCGATTTACAACAGAGAACGGGAAAATTCCGCTCATCGCTCTTGAGGACATAGGCCACTACAGCCTTTGGCTCTTTGACAATCCTGCAGAGGCAGCGGGCATGGACCTGAAAGTCGCCACCGAGAGCATTACTTTCGCCGATATTGTGAAGGCCTTCTCCGAGGTCACCGGTAAAAAGGGCGTGCATGTGTTTGTGCCTCTCGAGCAGTATCTGCCAGCAGCGGAGCCGTACCCCGGCGCTCCCTCCAACTGGGCCGTCAATGACAATACCGTCCGCGATGAATCGTTCCAGACATGGCGCGAAAACTTTTCAGCTTGGTGGAAATTCTGGGGTGAGGGCCACGCCACGAAGAGGGACTTTGAACTTCTTGACAGAATTCATCCGGGGCGGATCAAAAGCGTTGCGGAGTGGATGAGGCTTGTTGGGTATGATGGAAAGCCAAAGCAGGTGTTGAAAGGAGTGGAGGATTTGAAGATTGGGGGACCATGAGCTACCACTTTTGTTGCCTCATCATGTTCAAAGTAACCAACGCATTGGACAGCAAGTTGAAGATGAATGGAAGATCCTCATAACTGACGATAATGACAACTGGCCTTAATTGTACAGCTGCTAATGGTGGTCCCAAACACAATGAAGACTAGCATGAGGTGCATTGCATGGTCACTGCCTTGGTAGTTCTTATTTCAGTACTTCGGACACCAACCTTTGTGGAAATTAGATACTTCAAACTGCAAATTCGAACTGTTTTCTTTGAATGTGTCAGACAATATAAAGCCTATTAGCACGCACTGGTAACAGTGCGGCGTCGTACTTTTGCCAGTTCGACAGAATGCTAGCAAAGGGGATGTGAATCTACAAATTAAAAGGTCCCTAGATTTCTGACCCCCCCTTCTCAGACTCTGACCCCCCATATTCAGATTCTGACCTCCCTACCGAATTGAGGAGAATTCACCGTGATCTCGACGTTTCCACGCGTGATTTATAGAGATCTTACCCATTTCTCACGTATAAGATGATTGCCCTAGCCTTATAAATAGACGTAATACGTACTTAACGTGCTGTAAAGCGACCGTAGGCGACGCGCTGTAGAGTAGCAAGCTATTTTAGGCAATTCTGGCGTTCCTTACTAAGCTACTGGTCTGATAATACTCCAGAACTGCCTAATATGCGAGGCGGGGGGGTCAGAATCTGAATATGGGGGGTCAGAGTCTGAGAAGGGGGGGTCAGAAATCCAGCCACCAATTAAAAACCCCTGAGTTTTTGTAAGGTGCACCTCCAAACTTTCGTAAACGGAACTACTTACACTTGACTTGTTGAACATGGTTGGCGGCTAGAGCGAAGGCGTTCCTTACGGTGGCCGCAGTCAAGGTTTGTCTTGCTTCATCGGCGGGGCTCAAGGTCTCCACGGGCAGTATTTCGTTGTCCGAAAGCTCATAGTTACAACTCAAAGGGCTTTCGTTAACCGAGGTCCGTGGTAGGTCCGTGGTCAGTCCGTGAAGTATTGCCACAAGGACATATGATGAACCCATGGGTAGTGAATCATTCGCCCGGACTCAAATGTACAATGCAGAAAAGGACATACCCGTCCGAACGAATGCTTCAACTGCTAATGGAGACATCCATGTGCTGCAGCGATTTTCGAACCGACCTCGCAGGCTTTACTACGCAGCATCGATATCCTCAGAAATTTGAACAGAATGTGGTGTGCCAAATTGATAGGTTGAAAGTGGTCGGAGTTGAGTTCTTATACACTGTAAGTGTTTTACTCAGTAAGTTTGAGCAACGAATGGTAGGGGATTGGGAGGGCACAATCTTGATGCCTGAGTGCCTGAGTGCCTGGCTTAGGACGGCTGATATGTATGACCTGATCAATGCATTGGACAATGCCGGGAGATGCCGCAGTGGAGCTGGAAGCCACCGGAGAACCTTAAATGCTCATTTGCACATCGTATTCAGTACTTGCAGAAGCTCATACACGCTAAAGGGGTATTGCGTATATATCGGTTTCGCACTCGTATATACTTCTTCACTTACCGCGCGACGCATGAGTACCAAGCCTCCAGACAGTCACAGCACGTATCCGCTTTCCTGCACTTCTTCAAGCCAGTGCTCTGCCAAACCATTCGCCAATCGCGCCTATTTCTTCACGCCAGTCCGGTGCGCGGGAGTGACCACTCCACAGCCCCACGCCGGGTCTCAGGGTGAGGCCAGCTCTCCGCCCCGCCTCATCCTCGTTCCGCGTGTCCCGGATCACGCTCCTCTTGATCAATCTCACCAGCTCTTCGCTCTGATCTCGCAGCACTGACTCTTCTCCCACACTGATACTCATCACCGGTAATCTCAGCCCCATTCCCGTAGGTGGATAGAGGCGGGGCGATCTGCGTCTCTTTTCAATGATGGGCTTGAGGGTCTCAAGGACAGGTTCTGGATTTTCAATCGTGTCGAATTCGCGGGGAACTTCGGAGGCCAAGTCATCTTCAGTCTTTGTGGGCACGACGTAGCCTATGCCGGGAGTTCGAAAGAAATGGATTGGGCAGGCAAAGCGGTCGAAATAGGCGTCAGCGCTGGGGAAAAGAGAGGCGCGCGCGTGTACCACTGCCGATAACGGTAGGGCTGGATTGCCACCGTACTTATCCCAGGACGAGATGTGGGCGTCAGGGTTCTTCTTGAGCTTATTCTGGAGAGCGATGCGGCCGTCGTCATCCGTGGAAACGGTTGAAACATCGAGGTCGTCTGAGGCATTTTCTGACTCGGCTTCCTGATGCAGGTCCGAGGGGAAAATCCAATCAACCACAGGGTTGCTCACGGCAGCGGCGGCGATGCGATGAGTGCCCATGCGGCACTCTGTGAGGGCGAGCATGGTGGCCAAGCTGCCGCCGATGAGCTCGCCGCAGACGCCGATGCGAGCGAGGTGCGGCTTACGAGGGCTGCAGTGCTGGGGCTGTGAGGCCAGGTTCGCGAGGACCCAGTCGTAAGCGGTGAGCACATCGTGGACGGGGGCGGGATAGCGGTGGTGATCGCCGGCCCTGTAGTTGACGGAAACCACCGTCGCGTTAGAGGCGTGCGCGAGCTGGCGCAGAAGTTGGTCTTGATGCTCAGGCGGTGTTTCGCTTAAAATGGGACCTGGGGGCAGAAACAACAGGATTGGCGAGGGCAGCGCGTCGTCGCGTTGGCGGCGAAGGATGCTGGCGACATGCGGGGCGCGTCAGCTCTATGCGCAGCTGCGGCTGTGTCAAGCAAGCAGCCTGCTGTTGGCTGGGCTGGGGCGCGGGTTACCTCAAGTGAACGCAGCCGTTGGATCTGCAGGCAACCTGGACGTCGTGCCTGGCCGAGCCAGTGCCGGTGCTGTAGCGATGGCAGCGGAGGCACTGCGGCAGCGTCGTACTCGCGTTGGCGCAGGGCTGACGGGACGGGCGACCGGCGTTTTGCAGCGCGATGCACCGGCGCAGCAGCTGGCTCGGGCGGCGCAGGCGGCGGCTATGGAGCAGCAGCAGCGGCATGAATCTGGCGGCATGCGATAGATTGGGAAACGCTTATCGCAGCGCAGGTGGCCACGGCTTGGAGCGGGCGGCGGCTTTGTACCAAGGCCAGCAAGGCCCAGCCGACGCCGACGCCAGCGCCCCCTGTGCCTCCGCCAATCCGTCAATCAAATCAAGCAGCGCGAGGGAAATTTGCCGTCAGGGCCAGCCTGCAGCCCGCACGCAGCCAAGCTCACGCCCGCTCACCCACTCGCGCGCCCCTCAAAGTGACCTGCAGCGACGAGAGAGGGCACCCTTGGAGGCAGAGCGCCCCCGTGTGCAAGCTGAAGAGGCCAATCCTCCCTCTGTTCCCAGCGCCGCCGCCTCTCCATCGCCGCCGCCTCTCCATCGCCGCCGCCCCTCGCGCTCCGCCAGGCCTGCCTCCGTCCTCTCCGGCCTGACGCCCGCGGTGCGCATCTGCTTGATTCCGCTTAAAATTAATTCGAGGCCCGTGTCAGCAGCTCCGCTCCGCCTTTTCACTGCCCCAGCCTTGCGCGCGAGCACGAATCCGGCGCGACTGTCACTCCTTTGACCGCTCTCCTCGCCTGTCAGTTTTTTTTCACCCAGCCAAGAGCGCCGCTGCTCGCTCGCCGCTCTGCTCGCCGTCTCCTAATACCCTCGAGACCCGATCGACGCTGTTTGGTTTCCGATTCGCGACGCTCTGTGATCGAGCACACGACAGAGCACAGCCTCAATAGCTAATCGATACTCGCCGACCTTGGTCCTTCCCCGCGTCACAAGCCCGCCTGCGCCGCACGCCCACCTCGGTCGCGCCCGCTGCCAGCTTTTCGACCGCGACCGCCAGATTCTCCGGGCGACAGCCTCTAGACCTCGCTGCAACCACCGGGCCCGGCCTCAGGACACTCGACCAACCGCGAACATGGCTGAGGGCAGTCGGTTACGGGGCTTCTGCACCCTCCTGCGGAACCTCTTCCTCGCCGCTCTGCTCTACACCTGCATCCTTAGCATAATCAACTTGGCCAAGAACCCCTCCTCGCGGCCGACTGGCAAGCTTGGCATCCCAGCATTCCTAGGCAAGTCGGGTCCCGTAGACCTGATCAAGTCGACCAAGGCTGGTGTCAAGGTCAAGTTTGCTGGCTCGCCCTCCAGTATCACCATCAACCCGCACGCAAACGTATTCAACCGCCCCGACAGCGCCGTGGCCCCGAAGGACGCTTATCTGGGACCGAGACCGCATGTGGATACTGAGGCTGATCTGCAGCTCCTGGTGGAGGAGTGCAGGGGTTCATACAATGGCATTGAGAAGATGAGGAACGTTTTCGATTGCTTGCAGTTCTTTGCAAATGGCGAGGACCGCTACTACCAGCTTCCGGTGGACGGCCAGCGGGCGAGCCAGCAGAACCCTCAGAAGTCGGAGTACAACAACGCCGACGGTCACGGAAACACCCTTGCCAGCTACACCCCCATCTCCAACGCCACGAAAGCTTCCAAGGGCTCTATTGGCACGTGCCCGGGCCCCATCATCCCTTACCACGTTTACTGGACTGGCCCCGCTACCTGGAGGGTGGAGGTTTTCATCAAGAGCTACCTGTACACCCAGAACCTGGCCTGCTCGCGCCTCTTCCTCTGGCTGGACTCAGACAAGAACCCTCACGCCGTCGACGATATGCTCCACCGCGATCCCCTCTTCGCGCGCTTCCTGCCTCTTGTCGAGCGCGGAGATGTTACCGTCATGGCCTGGAAGTTCCCTGCGCGCATCCCACTGCCGAGTGACGTTGACCATACCGATGGAAGCGGACACTCGCGCAGCAAGCCGAACGCGAAGGGCGAAGTTACCATTGCCGAGGGCGTTATCGAGGACAAGAACGGTCAGCAGTGGCTTGCGTTGACGGCAAAGCAGATGACTTTCCTACCTGTCGCTGTCTCTGACGCTGTGCGCTTCGTCATCTTGCACATCTACGGAGGCGCCTACTTCGACATGGACGTTCTCATGCTCCGGGATATGCGCCCTCTTCTCCTGCCGCAGAACCACTCCTTCGCTGAGCGTTGGGCAGCACACCCGCACCCTGGTGACTACAACACGGCCGTCATGTCTCTGACCGCTAACTCGTCCCTCTCGTCCTACCTGCTCCGCGGCGGTGTCCGCATGGGCGTCAACTTCCACCCCCGTGTGGTTGGCCGCATGGCTTGGAAGGACGGTCGTGACCAAGAATTCCTGATGCTCGAGACCGCCGCATTCGACCCGATCTGGACAGAGTTCAACTGGGACCGCGAGGGCAGGTGTACGGTACCGTGCTTCACGGACTACGGCCAGGCTTTCAAGGGCAAGGCCGGTGCGATTAAGGATGAATGGCAGAGCTACGACGGCCCGCAGTTTGACCACGTGGATCTCGCCCAGCAAAAGCCTAGGACCCGGATTGAGTCTCAGAGTGTCGTGGAGGGTCGGACTTCTGATGGTGAGGGCAGCAGAATCGAGTCTGACGTCCCACATTCAGCCGCTGCTCAACAGAAGCCTGGCTCCATTGGTTCGGATTCGTTCGCGGCAACTAGCGCAGAGGAGAAGGAGTTGAGGGAGAAGGGAGTGGTTGCGGATTACCGGTTCGAGGAAGACAAGTTCCCGCCGAACAACCGTACGTTGGAGAACTTCTTCAAGGGTGCTTGGACATATCACATTCACAATCAGGTCAGTTATGCAAGGAAAATGGTCGAAAAGAAGGCGATGAACTAATACTGCGACACAGTGGCTCAAGCATCCGGAACCGTCGTCATGGATCAACGTCATGGAAATCGCGCACGATGCCTTCTTCGCGGGCACCCGCACCAACCCTTACGGCGAGTCTTGGGACGGACCGGACCTTATGCCTTATAACTACTGGCCGGAGTTCGTGTGATCGACAGCAGGCTTATTGTTTAAAACCTCCAATAAGAAACGGACGACAATCCACGATATGTACAAAGACAGCACGAGAAACAAACCGCTCCATGAACAAATTCCTCCATTCCTCCTATTCTTCATTCCGACAATTTTGGGAGTGCAACGGCATCATTAAGACAAGCGGACAAATTTTTATTCGGCGCCATAGAGGAGTTTTGCTCGAGTCAAGATTTGCATGCAGGCCCGCTGTTTCCCAGCCTCAAAGAGCTCTCGTTCGCCAATCGTTACTCTTCTTCTCGACCATCAACAACACTTTACTCGACCACTACCAATCAATGCAACAATTTCAGGCGATATGGGAGGCTGGGAGTAACCGGTGGCGGGAAAAAGGGTATCGACCTGTGTTATTTGTTACAACTTTGTTTTCAACCAGTTAGGCGGCGTTCATGTCATCCCCAACCGGGATCGGATACTGGGACGGTGTTCTGAAATTCAAATTCGTTGACTGTTCAATTTTCATTTGCGCATTTGGTCTTCTTTTTCAACCTTGGTTGTCTGTCGCTTTCAAGATTTTACATCTCTCTTCTTCGTCGCGCGCTCTTCAGTGAGCGGCTTGTGTTAACGTGCGTATTCTCTTCTTCACCTTTCTAACCATTCGCTCGTACGTTTCTTCTTTCGCTTCCCTGCCGGGTATGACAATCGCTTTTTACAGTGGAGACTTTCTTCCCCTCGCAAAGACCATTCGCTTCTTCAGAATTCTTAAAAGCCCGCATGGAGTGCAGCTTGTCAGTCGCTTTCTTTCCGCACGCACTAGACGGGATTGAAAGATCTGCCTTTCGCTTTTATTCTTCATCTCTCGCTGCTCAAGTCTCTTGGACTTGCGCTTATTTTCACACTATGGTGTCTTCGCTTCTATCGCCGCTGTACAGTTGCACAGGTAATAATGTGCGTTTCTTGAATTGGGGTTTGGTTTTGGTCGTGGCGGAGAGGAGCGAGGGTGCGGAGGAGAGGAGCATTGGGTGGAGAAGACGTATAACACGAAAACAACCGATAGTCGTTTTGTGGGGATGATGCATGGGAGACGGAGATACGAACGAAAGGGCGCAAGAGGAGTTCCAAGTCCTTTTCAAGTCGCGTTGCCTGGCTTTCGAAGAGGGGAGATAGATACGATGAAATAATACATGTGATTCCAACACTCGTGGTCCATTGCAACCCGTGATTTCATAAGCGGTTAATCACTCTTCAGGGTTGGTGGTGTGCTTTGAATGGGTACCATCCTCACAGCATTTATCAAGCTGAACGCAGAAGATAAGCACTAGCGTCATTCGTGCTAAGACTTGCTCTCCGTGTGATACTTGAAATGCGTTGCATTACTCCTGACAATCATCCCCAATCGCCCACGTAGAAAACAGCCATGCATCTCATCAAACCAGGAAAGAAAGCAAGGAAGAAGCGCCATGCCAATGCCTTTTTTTGTTCCCTTTAAGCAAATTCCATTACACGATCAAGGCGTCCGTCATAGAGTGTTCCCGAGAAGAGAAATACTTCAAACACACGCGTAAAGGGGAATCATTCCCAATTTCCGTTAACAAAGACGACTGAGCCACCTGTACAGACACACAAATACGAGAACTTTCCCATTTTCTGCGATGATAAAAACAACAGTGATGATATCCTGTACAACCAAACCAGAAATTGGGAATGTGAATAATGAACACCGACCACGAGGGGCGATTAGTGATAGATGGGGGTGATAAGAAATCTGCAATGATTGCCTCCTCCACTCTACATAGTCTTCCACTAGCACCTTCTCCAGATTCCATCAATCTTGACTTCTGCCGCCCTTTCCCGCTCTTCTCTTTACAACTCAATCAATGCCTCCTCTTTCGGAGCCTGCGGCTGGTGCTGCGGCGCACTCGGGAAAGCATCTGCCGAGAAGCCACCCGCTGTGGGAGGCGGGTATGCGTATTGCTGCGGTGGCTGTTGTTGCTGTTGCTGCCAGTACGGAGTCTGCTGTTGCTGAGGCGCGGGTGCTGCCTGGGGCGGAGCTTGCTGCTGTGGTGGTGGTTGCTGGGGTTGTTGTTGCTGCTGCCAGTACTGCGCTTGCTGTTGCTGGGCCTGTGGTGGGGGTGCCTGGGCTTGCTGGGGTGGTTGCTGCTGTTGAGATGGAGGTTGCTGGTGGTATAGCTGCGGAGAGGAGGGCTGAGGAGGCTGTTGCTGCTGCTGAGGGGGAGCAGTTGGCGGTGCACTTGGCTGCTCACTGTTGTAATAGTAGGCCGCATTAGGGTCATCCGGGATAGACGGTTGCGATGGTGTATACCCAGATGGTGGAGCCGATGGTTGTTGCTGAGCCGAAGATCTCCGCTGAAGCTGAGGAGAGCCTTGGGGAGGCGGAGCCTGTTCATATGGCGCACTTGGCTGACTTTGCTGCTGTTGCGGAGGCTGTTGAGCACCGTAGTACTGTTGCTGTTGGAATTGGGGATCCTGAGGTTGAGAGAAGCCTTGCGGTGGTACCGAGCTGTGGTTGGGCACGTATGGCGATTGCGATTGTTGTGCATATTGGTTGTAAGTGGACTGAGGGCGGGCATAAGGGTCGTTGTTCCCACTGTAGAAGCTCTCTGCTCCGGAGGAACCATCTGGGACGCCAGATGAGATGCTGGGGTAGAGATTGGAAGCCGGACGTTGCATGCTTGGCTGGAAGCCGTAGCTAGAATGGTTGTACGTGTTCGAGAGACGCTCCTCGAGCATGCGATCGTAGTAGCGGACAACTGTCGAAAGCTTGGCATGAAGGTCTAAAAGCGTGTCGTGCTTGCTCATAGTCTCGCCATATGTCCGTGCCAGCTTCGGGCGTAGCTTTCCTATGCTCTCGTACAGTTCCTGGATCTGCGGCTCCCGAAGAATAGTCCCGGGCGGCTGGTGTTGCAGGCGTTCCACTAAAGTGGAGAAGAGGCTGATGTTTTCGGCCTCAGAAGGGCTAAGCTCGTAATCATTCCGCGGTGGTGCGGCGACTGGTGCACCGTTCGACGAAGAAGTTTGTTGCTTGAGCTGAGCTGCATGCTTCTTCTTCTGCTCCTCCATATCTGCCAAAGATGCGGCGATTGCAGCCTTCAGATCGGCATCTTCCTCCTCCTCCGGTGCACTGTTTGCCGCAGGCTTCGGCTGAAGCTGGGCTTGAGGAACGTAGCCCGAGCCAGAATTAGCCTTGACCTCCTCCAAACTCATCTCCAGTGCCTTCTTCAAATCCGCGTCAAAGCTGTCCTCCACTCTAGCACTCCTCGGCTCCAGTGAACCCTGGTACAACGTCCTGGCCGGCTTCGAGGCGTCGAAACCCTTGGGCACGGGGGTCCCCCGGTTCCTGTCGGTGAGCTTAATATAGCATCCGTCGTCCACGCGCACAGGCTGCATTATTCCGAGATGAGGCAGCGCAAGGTTCTTGCTGGAGCACGAGCCGCAGAAAACGCCTCCGCAGTTGCGACAATGATGCTTGCGGTTGGTGAAGGTAAACGCGGTTCGGCAGCGGAGGCAGACGTCGGAATCAGTCCATTCGGGGGGCTGTTGAGCACTGAGTTAGCCAAGCTTGGATCGGTGCGGGCATGAATACCTACCGCACTGCTGTCAAACATGCTGCTGAGCACCTCCTGGCGAGGAGGAAAGTGGAAGCCTTCGCGCTGCAACGATCTGTAGATCTCAGGAATGTAGACCAGCTGCGGACGACCCTCAGCGGCAATAGCCCAGACTTGTATCAGCTCGAGTATCTTGTCCTTGACGTCCTTGTTGACCTCGGCGGGGCCGTATGCCTTGAGCAGCGAGACGAGGTTGTCCATAAACTCGCGCGACGCGATCTCGATGATGAAGTGGTCACCGCCGTTTTTGACGCACGTGTCGGTTAGCTGCAGACGTGACAGTCAGCAGTCAGGCCATGGCAGTGGGGCGACCAGGCAGAAGGGATTCGTACGTTGAGAGCGGCTAGCTGGACATTCGGGTTCTTGTTGCCTATCCGCTTCTTGACCGACCGCATGGCCTCCTTCGGCTGCACCGTCTTGGATCGAATGATGTCGGAAATCTCCAGGTTGAGCGCGATGTCCTCTCTGCAGCTGGGGTTAGCGGGCGGCAGACAGAAGTGTGCGGGGCGACATACAAGCTTGACGAGGTCGCGCGCTCGACCTGCTCGTCCAGAGCGGAGTTGGAGGACGCGAACCAGCCCGCCATGGCGCCGGGATGGGCTGTGAGGCGAGGAGAGCAGCGGACGGGACGGGGTGTCAGAGGAGCTCTGTGGGCGAGCAGCGGGGTGGATTCAGACTGGGGAGCTCTGGGGCGCGATGTTGGCTGGCATGTGGATGAAGGGCGGTACGGCAGCGTAGTGTTCAAGGTAAGCCCAGGCGCGGCGGCTGCACCGCCGCCGCCCGAGAGCGGCGTCATCGCGCCCACATGCTCGCCCCAGCCGTGCCCGACCGCCTTCTGCCTCCCGCCGCCCGCCCAAGCATCAAGGTGCCTGGCGCCCAAGACAGGACACTACATAGAGCGCACCACTAGAGTCGCTGCGGGCCGTTGCGCTTTAAAGCGACGAGCTGCACGCGCGTCAGACCGCGCTGGGTCGGGCGTGCGCATGAACCAAGGCCTGCGCCTCGTCACCGCTGTGGCGCTGGCATCGTCATCTGAAGCTTGACCACCGCCCGTGGCCCTGGGCTCTCCATCCAAAGCAACTGCCGGCCCCCCAGACACGCCCTCGATCTATCCGCCACGCCCTGTTCCACCGCTCCGCCTACGCCCAACCCATCGCGCTGCGCTGTTTCGCCGCACACTCGCGCGTGCCGTCGCCGGACTGCGGCCAGCTTGCCGTGACCTCACCGCGCAATCGTCGTGGCCTGTATTCGTATCCTCGGCGCTTGGTACCGCGAAGATCGCCACCACCGGACACCACACAGCCCTCCGTTCAGTCCGAACCTCCTCTCCCGCCGTCCTGAACATGTCAAGGCGCACTGCGTTATAAGCCGCCGACGTCTCGCTCCCGCCTGCTCATGCGCCCCGGCTCAGCCCCGCCATGAACGGTTACAGGCCCAACTCCAGCGGCTTGGGCTCTGCCGGCCGGCCTGACAATGGCTCTTACAATGGTGCTCCCAGCCCGGCCCCTCGAGCCATGCCGCATATCAACGATCTCAAGGCCCGCGCCGAGGAGAGGCTGCAGAACGCCCCGCTGACAGTAAGTCCGGCATCGCGTCCAGGGCATCTTAGCAAAGACTGACGCCTGGCGTAGGTGGACCGCATGATCGAAATGGCCGAGCAATCCACCAAGCAGATCGACTCCCTTCTCGACTTCCGCCGGCCGGACTTAGCATATCTCGAGTACATTGTCGCTTCGGAGCTCGTCTTCAACCGCATCCCAAACTGCCGCGATGCCCCGCTAGTGAGGGAGGACAGAGGCACGAGATATCAGAGGCACAGATCACTAGTAAAGGTACGCGTTGTGCTACCATGGGACACAATCGCACGTGTCACTCACTCGTGGCACTTCTGACATGGAGCAGTTCCTCTCCGAGAGAGCAGATCGCCTGTCGAATATCAAGGAGATCATAATAAACGACAACAAGAGAAGCGGGGTCCGGTCCGCCAGCCATGTCAATGGCTCCGTCGAGACACACGCCCGCCATGTCAGTACCCCTGCTGCTTCGATCCCTCCCGAACCATCGGTATACCCAAATCCGCGATACTCGATGCGCGACGAGCTTTTCCTGGACACCGGCACAAGCACATCTGGCCCCTCTCCTCGAGCGTCTTTGGACACCGGCTCAGAGGGCCTCTCTGGTCGATCGACACCACTGAGCTCTGTGGAGTCTCCGCGGACTCGCCCACCAGTGAATCCGAAGCCACAGAACTTGCATGGGCGTGTGCTTCAGCCAAACGGATCTGCTTCAGGATTGTCTAGCCAAGGAGACGCCTTGAGCGAGCGTTTCGCGCGGTTACGTACATCTGGGGGCCAATCAGCATCTCGGCCCGCTTCGATACAGATGCCCTCGCCCTTGGACTTCAATGGTATGTATCCAGGGGTGGCACCTAAGCCTCAAGGTCCTCGTGCTATGCCGAATGGTGCGCCGGCGCCAGAGCGTCCGCCAAAACTGCCTCTTGATACACGAATAACTGCTTTCTTGCCCAAAGAGCCAAGTCCTGCATATAGCCCAGCCAGGAACATGCAGACTCCGGCCAACGTAGACCCTCCTCGGACCACTGCCAGGAGCTTAGTCCGGACCAATTCCATTCCCACTTCGAGTCTTTCGCATCAGGCTCCAAACGGAAACGGTGACTCCGAATCCTACTTTCCGAGACCTTCAAGCCAACAGGGAGTTATACGGCGGAAGTCCTTACACGCACCTCGGGAATTCCAAATCGGCGCTGAGAAGCTCTTTGACTATTTGAAGCCATACAACGTGCTTATCATTGACGTTCGGAATAGAGAAGATTACGATGATGGTCACATCTACGTTAATTCGATAATGTGTATCGAGCCTGCCGCCTTGAGGCCGAACATGTCCGCCGACCAGCTTCAGGAAGCTCTCGTTCTTTCTCCAGATATTGAACAGGAGATGTTTGACAGGCGAAACGAGTTTGACCTCGTTGTCTATTATGATCAATCGACGCCATCCGCGGATTTCCTCAGCAAGACTTCGCGAAGCCCACAGGAATCGGTTCTGAGGTACCTCTACGATGCGCTCTACGAATTCAATGCCGATAAACCTTTGCAAAGACCACCCATATTACTTATGGGTGGCCTTGATGCCTGGGCCGATCTCCTTGGCCAAGGCGCGTTGAAAACTTCGAACACCGCAGCCATAGTTTCTGGCCAGCAGAATGGAAAAGCCGCGCGGCCGATTCGCAGAGTCCCAGTCGCCAGCAATGGATCCCGCATGTATCTGCAAAAGAAGAGGATGCGTGATTATAACCCCCTGGATCCAGAAGAGGAAAAGAAATGGCTAGAGAAGGCCAGGGGCGAGCGACCCCCAACTGTTCCACCGCAAGACATGGAAGAGGATGGTATGGTAGACGAAGAGGTGCCGTACTATCGAACCACAGAAGAGTTCATGCGGCGTTTCCCTGACGCCTCTGCTATTGGTCCTCAGTCAATGTCGGTGGCAGAGCCTGGACCACCGTTATCACATGCACCCGCAATGTATCCACCTTCGAGGCCACCCTCGAGACCAGCTCCAGCACCTGAATATCCTGGAACAGCCATGCCATCGATTCCTTCTCGGCCGCCACCCACAGCGGCTCGCGTCAATTACAGCGGCGCACACGACAGAAGCCAGCCTCAGAACCATGTCGCTACCACACGATCTTCTCAGCTCCCGGCGTATTTCCCACCCAGTCAACTCCCGCAAAATATTCGATTACCCAGGACTGGCCTCATCAATTTTGGCGTCACCTGCTACATGAATGCGACCATTCAGTGCCTCAACGCCACTCTCCCCCTGACGAGAATCTACCGCGATGGTAGTTTTGTGAAATACATCCAGAAGCAAAACTGGCGTGGCTCCGGGGGTCTCATGTCCGAAAATTACGCCACCCTTATCCAAAATCTGTGGATTGAGGGTGGTGGGCCTTGCCGCCCAAAGACTCTAAGGGTAAATTTTAAACCATCGCCATCGTTTCTACAAATTTTAGACTAACGCATATCTAGGAGCTCTGCGCTCGCATGAATCGCGAATGGGGGCTTGACCGCCAACAAGATGCGAAAGAGTTCTTCGATTTCTTGGTCGACATTCTACACGAGGATCTAAATGTGAACTGGTCACACCCACCGGCGCAGGCGCTGACCGAAACAGAGGAGCTACGTCGTGAGAGCTTGCCCAAGTCATATGTGGCTCGCGTTGAATGGATGCGCTGGTCAATGCGTGAGCGATCCATCATCAGCGAGCTCTTTGGCGGCCAGCACATGTCTCGTCTCCGCTGCACAACCTGCCACTTCACCTCTACTACTTTTGAGACATTCTACAGTATCAGCGTCGAGATACCCCGCAACCATACAGCCGATATCCGCGATTGCCTCCGTTCATACTGCTCCGAAGAGCGACTGTCAGGCGATGAAGTATGGCGCTGCCCACGCTGCAAGAAGGAACGCGAGGCTACGAAGAAAATCACTATCACACGGGCGCCGCTCTACCTTGTCATCCACTTCAAGCGCTTCTCAGCCTCGCACACCGAGCGCGCCCGCAAAGTTCGCACCCCGATCGAGTTCCCCCTCTCAGGCCTGGACATCGGTCCCTTCATGCTGCCGCCCATCACGCCAGACGAGGAGACAAATTTGCTCAAGCAAAGGCCGACCGACGGTGCGGACCAGCTGAAGCAGATTAAGACTGATGAGCGCATGACTCCACCGTACATGTACAACGCCTACGCCGTCATGCGTCATCTTGGCGCAACCCTCACGTCGGGTCACTACATCGCAATGTTGAAAGACGCCGCGAGGGGCTGCTGGTGGCAGTTCAACGACAGCAGAGTCACGGAGTTCCAGCCGGAGAGCTTGAGGGGCGAGGACAGGCTGCAGAATGAGGCGGCTTATATTGTGTTCTATGAACGGGAGAGGTTGTTTGGTTGATGACCGGGAATTGGCTTGTGTTGCTGCCCGTTGAGCGAGTTGGACCAAGTGCGTTGAGAGCGTGCAGAGAGAGATGGCCACCCAAAGCCTCCTCCTCCTTTTAATTTTCTTCTTCTCTGATTGAGATGTCTCCTTGGCGTTGCATGATACCTCCTGTGGTGTTGGTCCTCGTCTTTTTTCCCCTGCGCTGCAGCATTTACTGAAGCGAAATGAGCGGTGGAAGTGGTCGTCGAGAGATGAGAGTATCGATGGCGGAGGTTATGTAGATTTATCGCTTTACTGTCTCTCCTTGTGGACGTAGTTCTATACTGCACAGGCGAAGTGTTGGAGCTATAGTTAAAAGGTACTCGGAAAGGAAAAGGCATGTATGAAGGCACTGATAGGGTAAATGAGTGTTATGATCACGAAATAAAGGTGCATTATTGTGGAAGGAGTGAGCTCTTCGGATAAACATCTAAGAGCTTTGCGGATATGTGGCAGACCCTTCAAATTATCCTTGCCTTTCTTATTTCCCATCCTTCAGATGCCAAAGCTTGCCAGTCATTTCGTGTTTCCCCACTCCGGTTTTCCAACGGCACTCGGGATCTCCTTCCAAAGACGAATGTCCCAACACGATAGAAGGCGCCAGTTTCGTTACCTGCAGGAAGCAGGAGCAAACCATAGAGCCATTGTTCCATTTCGAGGAGCAAGAATAAGTTGAGCATGAGCTTCGGTGTGCTTTCACCTGAGGCGTCTTCCAGCTCGGGATTCCAGTCGAGTTGATACCTGAACTCCACCGGCTCATCAGGGATTATCCATTTGTTGAGGTAAGACTTCCGGGGCCGATGGTATCTCCTGAACGATGAGATGCAGATTGCTTTTCCAAGCTTGCCTGTCAACGTGATAGAAGATCCGTATCTCAATGCCACTGTTGGGTCTAAACGTGCCGGCATGACATTGACCCCATCAATATGCGCCGCAGATATGATTGAAGGAGCTCCTGGCTCCCACAGAGGTGGTTTCCACGTGATAGGCTGGTTGGATGGTGCCCAGCTCCAGGAAGGGGCGATATATCCGTCCCGCAATTCAAGGCGTCCTGTCAACTGTGATGCGGACTCCTTTGGGTCTTTAATATCCCAGAGCAGGGATGCTATGAACTTTTCTGGATTTTTCTCCTCCACCCAATGCCCAGCGACGTACTGGGAGTGTTTATCCATGTTCTGATAGGTTCGGACAAGTCCTGACAAGGCAGATAATCTGTCTCTCGGATAGGTGAGGCGTTTATCGGAGAAGTCTTGAACGGTATCTCCCCAGTACTGCGGGACGAGCTCAGGGTCCTGAAAAGCGTCGCCAGTAGGACTCCGTAGGCGGCCATACGATCCGTCTTCTGCGTGATGGGAGTTTGGACAGATCATTGTGATCATTGTCTGTCCAAAAATTACCAATTTCCTGGCAGTCTGCCGCTCTTGAAAGACCCAACCACGCGTGTTCCATCTGGACGCTTCAAAGTCAAAATGGGTTTGCCGAAAATTCCCCTCGTTGTAGCTTGACAAAAGACAGATCGAAAAGGCGCCACACACCGAAGGGAGGATAGAAGATTGGAAAGGCATATTGATGGTGTGTCCTTTGCTGTTGTTCAAGAAACCTTCCTGGCAAGAACTGGATGCAGCAGCTGCGATGGTGATGAATGAGTTGCTGAAAATTTCATACATCTGTGCCGACTCGTTCTCCCAGTCTTCAGCATCATCTTGAATAATACAGAGCGCGTCAACCCAGAGATATCGTATTCCAAGTTTCCGAGTAACCTCAATGGCATCCCAGAAGCATGCGCATCTCTTCAACTCGAGTATTGGGATCTCTTGTTTCCAGGTGTCTAAACTCTCTGAAGTTGTAATGAGAATGGGAGGAGCGTTGCCCCAACAATAGCTCAGAGTAGCATACTTCGGGACGGAAGAGGGGTCCGGCGTCGCGAAATTTGGATGATTTTTTGGCTCCAGCAGCAGCACTTTGGAGGATTCCGGTGGGCCCAAATCAAGTAATCTGGAAGGTATGTACTTCGATCTCTCTGTTCTTGCGCAACAGTCTTCACTGCTATCGCAATCTTGGACCCAGGCTTGGATCTTTGAAATCCGTTCATCAGACGCTCTTGATGGGCCGAATGGTTGTCGATAAATACCCAGCCAATCCGCGCATGAGCCTATGCCACTGTAAGTATTTGTATAACCACAGCCTGAAACCTGCTGCAGGAAGACCGCATACCTCGCTCGGCATTAATTTTGAATTCAATGGCTTTCAATTCGGGTGGTGCGGACTTTCTCCACGGGGTCTCAAGCCTTATTTGGCGAGCTGACAGCCGACGGCGCCAAATACATACAACCAATGAGTTTAGATGCCAAAGGTCCTTGTCGTAGTCGGCCCAGCTTAGTGGGAACCAGCCATCGTCATATTCGACCATTGGCCCTTTGAACCATTCATACTGCATTCTCAGCCGAAGCTCTCCTGGGTGGTCCTTCCATTCTTGATTGCTGCTGTATTTTGTTAGAAGAGCTTCCTTGAGAGCTATGCAGAACATGCACCCGTGAGATGCAGATTCGGAAATTATTGGAAGATCTGGCGTGGTTTCCGTCAACTCGTAATCAATGCCCCCATATGCTGTAGTCCTATTATCTGGCCATTGTGGATCTTTTTCATACACAAAATAAACGTGGCTCCTGGTTGACGACTGCTTCAGATGACCCCCAGCGTAAAGATCATCTAGTGGAAGTGAATCGTTGCACCTCTTGCATAGCGTCGGAACCTGCTGCTGCACCACTCTCAAGGGCCGCTGTGGGGGAATGATTGCTGGATTGTGGAGTGGCATCGTAATCCAATTTGTTTTTTCTCCCGCGTAACATCCTGCGAGTTTGGTTGGTCTCCGGGGGGGCTGAACTGGCGGGCACGCGGGGGTGTGAAGTTTGGCTTGGTTATGGCGTCATTGTGCATGAAGCCACCCTCCGTCTGCTTACTAATCGCCACCGGCTCTCAACTAACTTTACCCACGAGGAAAGTATTGCAACAAGTTTATACATAGGCCAGCTAAAGAATTTGTCTTAAGCGGTTCAATACTTCTGTTATTGCACATTTGTCTCCAGCCGAATACTTTAATCAACAATATGTATATGTGTTGCAACACTTTCCGATCCAACCTCATGTTACGGCGCAGCCTCCACAGGTTGAAGAAGTTGGGAGTTAGCCCCGCAGGAAACGACAGAAGTCGGAATCCCAAGGAACCGAGGTCACGTGACCCCTACGATCAGTGGACCCACCCGCTCATTCGCCAAGACAAATGAGCGGATAAGACCTCTAAGCGCCGCTGCTCAGATGCCCTGCAAGGCTCAGAAGGAACAGCGATTGAGCGCAACATACCTACTGAGCATACAGATTGTAGACACTCTCCTACGTGTATATAAACCACACTCCTTAGATAGCTTTGACCTTCGTGGTCAACTTCACAATAGAATTTGGACTCTATTGGTAACGCAGCCTTCGCACAGAGTACTCAGTCACGTGCATTCATCACTTCGTTCTCTCCCACCTCCTCTTGTACCCACTCAAGATAAACCCCCAATACGGCTTACCACCCTCTTTGGTGTTTGGATCCTTAGAGGCAGAGGCCCGCCGTTACACCTCATACATACAAACAGCTGAAAAGGCAGCTATTATGTCGTCGGTTCCAAACGACGAACATACACATATGCTCCTTCAGAACTTGTCTTCCCGTCGCTATAAGTACGGGTAATATCCTAGAAAAGAGTCCTGATGCATAACCGGAGGACAGCAACATCCTAGAAACAGTAGACAGAGAACCCGGGGACTGCTGATGACGGCTGTGTTCTTTCTTCTTTTCTCTTTCTGCTAAATGAACTCACATCTGCTACCTTTGCTCCAACAGTTGGGCATCGAGAAAAAAAAGGGGGGGAGGGGGAGGGGGCACCCCAATCTGTCGATCGAAGATGTAGCGTCATTTTCGGTACGGCCCATACAAATCGATGGAGTGAATCATCATATCGCCAACATCAGATCTGATGAATAGTCATTCATCCACTGTCTCAATGAATATGGGCCTCAACCGCCTTTGGGTGCCGTCACTTCACATGCTTTGCTCGCGTAGCGCCGAGAGATTCGGCCTCGCGACATAGGTTGCACCGAGGCGGGGATTCGGCCTCGCGACATGTTTGGTTCCGAGACAAGTCGGATTAAATGAATCCACCGCTGCTATGGATCCATTGCCACGGTATTTTGCTCTATTAATCTTGTCAAAGATCATCGGTGAGCGTGACATGTATGATTCCAGGGGCTGTTTGGTCTATGATATAAGAACTAGTTAGCATTCTATGTCAACCAGACAAAGCAAACATCACATCCTCACATTGAATCAAATAACACATCTTTAAAACGAAATATCTGAAGCAACAATGGGTATTCCACCAATGGAAGTGGCTATCATTGGTGCCGGCTTGGGCGTAAGTCAGGATTATTTCATCAATTTTTAAGCCGTAAACTTGCTTCTCTGCGCAAGGCTAATACTCCCAAGGGCGCTGCTCTCGCTCTCGCCCTTCACCAGAAGTCTATACCATGCCGGATCTACGAGCTTAGAAGCGCGGACGCCGGGATCTCGCCAAGTGGGGTCTCCCTTGCACCAAACGGGTGTCGAATCCTAGACTCTCTCGGTGTCTTGGAACGCATTAGACCAAAATGCTACCAGCAGAAGTACTACACCGTCAAGAACGACAAGGATGAGACAACCGAAAAGTTTGTACTTGCGTCCGAGGAGCTTTATGGATACAAAATCCATCGTGTGTACCGCCGCGAGTTGCTCCACGCGATGAGAGCAATGTTGGAGGAACGCAATATCCCCGTCCTGTACGACTCGAAATTCGAAAGGATCGTGGAAGAAACAGCAGAAGGCGTTGCATTCCAAGTCAACGGTCGAATCGAACGGGCGACGATCTTGATCGGGGCCGATGGTATCTACTCATCTGTCCGGAAATACCTTGCGCCTGTGGACCTCGAGTACACAGGCTTGCTCTCTATCTATGGCCACATTCCCGCAGACAAGGTTGAATGGCCGACTGCAGACTTTGAGAAAGCTTGTACCATTCAAGGCAAACCAGGCGCTTTTTTCATGGTCCCGGAGGTTGCAGACGGGTCTGACCTGGTTGTTGGGAAGCAATTTGCGTATCCAGAGCAGGAACGTGGGGCAATCGATGCGTTGGCAGCAGACAAGGATCAGTTGTGCGCCTTGTTTTGCAAGGATTATGAGCTATGGCATGGTACAGCTAAATCTATCCTCAAGCAGGTCCGCGCGCACAAAGAGAAGCTTCTGTGCTGGCCTTTCCACAAAGTGCCGAAGCTCGACAATTGGGCATCAGCTACTGGGCGCGTGGTCATTCTTGGTGACGCTGCTCATGCCATACCTCCCTCTTCAGGCCAAGGCATCAACCAGGCACTTGAGGACGTCTATACGCTGTCGCTGCTCCTTCATCGGCTCACTCCGCAAATGGATCTCAAGCGGGCGCTTGACCTTTGGCACAGCTCGCGTCAGGCCCGTATCGAAGCTGTCCTCAAGATGACCAAAGAAACGGATATTAAGAGACTTCCAGAAGCTGAAAGATTGCAGATGTTGCGAGAGGGTAAACTCAAACAACCGGGCGAAGGTCGGATGCTGGGAGAAAACATGGCATGGCTCTTTTTGCCAAACATGGATGAAGATGTAACTACATGGATCAAGACTGTTGGCTAGACAATGCGCAAGAGTTATGGAGGGGTGGCAATTTCGATACTAGTTTACCGGGACACGGATAAGGGAGTAGCTGGATTCCGTGAACCGGGCCAAGAAATAGCTGTTTCCTGTAATTAACTCGATGCAGAGCTATAACGTCTTCGCACTACCGCTATCTGTAGCGAAGATAAATCTCGTAGCCAATGATAGATCCCGAGCTTTGAGATTAGCTAATCAATGATGAATTACACTTACTTATAGAAGCTGCGTGTTTTTGGGGATCCTTGAACTACATCGGCATTTGCTATTACCGGCTCCGGCTCAGCCAAGTCATCTCGGATCATAACCCAGTTCGTTATTATTTATTGCGGGTTTATTCCCGAATAGACCAATGAATAGTCAGGCTTAGCAATCGAAGTAGGTCCAGATTAGCGCCGTGGTTGGAGCTACGTTAGATGGGCTCTCGCGTCTTACATAGCCCGAGCCTCCGAGAAGGGGTTCTTGCACGCCAGGTTAAGCGAGTATCACCGTCATCAACAAAAGAGGAAATAACTTGCGAATCTCTTGTACTTCCCCAGTAGCAAATTCGAATAGTTCCTCTAGACCTCTAGAAATAAGTCAGCGGACAAATTTCCGTCCCGGAGTCAAGGCTCGGACCGTCCAGTATGGACCGCCGGTCTGTGGATCTGCAGACCCACATGCTCCCCGCCCTGCAACCATGCATTATGTAAAATTACAGATCTGATCAACCATTTGCTCAATGGGAACGCCAAGCAATAGCATTGGCTCCAGCAAATAACAATGCGGAGACTGTATTGCAAAGGCTCGCTGAGTTTCGGGGCCGAGCTCCTCAACTCGCTCTTCCGCATCTTTCTTGTATGTCATGCGAGCGGAGGGCATTCCTAAGCGCGAGGCTCTAGAATTTTAAGCTCTTAGAGTATATATGCATAGAGGGAGGGTTCTTCACCAGCAGATGAGCATTCATTCTCGACGATTGAGGCTTTGGTAAAAATAACCTGCATTCCAGCAATCAAAAAGGTCCTGATCGGGTAAGAATTTTGGAATGTATTACTCATTGTCCTTTAGTGTCAGATCTACTCGGAAGCACTAATCATGTATCCTCATTCATAGTGTAGACGAAAACTAAGACAGATGGCGACTTCGACCAAGATCCATCTCACTACCAATGAGAAGCCAGCTTTCTTCATCTCACCGCTGAGGAAGGACTCAGCCGAGAAGACCTCGGAACTGCTACAGGAAAATCACGAGAAGCATCATACTTACATTGATGACTTGGGGCGCCACGTAAGTGCATTACAATTTTCTGTTGAACTCAGCTCCTTCGCCCTGAAGATGTCATGTATACTCCTATCATCAACCTCAAAACGGGATACAAATCTTCTTTCTTAGAATCACATCGTCCACCACCTCCTCACCCTCTACGCCATTGGCGCCTCCCCCTCGGAGATCCAAAAGGCGTACGACGTGAACAAGACCTACCAACTCCCCGCCGTCACGCTCGACCCGACCATCGTCCAGGGCCTCGGCGACACGGCCGTCTTCGCCAAATACCTAGGCAACGGGTCGCACTACCGCAACTACCTCGCGCACTTCAGCGCCGAGATCGACGGAAAAAGCGTCGCCGCCGTGCTGTCCGAATACCTGTTCGCGCGCGATGAGCGCGCGAACGACTTGCTGTCGCGCCTGTTCGCCGGCTTCGCGCACCCGCTGATCCACCTCGGCTGCGGCCTCGAGTTCGGGCAGCCGGCCATCGTGGCGGAGGCGCTGGCGGGGGCCGCAGTGCACGAGGCGTGGATTGGGGAGTTTCTGCTCGGCGCCGAGAGGGTGGCGGCGGCGCGGGGGGAAGCCGAGGAGGCGGATGGTGTCACGTTGCTGGAGCTGTTCGAGGAGGTGGGTGTGAATGAGAAGTTGGCGAGGGCGACCACGTGGGAGGATGGGCATGACGGGCTGCGGGATGGAGTTATCGGTAGGGCGGGAAAGGAGATGTGTGAGATTGCGGGGAAGTGGGTGGTCAAGAGCGAGAATGAGCTGTACAGGAAGACGGCGGAGATGATCGATGCATCTGGTACGTTTCCCCTCCATTTCATTCCCACCAAACTCGGACTCAGCACTGTTTCACATATTGTCACTCTACTCCGTATTGGAGAGCTGAGATGCGGTCCGTCCTCACAGTCTTCTACACCACGACCGCCCAACGGCCTCCGCACATCCAAAAGCTCGACTTCTTTTACATGCATTCTATTACCACCTCCGTCTACTTCACAAACTTCCTCACGACCCCGGACCTCCTGCCAAGCGACCGCGCCCGCCTGCTCGAATGGAAGGTCCGCTGGGACCTCGCCAACTACGCTTCCCGCGGCACTGCACCCCTGTTGACTAGTGAGCTGACCGACTATACCCCCAAAAATCCTGGGGATAGTTGGGATGAGCTTCTGAACCGCGTGAGAGTTTTTGTGGACGAGGATGATGGACACGCGGCCAAGATGATTCGGGCATTGGCAAACGGGAGCGAGGTCTGCATGAGTGTGGATCGGACGCGTTTTGGCCTCAAGACGCAGGATCTATGGTTGAAGGCTGCGAACATGGGTATTGATTCAGTGGAGGCAGGCAAACCGAATTGGATCATGGGTGCTGGTTTTAAGCAGGCGTGGGCGGATGTACCGCTCAGAAAGATGTAGGGTAAAAGGCTAAGAGCCGTTGCCTGTACAGGCTGTACTGCAGCTTCGCGCTCTATGACATCCTCTTTCATTAAATTATGTCTTGGGGCTCTTGGTATAGTTTTTGGTTGCATGGGCTTTCGGTATGCAGCATCTGGCTATGTAGCTTCTGGATGTATTACCTGGGTATATGCAGACCTCTTATCCGCAATTCTCGCTATTTTTGATAACCAAGACTTATCTGACTTTATCTTGCCTTGTCCCAATACGAATTTTTCTCCTGCGGCTTGGTATCTTGCAGATCTGTGTCCTGTAGATTGTTTTCTTGTAGCCTGCTCCGCATCTCTCACAGCCTGCTCAACAGCCGCTTCCCCTATGTCAGTCTGCTTTCTTGCTGCGATTGTCGTAACTCGTACCCAGTGCAAAGCGCGATGAAGATGTTCTTCAGGAAAATCACATGAAAAGTCCGTTGAGAACCCCCGTGAGAGCACTGAGGATATTCGTTCAAAAGGTCTGTAGGGTACGTGGTGGTCTCTCTTCATCCTCTCGCCTGTGGAAATCTGACTGGCACTGAAAGTATGTGGTATAAAGGTGCTCCGCAGGCTGCAGCTGAGAGTGTCAATGTGAGTTGCTCTCAACAAACACCGCTGTAAATTCAGTTGCATGATTTGTCCAGGTTCAATGGCATTTTAGAACATGCGCTTGAGATGTCTGGACAAGTACTTCGGTTCCCAGCGCAACCGTGCTTGCTGTCGAGAGAATTCGCGCGATTCATCGGCTACAGTACCCACCTTTACACTCAGGGTATTTGAACGCATCATACTTGAAGCACAAGCCATGCCAAGCTGGAAGTGGGACCAAGGACTAAAAATCGAGGTGGACATTGACGTGAGCGCGGAGATCGCTCCATTTGCCCGCAGCCGAAGACGGATGACGTCACGTTAAACAATAAATTCCAACCACCTTCAACTCCTGAGCCTCTGTACGCGGAACACCTTCCACCCAAGACGCACCAAACCCGAAACTTCCAAGCCCTCCTCAAACCAACCAAACGACCTCGGCGCCTCCCGAAACACCACTGCCCACCATGTCATCCTTCCGCGCGTCCTCCACCCTACTCCGCTCTGCCCAGCGCCCGGCGACAACCCGCGCATTTAACGTTTCGACCGCGTCGCGGGCCTTTTCCAGCGCTCCCCAATGGAGCCTGAAAGAAGATACGATCAGAAGCCCTGATGAGGCTGAGGCGGCTAAGCAGTCGCAGCTGCAAAAGCAGAAGGAGGGGAAGGGACATTGGCACGAGGAGCTGGCGTCGAACAGCGAAAGCAATATTAAGGCGGATCAGGAGGGTGGACGAGTAGGTGACCATAAAAAGCATATGGAGGAATTGCAACAGGTCGGCAAGGCGAAGGGAGAGAAGGGTGAGCTATGAGCAAAAGCCCCAGCTTGCTGAAGCTTTGATTACTCTCGGAGGGCACAGCCATCTTTGAAGGTTGCTGAACGCGGGACAAGATTTAAAAAACTCAGGCGAAGAGGCATGAATAGATAGAGCCGCGCGGAGCGCGGTCGAGATTGATTTAAGAAGAATAGCAACGCTGAAGGGATATCTACTTTACCAAATAAAAAGAACCGAATGTCCTTACGCAAATAAGTCCTGCTTCGTATGACATGTCATCGTAAAAATGCATCACCAAATTCTTCCCCTTGCCATTCCCCTTCTCCATACTTCTGATCCATTAGCCCTCCTATTTTGGTTGTGGATTCCCGCTTAGCCCTTGTATCCAAAGACCTTATCCTTCCAGCTCTTGACGACCGGGGTCTCGACAGAGAAAGCACTCATCGTCGGCTTGCCGGTCCTTCCAGACTTCTTCTCCCCCTTCTCCACATCGCGGTCCCTATTTTCCCGAGCAACGTTGGGGTGATTCTTTCCTCTCGGCGGGGACGCCATGCGGACTGCTGTCCGCCTATTTTCCCGGTTGTTTCGCACATCAGTGGTGCTGCGGCCGGTAAGACGGCGCGAAACACGCTTCAGAGACTTGCGGACTTCCCATTGGCGTTTCTTGGCGATAAAGAAGAGGGACGTGAGTGTGACTAGTTGGACTGATTAGCATTTTCCTTGGCCTGCAAATCAAGGCCAAACTCACTTCCACCAACGGCGACAACCACGACGACTACAATAATGGCAACCATGCCTCCCTTGGAAAGCTTGAAGGAACCAGCATCGGGGCCGTCGGCACCAGCTTGGCTGGGGGTCTGATCAGAACTGCTTGAGCTGCTGTCGCCATCGCTGCTGGACGACGAAGGGGATCCAGTGGATTGGGTTTCCGGGTCGATGATCGAAGCGACGGATGTTGTTGCTGCACGGGTGGCGGTGTCTTGTGCGGATACCGCGAGGGCGAGGAGTGCGAGGAGCGCAAAGATGAAGAAACGGCCCTTCATGGTGGTGGTGTTGGGCGGCTCTGCTCAGCAGCGCCTTTCGGGCCCAAGACGGTCAACGAGTGGTACGGGCACCCGCGAAAGTGGCAGGTCGAGCGATCAAAAGACTCGCGCAGCGATGAAAACAGCAACTCAGGCTCCGGGCGTGCAGGCGGCACAGCTCGCACCTATGTATTCGGCGTCGCGAACGGGACCCCCAGTCAGCACAGCGCACATGGCGCGGGTGGGACAGAGACAGGGCAGTGCCTCCGCCCGGCGGCTACCAGAGCACACAAGGTCGCCCATCACACTTGTCGCTGCGGTCTTGGCTCCATTCGAGACGCAGGAACGCTGGCAGGCGTGGGCTGTGGCGGCGAACGATTGGTTGTGGTGCGGGCGGTTAGAGAGATGTGCGGGACGGGGTGTTGATGTGCGGCGGCCGGCCTGCGGGCGCTGATTGGGTGGCCGTGTGATGCTTATTTTTTAGCTGCGCCCGTGCGCCAATCTGAGAGGCGCGAAGCGCTCGACACCTCCGGCCGGCACTGCCCATGCGCCCCCAGTCACAGCCGACGCCGATAAGACGACCGTTTATAGCTGCGCGCGATGGCCACTCACAGCCCTGCGAAGTAGGCTGATGGCAGGCATCGTCGTGCTTGCTGCACTCCTGCCGCAGCTGTCCCTTCACATCACCTCCCATCCTGTCGCTGCGAGCGTGAGGCCGACCTCTCTCCACCTCCTCTGCTCTGCCGCGCGCGGGGTAGATACCCTGCCCTTGGCTTGGTGGGCTGCTCGCCTCAATGCCCCTGTGTGTAGGATGTCTGAAGCCTTCTCGAGTGGAGAGCCGACGGCTGGAAAAAGACTCGTTCGGCACAAGTTCAGACTCCGCAGGCAACGCTAACTCGCGGTTTTCGTCAATTTAGTGGGAAAGAGACCCAGGATGTAGCTGAGCAATGCTGTCTCACATGGAAGAGCGTAGCTGGCCGGCTGGCAACCCAGATTCGACTCGCCGCGCAAGCCCTTCACTGCCAAGATTTGACGATGTCCCGTTGTTAGGTCGATGCTCGATAGTCTTGCCCAATAGACCATCTTGAAAGAGGAGGTCCGAGCACAGCTCTCAACAGCAAAATCCTTGAAAAGTGCGCGCAGAAGATACCCAATCTTGCTACTTCCTACCCTCATTTCTCTTCCAGGAGTTTAGGAATTTATTATCTCTCCGCAGCATCGTTCTCATTCCTTAGTGTTGTTCTGCTCCGTGAGTAGGTTGGTGCCGTTTGAATTCGGGTTGCGGTTGGAGTGCGTCGCGGCTTCCTCACAAGTCCACGGCAGGCAGGCACAGGGCCACTCGCCCACCAACGAGAATCTCCGCAAACTCTTTCCGCCATCTTTCGTCTTTGCCCTCTCCTCCACCTCGCTGTCACTGCGGGACTCAACAGTCCCACCCATCTTCTCACGTCACCCACCTCGAGACATCTCTCGCATCTCACCGGCAACCTTACACCTATCCCATCTCGCGCCCCGCCATGCCTTCACAGGTTGGCGATGACCGTCTCACCGGAGGGTCCAAGGACCAAACCCCAGACGAACGCGGTAGTGATGACATTGATCGCCAATTTGCAGCAGCTGCAACCTCAGAGTTCTTCCAGGCTCGGGGAAATGGTTTACTTGGTGCCGCTGGGGAACAGCATGATCATCATACCTCAGCTGCACCGACATCTCGCACTGATCACGCTAATACTGAAGCTGAAGCCGTTGGTGCCGCCGGCGCAATGGCTCCTGGTGCCGAGCCGACGACAAATGATGGGACGTCTCATACTGTCGTCATCGCCAGGCCTCGTTCATCCGGAGAAGGCCTTGATAAGGGGTTCAAGTTCGAAAAAGCGAAAGAGCCTCAACTCAACATGAACCGCAGGTCTGGTCCCAAAGCTCAACCTAAGGAGAACGCTGAGACTCGCCCAGTGACGAAGCAAGGCAGCGTCAGCCGATCTGGAAAGCTCGCTCCGGATGGCTACACGGCACTACCGAATGCTCACAACCTCATGGACTCTCAGCCGCAACAGAAGACACATGGAAAATCTCAGCAATACAAGGCTCCAACCCACAATATTGAGCAAGCACACAGCAACGCAGAAGGATCTCGGCTGCAGATGCATGCTGGAGCGGAGTACAAAGCAGCAGATCATCCCAGTCCAGGATATCCACAAAACCACGGCCCACATGCTAAGAATGGCTCATCCCATCGTGTTCAAGCTGTTCCACCGTCCAGCGTCTTCAGAGAAAACGAGAATTCAGCGCGCAATGACATTGCAATCCCTACGTCTGCACAACAATCGCTATCCGCAGGCAAGTTCCCACCTCTCGTGGTACAACCAACGAGCAATGGTGTTGCTCAGGATAGCTCTGTCCTCGAAGATATGCAAGAAATACCTAACGTCAGTCGGAGCATTCCATACTCCCATGACGACTTTGGTGGCGACGGCAGAGCCAGGAAGCAAGCTCCAGAGTCGGGCCAGCGTACTCAAACGATGAGGCAGCAAGTTACGAGGAAGGCACTCACGAGTCAATCCCGCCAGCAGAGGAATGAGGAAGATTCTTCTGGTATCAATGAACTGAGTTCAATGCACGAGGTGAGCTCGCGAAATGGACCAGCAAAGGTCACCAAGTCTGCGTCATCTTCAAAGAGTTTCAAAAGCACCGGAAAGCCCTCCCGCACATCCGGCACTCCAGCAAAACGCCATAGCCCCACGGACTCCCATCCAGATATTAATTCCACCGAGGTTCTGGCCATCTGGCAGAAAATGTTCGTGAAAGAGCAAAAAGAGGAGACTGCAAAGGAGAAGTCAAAACGCGAAGTCTGTGAGAAAGAAATCGAAAGACTTCGTCATGCCGAAGGGCAGCAGAAGGCAGAACTTGATGACGCGTGTGAGGCCAAGGCTCGCGCAATAAACAAATTACAGCATCTCAAGTCCATGAACAAAGAGTTGAATGAGAAGGTTCAGGAGCTGAAGATGTCTTATGCCACCGCCGCGAGTCAATTGGAAGATCTCAGGAAGGACAGAAGTGTCTTTGGCGAAGTCTGGTCTAAAATGGAGAAAAAGTTTGAAGATCTGGATGCTGACAAGAAGAATCTCATTACTTCCAAGGACGAAGAATTGCAGAAGGCTGGGAAGGATCTTGAAATTATCAGGAAGGCTCTCCATGCGGCCAGAAAAGATTGTGAAGATGCTTCTCGAGTGGCAGAGACGCGCGAGAAGCAACTGCATCAGAAAGACGTCGAGCTGCGTGAGAGCCATGGCCGCGAGGCGTTTCTTGAGAAGTCGTTGGACGATATATTCAAGAAGATCCTTGGCGATTACGACAAATCTGATGTGCCGTCTTTGCAAAGCATCGCCGAGTCCATCAAAAAGCTTTTGGAGCGGCAGCTCCCTCAGGAATCGATTGACAGCCTGCTAGCAGCCACCCACGCCGTCCAGTCATTGTCTGATCGTCAAAATGATATTGACCTGCAAGGAGCCCTTGAGTCTATTGCAGAAAGGTAAAAGTGGCGTATTGTCATTGAGTATGTCGTTCTGACAGATTGGCAGGTTCCAAGGCAAGCCTGATGATGTGAGTGTGACTCGAGAGACTCTGCAACACGCCGCAAACACTCTTGAAGAGCGGCTGCGCAGCCTAATACAAGAGCTACAAAAGAAGCTCGAATGCTCTACCTCTACGGAACGTGACATTTCAGACATTCGACAGAAGAACGCAGTCCTCGAAGAGCGTTCCGCAACTCTCCAGGAGAAGGTCGATTCACTTCAACAAAGGCTCAATACTGCATCGTCTGGAGAGTTAAGTGCCCGGGAAAGCCTTGCAAGGGCACAAAATGAGCTCTCCAATCTCAAGTCCACTTTTCAATTGGCTGATTCTGCGCGACTCCGTGAACTCGAGTCGAGCAGGGCGGTGGCTGATCAAGAGCTTCAAAGTGCTCGATCTAAGCTTGGCGAAGAAGAAGAGAAGCTCCGCACTCTTACTAAAACCGAACGAGAACTCCGTCAAAAATTCGAAGAGCTGAAGGTATGTTTCTACCAATGAGTCTCTGGTGTCAAAAGCTAACTATGGTTAGGGTCGGTACAAAGAAGCTGAAAACTCGATTTCGCGCTTGCAGGCGGAGAGCAGCACAGAAGGCCAAAATGTAAGTTCATCAATGTATAAAATCAAAATTGCTCTTCTGACAAAGACTTAACTTCAGGTTTCCAAGCAGATTGAGCAAGAACGGGAGCTTGCGCGTGAGTATTACGCACGAATGTCTCGAGACATTTGCGAGCAACAACGCATAAGGCATGTGAATGAACTGTATGAAGAGCAGCAAAAATTCCGCGGAGCCGATGGGAGTCTGAAATCTCTCTCCGCCGAGATTGTCTCCCTAAAGGATCAAATTCGGCGCAAGGATGCTGAAATCCAACCCGTCCAGAGTGTTCAGCCTGAAGAAACAAGCAGCGAGACTCAGGAACTCAGACAGAGTCTTGCCGTGGCCCAGGATCAGCTGAAGTCTCAAGAACTCAAGATCTCGGCTTTGCAGAAAGAGAAGGAATCCCAAACCCTCTCCGGAACCGCTAAAGACCAAGCTCGTACTCACGCAGAGCAACGTACAAGGGAACTCCAAGCCTCCTTGGAAAAGTCGTCGGCTGAGAGCGCCGAGAATTTGGAGAAAATCCAGCAACAGCTCAACAGTCTTCAAAGTCATGAACAAGAGGTTGATTCCAAGTACCAGAAATCACAGGAGATGAACAGAACTATGCAAGAGCAACTGGAAAGCGCCAATGTCGAGCAGGAAGAGCTCCGTCAGCAGCTCCAAGAAGCGCAGGAAAGACTCGATGAGTTTGATCAAGATGCTGAGAAGCAAAGACGGGACGTGGAAGAAGAGCTTCGGAGAAGAGAGGAGCAAAGGGCAGCTGAAGTTGAAGAAGAACAACGTCATCTGCAAGAATTATACGCTCTCTTGGAGGAAAACGAAGCTATTCATCAGCTCAAGTGCAAGGAGTACGAAGATCGGCTACGGGAATTTGATCAGAGTCAGCTACCAGGGACTCAAGCGGCTTTCTACCAAACCCCATTGCTTATACCTGAAGCAGGTGCACCGACCCGAGTGTCAACGGCTTCTTCGCGAGGTATCTCAACCCCAGCTCTTGGTGCCTCAGCACCTGCGGCAAATTCAGGAACTCCAAGGAGACCACAAAAGAAGGTGGACCGACGTATCAACTCTGTGGTTAACGTTGGCCCTCGAGCGCAACTGGACACCAGAAACTTGCAGAGCCAAGAAAGTGGTCCTCATGTGTCGCAATCAGAAGGCAAGCATATTTTAAAAGATCCTCAACGGGGCCCCCAGGGCTTGCAATTGCAGAGTCAGGCCGAAGATACCATCGATGGACGTGCCCGGGTCTCACAAGAGCTTGGTAAGCAGGAGACTTTGACAGAGATCCCAGAGACCATTCAGGAATCCTTGAGCAATCCAAAGCTGTTCTCTCAATTCGAAGAAGAGCATTACGCCAGCCGAGAGGACGAAACACCCAGCAGCTTGTCGGTTATGGAACAGTCGGATTTCGAAGATCTGCAAAAAGAATGTGAGAACCAGCTTTCAAAGTCCACTCCATCACCGCAAGATCATTCCTATCACTCGGAACGTCTTACCGCCTCATCTCCGACACAGCGTTTGAGCAAGGAATCTGCGGCAAGACAGGGGCAATTGTCACTGGAAAATCCCTACTTCGTGAATCTCCCGACCTCTCGGGCAAACGAGAGCAGACGAATGAGCTCTGCAAATCACCTACGCCAAAGTTCTCACCAGCCTACCCCCGAAGCTGCGGGTCCAGATATCCCTCGCACGCCTTCCAGACCCTCCCAAATTGATCACGGGAAAGCTTTTAGTCAGAATAGCAGTCCTGCATTTATCGGTAACCACAATAACAGGAATCGAATTGTCTACGGCCATGGACGAGGCACGACGGAGAGTTCCCATCGTTTCAGTACTCCGACAGGTGTACCAAAGCGTCAAGCTTCTGGTACTTTCGAAATGTCTTCGAACAAGCGGACGAAGAGTACCGCCTCTGCAGCTGCCGGAATGCTTACAAGGCCGAGTCCGCCCGTGACTAGAGCATCTGTCAGAGGCGGTCCGCGTTCGCACGTGTCGGAAACCCAATCTCAAGCTCAAAATATCAAGTCCACCGTGGAATCTCAGGTTTCGACGTTGAGAGCCGGGCCACAATCTCAACTCGGATCAACCAAGGCTTCGCAGTCTCAGCATCGGAGCCTCTCCCAAATCCCAGCTGTCTCCCGCTTGCGGTCTTCACAGGGATCTTCCTCCGGCGCCACTGGTACCTCCTCCCCGAACAACCCGCGGAGACGCAACAGAGCCAACGAGAAAAGCCGTTTCGATGCAGAGATCTTCGGAAAACTTTGAAAGCCACGGTATCCCGGATCCGATCTGCTGATTCACGATGGTAATGGCTAAGACTCGCCCATGGGTCACGCACCGTTCAGGTACTCGGGAAGTCTGTCTCGTCAAAATGCTTGCTGATGCAAAAGAGAAGTATACTTACACCCAACAATGTTCAGTATTTTCCTAATTCGCTTCCCTTTCGTTCTTCGAGGCCTGCATGAGGTGGAAGTAATGGCAAAGCATAAAAGCATGTATGGGGCTTACACCGCATGGTGGTGGAGGGTTGCACTGGATCTGATTTTGTTCTTTGCCTCATTTGCTTACAGCTTATCTTCTTTTCATGGCTACCATCCTTTCGCGGGAATGTATCGTACAGATAGTTGCTGAACCAAATAGCCGGTTGCTCTTAAATTCCCACCAACGCCGTGATATCATGCTCTCCCTTTATTCATTCCCTGAATAGCAGCTACAGCTGCGACCATGAGCTGTGGGCGATCGGTTGACATATCTCCGTTAATCCACCCACTGCATAAACTTGTTCGACGGAAGGCAGGTAGTTCGTCTCGTTTTTGAATCAATGCCGGCAGTTGCCGCACTCCTCCGCGTGCCGTGTCGACGTCTATTTTCCGCGTTTCGCTTCAAGGAAAAGCACCTTCTTCCGCACTGCGAATGACCGACACGTTAGCTTTCATCCGTTCTTCCAGCACCCGCCCCGCCACGCCCAGCCAGGATTCCGCATCCGAATCACCCCAATTCCTTCCCTTCCCCCGTCCCACTCTTTCAACCGCCTCCAAATATTCCCCATCTTCCTTTCTCGGACCCCCCTCCCGCAGAGAAACGAGAAAGCATCCCACGTGGTGTCGTTGGCGGGAGACGTACCGACTGGATCGTACTTGAGCATGCTGAGCGGGCGGTGCGTGCGCGGCCGCACGAACGTCTTGAAGTAGCCGGTCATGGCCATGGAGATGAGGCGCACGGCGATGGTGCGGGACTTCTCTGCAGCGGGGGCGGAACGGGGTTCCAGGCGTTAGTTTCTTCGTGTGCGCGCGCGCGCGTGCGAGGAGATGGGAACGGCAAGCGGCTGCGTTGCGATGCGTTCCGGGAGCCGCGCGCCAATGGAGCGGGCCGTGGGATCGGGCAGGGGGAGGGGAGGGATGGCGGCGGTGACGTACGTTTCTTCGCCATGGCGGCCGCGGTTGGTGGTGACGGAGGTGGGTTTTGCTGGAGCGAGCAGTGCGGCGGAGGTCGCGAGGCAGCTCGAGGATGGATTGATGGGCCGGCCGCCGGGAGATTGTCGGCGGTCGGCGTGTCGGCGCGGGCTGGGGTGCGGTGCACGGGCCTGGTGCGCCTGCGTGTCGGCGTTTCGTGCGCGCTGGCCGCCGACCACAGCCTTTCACTCGTCCGCTGTGGATGCGGGTTGCGGCAACCCTTGCAGGTGGTGCGCTTATCTCGCTGGTTTGGGGTTGGGTGGGTGTCAGGGCTGGGTCTGGAGCGGGTGGGTGGGTTTAGTGCGTCGATGGGGCGCTCAGCACGAGGCTTTGCGCTGGATGGAGAGGTCGACTCACTTCGATGGGTAGGGAAGAAGGCATGTGGCCTGGATTCGCTATGCGTGGAGGATTGGAGAGCTCGGCGCTATCTTGAGTGTCATGCAGTGCAGCTTATGGAACACCTCGCGAAGGTTTACACATACACAACGTGTGCTCTCCGGCGCATCCTGTTCGACGAGCCCGGCGGAGGGAGTTCACTTTGGGATTGGTTGTCCGTCGACCTTATCTGTCTCTCCATGCTGCTCTCATGCGCTCGACGCTCGTGGATATGTCAAGCGAGCTGACTTCCTCTTCGAGTACGAAGAGGCTGCCGCGATACACAGGCGAGCGAATGTGATCCGCCGAAAGGATGCGCCGGCTGGTGGACCTGCCCGAAATCATTGATCCTCTGCTTCAGCGCTTTCCGTCGTACAATCGGCGGCTCGGCTGATCCGCACCAGCTTGCGCTGCTTGACTTTTGCTTTGGCGTATATGTACTGAAGGGCCTCTGCTCTCGCGTTTGCAGCACTGACAGCCGCCCTCTGGACAGCTGAAGCATTCACGCGGGTGGGTAAAGTGCTCCTCCACTTTGCCGTTGCACTCGGATGAAGGCTTCACCTGTCCATACCCGCTGCTACGCGCTATCGCTGTCCGCAGACTCCATGGAACCCCCTTAATTCTCCCATTGGCCTTGGACACCACAATCACCAGCACGCCATCCGCCTCATAACCATCATCATGGCAGAGTAGTAGCAAAATGCACCTCTTCCCCGCACCTGTCAACCGGTCGTCTTCCGGATATGCGACCGTTGCACCGCTCAGGACCTATCCGGTCTCGCCCTGGCCTCAAGTTCCCTTCGCGCCGCAGCCGCCGTCATCATCAGACTCCGACAGTCCTCCAATCACCGCACAGGTCCACCGAACCTCCCCTCGTGCGCTTCGGCAATAAGCTTCCTAAGCTCTCGGGGCCTCGACGCCATTCCATACTACGAATCGTCGGCTGATGAGGTTCACGAGAGGGTTTCAGCCGTATCGTGCTGAGGTATTTTATCCAAAGACCAGCATCTCCGAGCTCACGCGGCGATAAGAGAATACAGGGTCCCTAGCTGAGCGGCCTGTCCACTGCACTGCATGCATGTCGCAAGTGAGACGTTGGTAAGCAAAGTGTGGAGTTAGTCCTTCTCTTCCATTTTCTTCATAAGTCTCCTGCCGTGTCTTTCCCCTTGAAATCAATTATCTGCACGTCACGAAGCCGGCGCTTGGAAATCCCGACAGAAAAGTTTGTTTTTCTTGCAAGAGTTAGGAATCAAGTGTGGCGGAGTCGCGGCGCGAGTGGGCTAACGAGACAAAATCGGAGTGGCTCACGGGATCAATATTGAGGCAGGGGTTGATGCATATCTCGTTTGAGGTCTCGCGCCGTCGGGCCTGCAGCGATTAGTGGCCGGATACCGCCACACCGACAGACTCCACTTGGAGACACATCACACAGACATTCACGAGAGAATAGCGCACTCCTCCCATCTTACCTGGCGACAACAAACCTAGCTACAGCTGTTTCCAGTCTTGCGCTTGCCCGGGAGGAGTCCAGGAGACAGGGACTACACCTGCTGTGTAACTCGTTGTATCACGGCACGCGTAAGAACATGGTAACGGAAGACCCGCCCAATTGCCGCCGTACTGCAGAACATGACGCACTCACTCGAGTGGATCATCCCTTCTTGACCGGAAACAAGGCTTCCTCGGCGACGGATCGGCTGGCCGACGGCGACTCCATTCGCATGTGCGGTTGAGCTACATGATAGGGGATTGATCTTAAATGACTTTGACGTTCCTGTCCTGAAACGACCGACGCTTGCACCGCCCGCTTTGTTCACGTCAACTTCTGCAAATCCTACCGTATATTTGGCTGCCGCGCCACGCCGACTCTCCGAAATCCCACCAACCATCGCTTCCTCTTCAAGACTTGACATCTCGCACCCAACGCCACATCTCCCATCTCATCCTTCTCTGATACCAAACACCTGGTTCTTCTCTCCTACCTCGCAACCCCCAAACACCAGCCTACGCACCCACAACAACCAGAAAAGCCCTCCCACACCTCCTCCGCCATGCCGCCCCGCCTCAGCACCCTCTTCCACCTCTCTCCCTCCTTCGACCCCACCCACCGCTTCACCACCTCCAGCCTCCTCTCCCCGCTCTCCCTCGGCCTCGCCCGCGCCCTCATCGCCACCTACGGCGTAACCACCATCATCGTCAGCCTCGCGCTCCGCCACCAATCCTCGGCCGCGCAGCCCTCCCCCGCGCAGTCGTTCTCGTACTTCAGCACCATCACCTGGTGGGGCATCACCTCCTACCACGCCTTCGCGGCCCTCCACACGCTGGCGTACGCGCGCACGGGCCGGGCGCCGCTAGAGCGCTGGTGGGCCGGGTTGCAGGTCGCACACAGCGTGCTGTGGAGCACGATCGCGGTGTTCCCGCTGCTGGTCACGGTTATCTTCTGGGGCGTGCAGTACAAGCCCGGCAGGCTGGATTCCCGGCTGGGCGCGTGGAGCGATGTGAGTGTTTTCTCCCCTCCCACCCAGCTTTCTGGTTAAAGGATCGGGGCTGATGCCCAGCCGGCGCTAGGTCTCGCATCATGCGTTGAACTCGGTCTTCGCGGTCTTCGAGATCGTGTTCGCGCGCGCGGAGCGCATGCCGTGGATGTGAGTTTGCCTTGTTTGGTGCTTGTCTTGGTCGGAGCGCTGACGGTGTGGGCGGGTAGACATGCGCCTGTTCTGGTGGTCTTGCTTGCCGGGTATGCTGGCATCGCGTATATCACGCATGATACCGAGGGGTTCTACACGTATGGCTTCTTGGATCCCACGAAGAGGTCGCGTGGCATGCTGGCGGGCATTATTGTTGGTATGGGAGCGCTCGTCGTGGTGTTGTTTGCGGTTGTGTGGGGTCTGGTGTGGTTGCGGCTATGGGTTTTCGAAGTGAAGCTTGGACTTACTGGGAAGATGGCGGAGGCGGATGGAGAGAGGTTGGGGAGTGTTATAAGTGCGGGGGAAGAGCAAGACGGAGAGGGAGATGATGACAGGGAGAAGATGGAGGAGGGGAGGCTCGAGAGGACTGTGTAGTTTCTCTGCATGGCTGCGTCGGCTTTGTAAAGTGGTTCAACATTTCTTGGAATCAAGGAAAGAAGATTATTTAAGTGAGCCGAAAGATACCACTGGAGGACACAGACAGCTACGAAGGGCTGATGTTGCAAAAGGCAAGTGCGAAGATGTTCTGGCCTTGCCCTCTACGAGAAAGAATGGAATTGAAGAAGTGGTTAGTTATTGATCTGTTTCATGGGTAGAATCATCTCAATAGTCCGAAAGCTCATAAAGATCAGCTCAAAAAGTACTGCAAGACGAAAAAGTTTTCACGGGCAGTAAAAGCATTTATTCGGGTGTGTTTGGCATCGATTTTGCAAAATATTTGCATCCAGATCAATGCTTCAACTATCCATGTATGTTTTGGGTTTGAGCCAGCACAAGCTCCCCTTGTATTCACCAAAGTGGGTAACCTAGTTCTGTGATGAACTCCACACTGATTTTCCACGGTGCCATGTTTCCAGAACCTTTGCATCCTTGAAGTCTCCCAAAGTAAGGTCACAATTCACAGAAATGAAGTTCGCAAGCTTCCCGACCTCAATGCTACCGAGCTCATGCTCTCGACCTACCGCCTTCGCGCCTTCGATCGTGATGGCTCGCAAAATCTCTTCTGGCTTCAGCTTGGTAGCCACAGCCTGCAGTGTCGGAAAGAGATTCGGAGTATCAGTCAAGAAATAATCTGTACCGATTGTCATGCGCACATCTTCGTCGACCAACTCGCGGAAAGGCCATTTCAGAAGATGGGGAACGGCGTCAACCACTGGGCTATGAAAGATTGCCGGGGACATCTCAGCTGTGACACGGAGTTCCTTAAAGCGGACAATGTCATCTGACAGTTTTAGTGGTATAGCACTTCTGAAGGTGAAAGGAGCAGATACCTTTATGTATTGCGTTGCAGTGCGCCACCTCATGGCTCGGGCCGGACGAGCTGCGTTGGCGGACTTTCTCAATGGCGTCCAAGGCTCTCCTGACACTACCTTCACCCGCACAGTGTATCTTGCAGGTGTAGCCTTTGGTGTCATACTTGATCAGCGCGCCAAGTAAGGTGTCCCAATCCACCAAGATCATCGACTCGTCAGGCTTCCCATCCTCACCGATGTCGCATTGTGTGAGGTTCGGAGGGAGAGGTGCGCCATCCAGCCAGAATTTGACAAATTTGGGCTTCACGTGTTCTGACTCAAAAACGTCCGCAACCTGCAAAAGTGCTTGCAGCGTCTCCGCGTCTTCCTGCGCATATCTCGCTGGAGAGTGGACGATGTGGGTATGAATGTCGACGGTCATGCGGCCCGACAAGTCGATCTCTCGCAAGGCTTTCAAGTATCCCGTATTCGCCGATGCCTCCTGGCAGGAAGTGATGCCGTACTTGTTGCACACATTCATGCTGTGCTCAAGGGCGCGTTGGAGGAAGCTCAAAGGAGGCTTGGGTATCTTCATCCAGACATTGCCAGAAGCGCTCTCCAGCAATTCGCCTGTGATTTCGCCATTGTCACGCGTGAGAAACCGCCCTCCTGGGGGATCTTGCGGGTTGTTGAAATTGTAGCCGAGTCTCTTCAGCCCTTCGGTATTCACCAAGCAGTTGTGAAGCGAAGGATCGCGGACAACTACTGGAGTGTCTGGAAACTCGCTATCGAGGTACTTACGGTCCGGCTTGCCTGCAAATCTCTGTTACTACAGCAATCATATATGGAGGCGCACTCTTCACCTTCAGGAAAATTCTGCGCATCGTAGAAACTTGCCACAATCCAATCGCCCAGAGTGTGGGCATAAGCACACTGGCACGACGCGTCTTTGATGTTGGATGCCAATGATGCGTGGTCCGATGCAGTCCCAATCAATGCTTCGCTGAGTTGCTGTGTCGCAGCGCCAAGCAGATGGGTATGCGCATCGTGGATTCCTGGCATGACAAACTTCCCTCCAAGGTTGCGGGCAACATATCCTTCCCGGAGGGCGATCGCTCGGATCTCCTCGTTGGTGCCGATGGATGAAAACTTGCCCGAAACATCGACGATAAAACCTTCCGCCCACGGCCTCTTCGAGTCGACAGTGAAAATGCGTCCGTTGAGATATGCCAAGGCCATCTTAAAGAAATGGGATGCGAGTGAGAAACTATCTCGTAGGAGCTCAGTGTATGTGGAGCTCTTTGTGCCCCATCCACTACGCTTATGCCAAGACTGAACCCCGCATACAGCACACGTCAGAATACCACTTTTGCTTGCCGCTATTTCCCGGCGGAATGCTAACGTTTGAGCGACGGTTGGCGGGCATGTAGGATATCGTCGGAACATTTCCGCCCTACAACCTGGGTACTGATGATCCGCTAGTAGCCGCGTTCGTGTCGCTTTGCACCGCGGCACCACGCAAAAAGCCTTCATTGGCTAAGTTCCCTCGCTATGACTTGCCATGCAAAACATCCACTTGACAACATGACCGAACATGCATCAGTGGTCTTAAAGAGTCTTGACAATAAGCTAGTAAATTTGGCATCATCTCTGGGTAGCAATCTTGCGGGCATCGGCTCCGGCCTGATTGTGCCTCCAAAAGCACTACCAACGAGAATAGTTCAGCGGTTGACGTATGTACATCCCCTAATGTATCCTTACACTAATAGTATCATTCAATCTCATCGAAGTAGTTTGAAAATTTGAAAATACTTATAATGAAGTCTCTGTCAAATGGTGCTACTGCCTCTTGAGTCTGAGGTTCGGAGCAACCTGATGACTATTTCGTTTCCCTCCAAAATCTCCGAATATCGCACAAGATACCCCTTTGCCCATTTTTCGAGTTCATCATTCTCAAGTACTGCAATTGCAGCCATGTCCGGGGCGTCGTCTCGAAGCCCAGACACACTGTCAACAAGCAGCCTGAGGAGATCAATGTGTCGGTAAGACCGCGTACTTAATGACTTCCGTGTGTAGAAAGCCATTCCGCCGGTAATAAGTGCTGCTGATAGTGTAGAGAAGAGGCCAAGAGCAAGGACAGCCGGCACATAAGTCATGCGGTAAGCCTGGGCCCTCGCTGTCGTAGCGATGCTGTAGAAATACTCCGAATCATTCCTCGTAGAATTAGAAGCCGCAGCTTCAAGCATGATACGTTGAACCTCTCCGCTAGCGTAGATGAAATTGGTGACAAGAGAAGAGAAATTGGCACAGTGATGACAAGTGTCCGGGAGATCATGACCGTCGCATGAGCCATTGAAACTACCTCCTAGTTCTGCACCGATACGTGCCAAGTCGCTAAAAGGAGCTTGGTAGACAAGATAATTCTGCCAGTTATATAGCAATGATTGGACCTCAGAGCTGATGTTATTGGGTGTCCAGGATCCAACGGCCCAATTGTGGGAATCGGGCGCACGTGTATAGTTGACGTAGCCTTCGTGGCGCAAGATTTTGCAAAATATACCATAGGTTGATGACGTTGCGTAGCTCGAGTTGTCGGCCCGATATGACGGTTCATCCAAGCTCGTCCTAGAAATGTTGAGAACACTTGGTTCTACCAAACCAAATATTGATGGTATCTTTGTTGAACAATTGCCGTGGAGTGTATATCCGAGGAAGGCATCCGAAAGACTGAAAGCAACATAAGGATCCTGAATGATTGGCGGGTATGCGAATGTCCCATGCGTGGATGAAAGGTCTGCGTTATAGCGAATTAACGGATGGATGTGTCTTAACTCGACAGATATGTTGTCTTTCGAAAAATTGATTTCGCTAATTTGAGCTGGTCGACATTGTGGCGATAGTTTATAGGTAGGGATGTTGAGCAGCCGTGTGTAAGCCAGGGGGACGTCATACACTGATTTTCTTGTGGCATTGATACCCAAGTATTCCATGCTTTTCTTAGAAATATTTGCAGCGTTTTTGTAACTCATTTTGCTAAAAAGCTCCGTTAAGTCGTTCATAATGTCTGTCTGCTGGGAAATCCCGAGGCTGTAGTCCGGTGATAGTGTGAATGGCTCCCTGTTGATTGCTTCATCGCTAAGAAACTTCAACCTTCCTTCGTGGCCTGCAATGTCTGTCTTATATGCTTCATACGCGATGAAGTTAGAGAACGCAGTTTTGGAAAGAGCCGAAAGTAAGGTCAGAACTCCCAAGAGCGCCAGCCTCCCAGTACCAGCGGTCATCAATGTGTATAACTTGACCAAGTCATACGACCCACTGGATGTGCTGCATGCTTCGACGATGGTTGACAGAGGAAGTCCATGTGAGCGTTTGTGCTCCCCGACTGCGGATGTTCGACCATTTGTAAACCAGATAAAATTGAGTATCACAAGTGTAAGTGGTGCTAAGACAGCACTGCAAACGAAATCGATAATCTTCGCCTGAGTTTGAGATAATTTTCCGCCGATGGGATCGCCTGTGAACGTATGGAATGCCGTTCCACTAGCGAAGATCGATGATATCCATATGATAATTGAGATTGCTGGGAGTCCAATCGAGGCCGCTATTACCACATATTTGGGGAAATGTGACTTTCTAGGCGACTTGATAATGGATGTAACGGTGGAATGCGAAGATCCATTCCTAAGCATTGAGGCCTCAGAGTACGTAGCAACGTCAAGTGACGCATTCGAATCATCTTCGTGACGTTCGGTTCGAAGACCAGGCCAGTCATCACGTTGTTCAGTACTACTTTCCAGATATCCGATAAAGTCTGGATCCGTATGGGCTTCGGTACTGGCGGAAAGACTGTAGGTTTCCATGAGACTGATGTTTCCGATCAGCCTCGGGACAGATCCAAGAGCGCTTAAGACCGATCGTTGAGGATGATAAGACTCCAGATTGAATGTTTGAAGTAAGACTGAGGATAAAGTGGAATATTGGCGAAACTTGGTGATAGAATGATAGGTACACCATAAGCTATGTTGAGTGGGGTCTTGTACTCGGAAGTTCTGCTGAGGCTGAGTTTCAAGCAATCTTGAGGCTCACGAGGTCCTCTCGGTACCATTAAATAAGGTCTACGTCTGTGAATACACGACATGAGGCAGTGTCGGACTTACCCGTTGCTAAAAATAATGCGAATACCAATGTTTATGCAGTACGGAGTTGAACAGTCAGTCTTGTGTGTTGTACAATCTAAACTTGTCCTGAGATGTGTATCAGCGCATCGTTTGTGGCATCAGGCCACCCTTGCTAATGATACACAAGAATGATAAGGCCACCAGCAGCGCTGAGTATTTGTTAGCCGTGAGACTGCTAAACATGCTACGCTCCTATTCCATTCTATTGAGTATTAACTCACCTCGGATATAAGTTCAAGACTGCTGACTAGCGCTTTTTGGAAAATTGAAAATCCAAGAGTTTCCTATTAGAGAAATAGAACAGCTTCAGCTAATTTCGCCCCCACCCTTCTCGTAAATGACCTCTCATATTTGCAGGCCAAGGAAGGATGAATCCGTGGCGCCTGCACGTAAGCTGTAGCCTAACAGCAGGCGTCAAGACATCCTTGCACGATCACATGCAATCCGTCAGCTCAGCGACATAAAGGCTACTTATGCTCCGTTGACTGCGTAGTCTCGTACGAAATACGACCCAGAAGAATATCCCATCATCTGCCAACCAGAAATAACCACCATGGGCATGCCTATTGACATCAACTACGACTTGAGAGGCGATCCAACTGTTGGGAAGCACACAGCAGTCCCTGGCTACAGCGTTCGCGTCCAAATCGAAGGCGCAATTATGCAGTATGTCCAAATCGCCGATGACTGCCAAGGCTACGATTTCATGTGGGCAACGGTTCGGTTTGTGCAGTCTCCCTCAAGGATACCCATGCTCCCTCTGATCAGTGGTTCGTGTTTGACAGGTCGGGCGCTCACGGAAATCCACCCGATGAGCCGCGCAGGCACATCACGGTCGAATTCAAAGACACCAATATGCACACAAACGGCACAAATCGGACAGCACATATTGTCTTTCAGACTGAGGCAAAGGATGATTTCAACATCGACTACCAAGCGTCGAGGCTTTTCCGGGAAGGAAAGGACAAGTCTTAAGACGGTGTAAATTCCATCAGCTTTACTGGCGGGCAAAAGTCCGGTCGGAACAGCTTTCGGGAGCGGATGGTTGATTGTCTTCTCTATGTGTGCCTTTAATGTTAAAGGTAGACGTCTAAAGTATCTGTCCTCACACAGATGTACTACAAAAAACATACCAAAGTTGTCCGCATGAACTGGGCGTATGTGAATTTGCTTTAAGGATACCTAAAGCTCAAAGAGATGCTTAATAGCTGGACACAGGGAGGGAGTAAGCATTATCTCTCGGAAATTCAAATGGATAAGTGACCTAATGATCAACCCCAAAATGAGGTATGAGGACATCGAGGTATCCCAATGATCCCGCCACTGGCGTCTATCACGCGTACGAGGCAGCTCGAGCGCGCGGCGAACGGCTTTCTGTCTGCGTCGAGCTGCTGCGCAAAGCGCTATACACGCTCCTCCTGGGCCACTGCCACGACTTCCTCGTTGTCGACGACTTCGACCGGTGCGGTGCTGCGGTCGACATATTCCTTGAGGACGAGTTCGCAAGGCTGCAGCGGCACGAGCTGAAGATCATGGTCACCTGTCGCATTTCATTCCAGAAGCCCATGCAGTAGTTTTCGTGCTACGTCGAGGACGAGGACGGAACGTGCAGCAACATGGATCTGAGCGTCTACTGGCAGTGCCGGAAGTGCAGCGCAGGCTGGGACCCGGACGGCGGCGACGAGAGCGAGCACTACATCTGCAACGGCTACAGACGCAAAGGTGAAACATGCCCGACCTGGTGAGCCCTCCTCGCCCAGCCTCGACCAGCACCGCTGACAACCCTCAGCGGCCCCGCCGCCCACCTCTTCGAGCCGTACATCCACATCGAGCTCGACCTCTCCAGCGCCCTCCCCTCCCTCATCGCCCGGGCCCTCGAGTCCGAGCACGGCGACCTGGGCCTCGCCAGCGGCGCCGCCGACAAGCCGCCCCTCCCCGCCCTGGGCCGCGCCCTGCGCGACCCGCGCGAAGCCGTCGACAGCATTGCCGCCCTAGTCACGCTCTTCGACGCCGCGCTCACCTACATCGCCGCCCGTCCGCCGCCTACCCCCGACCTCGGGCTCACGGCTGTCGCGCTGGCCGCGCCGCGCTACGCCGGCCTGCCGTTCGACGCGCTGGAGCGTCGCCTGCGGAGTAAGATGCCACCGCCCGGGATGGTGGCGTCGCGGTACGGGTTGGATGAGGTGTTGAGGGTGAATGGGTCGACGGAGCGGTGCGTGGTGCCGTTTCACGACCCGTTTTTCCTGTATGTGAAGGACGGCTACAACGAGCTGCTGTTTTGGAAGAACGCGGACGAGGTCGAGGACGGTGGTGCAGGTACAGGCGTTGGAGGCGGGGCAGCGGCGGCCGAGGGAGGTGAGGAAGGCGGTCAAGGTGCCAAAGGCGAAGATTCTGCGTGGGCAGGATGGGGAGGATCATAGGGACGTTGATTGGAGCATGACGAAACCCGTCAGGCGGGGTACTTTGGCGTTTTAAGCAGCATCATGTGGGGACGTCGAACTTTCAGGTCCCTGCGCAGAGTCTTCATGCACATGTGAGGCTATTTGAGGGAAGGCGAACAATGTGCGAAAAGTAGAGACGTTTTACACGAAAGACAGGCATAGACTTCCACGTATCTATCTCTTCCCATTTCATTGTCTCAATTCAACCAGATCTTATATTTTCCGTCCTTGTCGCAGCCACCCAAGATGTCAGACTCCTCCCTATGCTGTATAGCTTCCAACACTGATGAGCCCAACCCCGCAACCTCCAGTGCGCCAATGTGGTAGAAATGATTTTGTTTGGGTCCAGGCTCCAAGATGATGCCGACACCGTCGTAAGTCTCTTCCGTCTCCTTTTCTCCTTCTTCAGTCTCCACCCCAATCTCGCCCTCAGCATTATCCTCAATCTCATCTTCCGAGTTTTCTTCCGCCGGACCCTCTGAAAAGTTACATACATCCTCTTCAGACTCTCCTTCCATGTCATCATCTTCAACTTCCCACTTCGTCATCGCCAATACCATAAAGTAAACCATCCCTTCCGTCGAGGTCTGCGCAGTGTCTGGAAAGACTTCGATGGCAGCACTCCACTTACCTCCCTCTGGAAAGACAAGCCTATACTCATCCTTCACCGGATCAAACACGCACTTCGCCCTCCCAACATACCCGCACAGCTTGATAGCCCGATCCTTCAACTCCGGATACCCGTCCCTATCAAACCTCACCCTCCGGCCCTCCTCCGCCACCACCCCCACCCCCATCTCCATCCCCATCCTCCTCTCCCACGCCCCCAACTGTTCCTCCCAACTCCCAAGCCTCTCCCCCTTCACCCCACCCCTAAACCCCTCCTCCAACTCCAACCCCACCGCCCCGCCCTCCAACCCGACCCACGACCAGCCCGGCGCCCACACCCGCACCCTGCGCACGCCCTCCACGAATCCCCGGTCGCTCCTCCGCTCGTCGCACTTCTGACGGTCCTCCTGCCCGTCTTCACCCCCCCGCCGACCCGCGCCCACTCATGCGGCTCGTTCGCGCTCGCCCCCAGCCGCTCTTCTTCGACGCACCCGCGGTCTGCGGCACGCATGTCAGCAAGCATCCCACGGAGCCCCCTCTCCCCCCTCCACCCTCGTCCCGGACCATGCAAAACCCCCTCTCCGGCAGGACCTCCTCCACGCCCTCGTCCGCCGCCGTCGCCCTTCCCGCAGCGCGCACCGGCCCGAAGGCGATGGCGACGGACTCCTGGCTCTCGCGGATGAAGCTCGACCTGCTGATGCCCCGCCGGTGCAGCGGCTCGGCGAACGGCTGGCCTGGGCGAGCCGGCGCGCATCCTCGAACGGCGCGTCGCCGACCGCCGACGCCTCGAGGGTCTGCGGAGGCGTCGTGGTGCGCGGCCCGCCGCTTGCCGGGCTCGAGGGTGGGCGTCGTGCAGGAGTTGCGGATGATTGCGGGCGCGGGTGACCGAGGCGGGGGACGCTCTGGCCTCTTGGGGGCCTCGTTTGGAAGACCTAGCTTGCTTTCTGGGGATTTCTGGATATGTGATCTTTTGGGGGTGGCGGCTTGCGGCCTCCGAGGTTCAAGTAGGTGGGCGGTGGTGGGGGCCGAGAAGTTGGAGCGACCGGAGCTGACTGCATGATCAAGCTACCATGGGGGCGAAGGCCGCGCCAGTGACGGCGGCCTGGGCATCTTTGGGGGCCACGAATCTGAGATTGCATACTGCATGAAGTCCATGCCGTGCCATTGATATAGACGGTTATGATTTGAAAGGATTGCTGGTCAGGAAAGGTGCTTTGCGAGAGGACCGGCAACGCCGCATGATTGGAAAAGAGAGAGGCGGCGATGGGAACGGAGCTGCAACTGGTAGATGTACCGACTGCAAAGGAGTGAAGAAAATGCAGAAGCTCGAAAAGCCGTCAGGACCAATTACTTGCCTGTGGTTTCTGCCCGCCGCAAAGAACAACCGAGGATCTAATTGATGCGAGTAATCAAGCGCTTGCCTGCGTAAAGCGCCTCGAACGCCCTGCTGTTGCTCAGAGTGTTGAAGGTCAAAAAAAAAAAAAAAGAGAGAGATTGGAAATCCCTTGAAATCTTCCTCAGCCAAGACCCCCAGCCTGCTCTTTCTTCCGTCCCTTTCTTCTCCCAATTCTCACATATCACTGTATTACTTCCGTCCTCACGACCTCGACCCATCCCATCCATTCCACTCACTTCCTAATCCAGAAATAGTACGGCCCCGCATCCTTCAGCACCTTCTCCTTGGCGTCCAGCAGGCCCATGAGCGTGTTGTCCGAGACGCGACGGAAGTGATCCATGATGGGGTAACTGTCGAAGATGACGCACGTCGAGACGATGCCGCGGTACTTGACTTCGCGGATCTACACTCGCAAAACAGAGTTGGCGCACGAAGTGATTCGGAAGCAAGACATTGGGGGCCGAAAAGGGAGAGGGACGACGGAACGGCGCGGTAACAGGCGCCATTACTCGCGTCCGGGGGAAAGGGTTGAAGAGGTGCGGGGAGTGTCGGGAGCAAGAGAGCTCCGCTGACAGCCTGCCGTTCGGATTGCGGAGAGAGGCCTCGTAAAGAAATGTGTTCCCTCAACGTACCTGCGCGCGCCCCCAGTACTCGTTCTCGACCCTCTTCCCGTCGTCCGTCCACGACATGACGGGCGCCACGTCGTCCGTCGACTTGAACAGCATGCCCGCCCACTTGATGCTCTCCATCATCGAGCGGCACGGGTGCGTCGACCCGTCGTCGAAGTCGCCGCCCGACCAGTCGCCCACCAGCTCTGCAGGCTCCACCGCTTCGAGCGCGTCGAACAGCGACGACAGCTCCCGCACGTCGCACGCCCCGCCGTCCTCGATCAGCTGCAGGATGCGCATCTCCGGGCTGTGCACGTTCCGGTGGTCAGTCGATTAGGGGGAATTGTGGTCGCTTTTGATGGTACGATGGGGGGATGGTGCAGAGGCGGGGAGGCGGGAAGGATTTAAAGAGCAGAGGGGGGGAAGCGGGAAGGAGGGGATGGTCTGGCAAGGGGGTGGTGTTGGTGGTGCTATCCAAAAATGACGGGCGCAAACTACAAGGTGCTCGGGTCGACCCACGAATCCATGGCTGGTGGTTTGTAAAACAAAAGCCGACAGCTCTTTGCAACACCAAGCAGCAGTCTCCCCGCTCTGGTGGCGCGGATAATTACGCGCTGAGTAAGTCTTGGTAACAAGCTCGAACGAGAGGCGGTCGCTTCGGCCGGCTCGAGCAAGCAGCAGGCAGCAAGCGGGCGTCAGGTTGGTGTAACGTGCGGTCGTATGTAGGTGGTATGCAGGCGGGCCCCGCTTACGCGCATATGTGGGTGAGGGGAAAAACAAAAAATCATAAGAAGCTTTCTGCTGCGGTGCCCTGTCGGTTTGGAGTATTTAAGGGAGGACTGAGCGCAGGGCTGGCGTGTCCCTTCGCTTTTCTAGTGAGGAAAAAAAGAAGAAAAGGTTCCGGCTCGCTGGTAACTGGCTTCCTTCGGATCCGTTTCAGGATCACGTTTTTCTGTGCGAGCAGGCCGGACCCGGTGCGCGCGGGCGTCCTGGTGCCTGGCTGCTGGGGAATCCGCACGGCAAGCGGGCGAACGAGCGAGCGAGCAAATGGGCGGGCGGAGTGGGGGGAGAGAGCACGTTGGTGGGAGCGGCCGGGCCCGTTGGCGGCGCTGGCGGCGCGCCCGCTGTCGAGTCGTCGCGTGGGAAACTCGCCGATTGCCGATTGCATTCGACCGGAGCATGGACGCCTGCTGCTGCTGCCAATGACGATGGATGCCCCCAGGCTGTCCTCGCCGCACGGCAATCGCGTCGTGCTCGATTGGCACAATCCCCTCCCTCCCTCTGCCGTCCGGACTCCCAGCGCGGCCGCCGTTCTAGAAGGCCGGCCGTCCAATCCTGACTCGCCAGGTGGCTGGCCGGCCGGCAGGCGATATCGGCCCGGCGAGCACCCTGCGAGGTGAAGGTGGAGAACTTAGCCACTGCTTCGGGATTGTGGCGTGTTTTCGCAGAAGTCCTGTGGCGCAGCGCCCTGTGTCAGTGTCGACGGAGGTGCTCATATTCGCCCTGACACCCGTGGGGACGGACTCTGCTGCTGGTGCGTCCAAATCGCCAGTTCCCCAAAGCGGCACCAGTCCGCGAGGGCACGGTGAACGCTAAAAGGGGCGGATTCTGCCGCGCCAAACGCGCGCTCCTCGCGGCCCGCTCCAACCCGTCGCCTTGCGCTCCGTGTTCGTGATATCTCGACGGGACGATCCCGCGCTTGTCGAAGCCACGCCATGGACTCGTAATAGGCCCAATCCAAGCCCGTACCCAGCAAGCCCCGACAACAAGTCCACCGCGTCAGCGCTCGACCTTCGATCGCAGGATCCTGCTTCTTGGGGACAGTCCACTGCTCGCAACCCTTTTCGGCATGTTGCATATGTTCACGCTTTGGCGCGCCGATGGCCTGCCAATCAGTTTGAATTCCGAGAGAGCAATTAGCGCGCGCAAGTAGCGGTGAAAATCATATGCGAGTGGGGTGTAGAGAAGGCGCATGAAGAGAGGCACTCAATTGGAAACGCTGCCTTCTACATTGGTTGGATGTGGAAGATGATCGTGGGTACGGAAGTACGTCCTGAGGTCACGGTACCTCCCCTTTTAGGAAAGGTGTCTTGAAAGTCTCCTATTTGCGATCTTAACGGTCGTGCGCTTGGGCACAGCGTGCAGAAGAAAAGGAGGAACCTCCGAAATAAGGACAACTTTCGAATCTCCTTCGTACATCAATGCTGGACTCCAGACGATCTCAGAATGTACCCCTTACAGTTGCGGGAACTCTTCCAAGAGGCTGCATTTTGGTGGAGCAACACGCAGAAAAGGCTTCTGTATAGATGGTCAGACACTATACTGCAGGACACAGGCATAGGAGAACCGTGCAGATCTTCCTGAAGACATCATTTCGAAGTGACCGAAGCATGATCAGACCCGTCCGGAATCAGCAACCGCCATGGTTCCCACTGCGGCGTAGTAGGTGAGCCCCGCCAGACGACTCCACGTGTACGAAGGGGCGGGAGAGCTCCGGATAAGATAGGGCCAGAGCGCAGGGGATCAAAGACGGCGCTTGTCCGATTTGCGCGGAACTCTGCAATTTAATTTGAGTAGTAGTGGGAGACGACGGCCATCTCTAGACGGACACGTAAAGAATGCATACCCTGTTGACGGTAGTTGCTTTCAAGAATCGCTCTAAAGCTAGTTAAGACTTGTGATCAAGTCGAGCACCCCTGTCAAAGATGCCGCCAGTCGGCAAATTAAGCACAGACAGGCAAGGTTTCTTGCATATGCAGCACTGTCGTGCTTCCTTCCCATGGACTCGGCTTTGCGGATCATTGGGATGGGCGGCTCCACATGGACACAGCTGCAATCAGGTGATGTTTTAGTGGGGAGCATACAGCATCAAGATATACCACGGTTCGCATTTGCGGCGCAGACTGACAGCTGTCTCCCGGCAGCGGTGAACGAGTGGTGGCGAGAAAGCGGGATCAAGATGCTGACGGTGCTCTCCGACATGCGTCCGCGGCTGTGGGGGATTCAATTGGCCAGCTGCCCGCAGGCCGCAAGGGGCGTCGTGTTCGCCGGAAAGTCGAGTCGGAACATGGACAAGCTCGACCAATTGCTCCGGAACTTCAGACGTCGTGGAAAATCCCCGCGGGAGCGGAGCTGGCTCGTTGCGGCCGGTGGCTGTCCTTTTGGCCGGGTGTCAGATGATGTGAGGAGTTCTGGAAGTGACGGTGGTCGGGGCGGCAGCAGTCGCTGCTGGCGTCGGGCCGGCCCATCTTATTCTGCTAGCGCACGCAGTGGTTGTGGATGAGGGCTGACGACGACTATAAGAGATAGGATGGTCGTTAAACGAGGCATTCAGGCACTCCGTCTCGCCTGAAGGCGGCAGGAACCTTGTTGATCGAGTCGAAAACTGGTAATTCGTTTCGCGTGCAAGGATGGAGCCTGGCGGACCTCGGGCTCGCGTGCAAGACCGTCTTGGTTATCTTGGAGGCTCCTCCAGGCCTCCGGGCCCCCTTTCACGCTGCGGCGACGGTGTGGCTGGGCGTGTGTGAAGAGCGACCGGGAATGCGGTACGAGCGAGCGAGTACGCGGGCAAGTCCGGCAGTTTCCGGCGGCAATCCGGGGACCCGGGTGACTGCTCGCAGCGGAGCAGGACGGGCGTCGACGGAGCAGCAGGCTGTTTCTGGCCAGGCGAGAGGGCAGGTGACGAGGCGAGTCGAGGTGGTGGAGCGTCTGGCGTTTCTCTTGGCAGCGGCAGCTGCGCGGCACCCGTCGGATCGACTTCGGCCCCGTCTCACCACCTCACGCTATCTCCGACGCGCCTGTTCGCGTCTTCCTTGCGCGCCTGGAGGAATGGGCGGAGGCAGCGCCTGTCTGCCGTGGTGTTCGCCCTCACCGATCCCGGGCGGCTGGCCTGCGCGCAGTCCCGTCGAGCGCGCTCTCCAATTCTCTCACAGCCAAGATAAGCATAAGCATAGTGTTTAGACTTGAAACAGTTATACATTTCGGACGCCTGGTCCAATATCTACATCAAGAAGTGCGAAAGATTCCGGTCCTGGGCATTTCGCCAATCCCAGCATTAGCCCACCGAGTCGCCTTGTCTAACATTTTTGAGGGAACTTTTGAGAGAATGCGCTTAGCAAGCCGCGGCGTCAGCCTCGGTGTACTTGCACGCAGTGCTGGGGCCGCTGCTGCCAGTCGACGGCTCGCTGCCGTCCGTGACACCCTCGAACTCCTGGCAGATGACCTCGACGCCAGTGGCGCAGGTGTTGGTGATGGTAGCAGCTGGTCGCTGTTAGTGCTGCGTCTTACAGGCTGTGCGAGGGGAGAAAACTTACTGTCACCGAGGTTGGAGTTGATGCCGGCAAGGATGTCACCAGTGGTAGCGGTGACGCCGTCGATGGTAACGTGGCGCTCAGGCATGTCGTCGCAGTTGCCGCAGCTGCGGTAGAGCTTGCCGAAGTCCTGGACCAAGAAGCCGGAGATGGAGACGGCACCAGCGCCGTTGTGCTGGATGACCTTGTCCTCAGCGCCCTTGGCACCACCGCCAATGACGTGAGTAGTGCCAGAGGCAGACTGAGTCTTGATGGACAGAGCGTCCTCGCAGACGGCGGCCCACCAGACGTTCTTGATGGTGCAGGCACCGGCGCAGTGGACACCCTCGATCTGGTCGGCGGCAATGATGACGTTGGAGAGAGTGCCACCCTCCTCGACAATGAAGACGGCATCGCTGTCGCCACCCTCCTCCTGGCCAGTGCAGGAGACACCACGGCCGAACGCCTTCATGCCACCATCGAAGTTTCCGGTGACGGTCATAGGAGCGCTGAGCTGGCTGGTGCCAGAGGAGGCCGGGAAGCCGGAGGCGGCGGTGGCGCCGCCAGTAACGCCAGGGGTGGCGGCGGGAGTGGTGGGAGTGCCGGCCGGGGTGGAAGCGGCAACGGCGTTGACGCGAGCGTTGCCGGCATTGGGGAAGCCCCAGGCCTGGCGGGCATCACGGGGAACCATGAAGGCGTCGGTGGAGACGGCGAGGGTGGCGAAGGCCACGGCGAGGGAGCGGATGCTGTACTGCATTTTGACTGGTTTGGTGGTTGACAAAAGATGGGAGTTGACAAAGTTGGATTGGCTTTCAAAGACCGTGTATGGAATGTCCGTCGGGATGGTGTCTTGCACAGCAAGGAACGAATGAAGTAAATAGTTGATGAGGTGAGCCTGCCGAAGAAAGTGTCTGGCGGAGCGATGGCTCTGGGCTATATAGGGATTCAGGTGCCCCGCGGCGGAGGCACACTGACAAGCATTTTTGCCAACACGGTTCCTGTACGAATCGAGTGGAGAGTCCCATGAAACATTCCGCTGGAGATCAAACGGAGCCAGCACTCGGGAGATCCAGCATTGCGTAGCCGGCGGGCTCGCAAACGAGAGGCTTGCCCGCAAGTGACATGGTACTGACAAGGGACCGGACCGTTTTCAGAGACTCGGTAGGTGGAAGAACCAAATTGGAGACCGGCGAAACTGAGAAACACCGGGAGATTTACGGGTCACGGCTTGGCGCTTCGAATTCATTCGTGCGATGGCCACATGCGGTGTTGAGCGGAGTCAAGGAGCATGACAACGGAGAGTCAGCGCGGGTCTTGGCACGGCTTGCCGCCGTTTAACACATGTTTAGGACGGCTTGGCGTTCATCAGGACGAAACATCGGGAGGCGCGATTTGAAAACACAGCAGTCCTCCGCGCGTGCATTGCAGCGGCCCAGCCAGAACCTGGCCCGGCCCAGGGATCTCCCAGCGCCAAGAAGGGCGGTTAGGCGTGCGCATCAGATCGTCCTGCTCATATATCCAGCGCCAGACGTCAATATCGATCGGGCCCACCATCACCGCTCCGGGCGGAGAGTGGAGAGGTGCGGCATGGGCGGAGCAGCAAGCCCGTGGCCTGGGGCTGTCGTTCCACCGTCAGGCCGTCAGTGACATCTGCGGTGGACGAGCAGCCTGGATGATTGGGAGCGTCAGGGGCGCGCGAGCATGCTGTTTCAAGGCCCAGCGATGGCTGGCGGGAGCAGCTGAAAGCGTTAGTGATCAGAGGGCGGGTGGTGGAAGCGAGCGGTTCGGCGAGGCACACCACACACGGCGGTGGCGGCGGAGCGGAGGCTGGGCCCGGAGCCGAGCGACGCAGGCAGCATTGCAGAGGCGCTGCGGGCATGAACGGCGCGCAGTCTGAGGCGGCGCGACGGAGGGCGGGTTGCTGGCGCACGCCCGCCTTGAAACGGCAGCGCGCGCGCAGAGGACGACGAGAGCGCCACCCGCGTCGGAGTCGGCGCTGGGCGCGGCACAGCGAGGCCTCACGTGATTCGGATTTGGCAGCGCCGTCGCCGTCGGACCAGCGCCTGCCCGCGGCGCGCAGACTGAGCAGCTCCGCCCCCAGGCCTCCCCGAGCCCGAGCCCTCGCTCGCCCTCGCAACATTCCGCCCAACGGGCCTGTGGCCGGTGCGAGATAACGCGGCCTCCAATCTTGCCAACGCCGATCGCCTAGCAATGTAGCATCCGAGTCACCGCGGTGGAGCGAGCCGCCCGTCCAATGGCGTCCGGCGCCGCCGCTTCGTGGTTTGCGTACCTGCAGGAGATGCTGTGCTGCAACCTGCGTGCCTGCATGCGAGCGAGCCTGAGGCTAGCCGCCGAGCCCCCAGCACCAGCTCCGTCACGCCCCAAGGCCCTCGCCCTCCAAGCTGCGACACTCCCTCCGCGGCCAGCGCGAGCGCCTCCAGCCTGCAACACCATCCCTCCGCCGGCTTTGTTTGTTCGACCCTCGCGCAGCCCGCCCGCTGCAGTTGCTGCCGGCGCCCGGATAAGAGCAAGTGCGGAGTCATGTATCGTCGCTAGCCCGCCGGCTCAGAGATATGGCGGTAGCAGGTGAGGGTTACAGCCGGCTTTCTCGCCAAAGGCAGGTAGAGTGGGAGGCCGCCGTAGAAATGCAAATGTCACCCTCGCGCGCTGTGTTCGGCGTCCTCGCGCCTTGCTTTCGCTCCTCCGCCGCGGCGAAGCAATGTTTCCCTCGAAGCTGAGTGCGATTTGCCTGCTGCTGGCTGCAGCCGGGACCGCAGCCGCCCCCTCGCAGCTCCACAGACGAAGTGCGAACAGCAGCCATGTGAGCACCACCAGATTGCGATGGGCGTGCGGGGTCGACTGACGTGGAGCAGGCCGTGAGCGTCCCTCTCACTCAATACCTCAACAACAGGGCATTCGGTGATTTCCCGGGAGATGCCGACTTCGACGGGTCGTTGCAGTCGTATCCGGCCTCCTCGCTGGAGTACTCGGGCGCCTTCACATCAGGCGCCACCGGAGTCGAATACATCTTCCCAGCTGCTCAAGCCGCCAATGCTAGCGACAACATCCTTTGTCTCGGCCAGACCATTGCCGTTCCAGCAGACAGCTACCTGAGCGCCCAGCTGCTTCTTGCCAGTGACAAGCGAGACACCATTGTGTCTGACAACATCACCTTCACCTATGCCGATAACAGCTCCTCCGTCGTCGAGATTCGTGCAGAGCCATGGTGGGCCTTCTTAACCATGTACAAGGGCGAGATCATCCTCCCTTACCGCTACCTGTCCAATGACACCAACTTCAACACTACTCATGTCTATGAGTGGACTGGCGCCTTGGACCCCTCGAAGCAACTTGCGTCCATCACCCTCCCCACCACCAGCAACACCACCACTGGTCGCATGCATGTTTTTGCCTTGTCGTTGCGCCACGCTTCCGGTGTTCAGGTGCAGCACATCCGCCCTACTCAGAAGCAAGAGGAGGGCAATGTGCAGATTGTTGAGGTGACTTTGGGCAACGCCGGTCCTTCCTGGGTCCATGGCGACGGCATTTGGGTCACTGTGGAAGCTCCCGGGGTCAAGACGGTCAAACCGGCCCAGGTCAAGCGTCTGCGAGCAGGTGACCAGAAAAAGGTGAACGTCGGTGTGGTTGGATCGACAAACTCCACTGCAACGGTCAAGCTTTCGAGCGGAAATGAAACAACGAGCTTCGCCTTCCCCGGCGCCGAGTTTGGGCTGAAGAACTACACCGAGTCATTGGACAGTCTGACTCTGCACGAATCCCCGGAATGGTTCAACAATGCCAAATTTGGGATCTTCATACACTGGGGTCCTTATGCCGTTCCCGGGTGGGGTAACTCGACCCCTTACGAAGTCTATGCAGAGTGGTATTGGTGGTATTCGCACCATCTGGCAGCGGACAAGGCGGACACCTACGACTACCATCTCCGCACCTTCGGCCCTGATGTGAATTATGACGACTTCTTCGCGAACTTCACCGCTGTCAACTATGACCCCAAGGCGTGGGTCGACCTCTTTGACGAGGCGGGCGCGCAGTACTTTGTTCTCACGACGAAACATCATGATGGTAGTTCTCCCTATGAGTCTTAGTATCATTCCACTAATGCGTCATGAAGGTTTCGCGTTGTTCGACAGCAAAGCAACTTCAAACCGAAACGCCCTCAACTACGGACCCAAGCGAGACGTCCTGAAGGAGTTGTTTGACGCGGCCAAGACTTACCAGCCTCACTTACACCGTGGCACGTACTTCTCTTTGCCCGAGTGGTATGACCCAGACTTCGACTGCAGGGGATGGTGTCACTGACGAAACCATTCAGGTACAATCCCGATTTCGGACCATACGGTTTCGCACAGAACGAAGGAAACGCGTCGACCTCCTGGCCAGGAATTCTGGCCACTAACCAGTACACCGGTGAAACAGAACCCTACACAGGCTATGTGCCTGTTGCAGACTTCATCGATGACCTCATGGTCCCACAGCAAGAGATCCTAGCCTACGACTATGAAACGGACATCATGTGGTGTGACTGCGGTGCTGCCAACGGCTCGGCCACCTTCGCTTCGGAGTGGTTCAACAAGGCAGCCGCAGCCGGACGGGCGGTCACGATGAACAGCCGCTGCGGCATCTCCCAGGGCAGTGACTTCGACACGCCCGAGTACACGACGTTCAGCAGCGTCTCGCCCCGCAAGTGGGAGAGCAACCAGGGCATGGATCCGTACAGTTACGGCTACAACCGGGCAACGCCGGACGAGGCGTACATGAACGCGTCGACCGTCGTCTCCTCGCTCGTCGACATGGTTTCGAAGAACGGCAACTTCCTCCTTGACATTGGACCCAAGGCCGATGGCACAATCGTTGATGTCGAAGCAGAAAATTTGCGCGCTGCCGGTAAATGGATCAAGAAGCATGGCGAGGCCATCTTCAACACAACCTACTGGTTTGTCATGCCGGAGGTAGGCGATATCAGGTTCACTCAGACCAACGACGCGTTCTACGTCCTGTTCTTGGAAGAACCTGTCGCTGGCGAAGACATCCTGGTCGAGGCACCTCTGCCTGTTAAGACAGGGGACAAGGTCATGGTGCTTGGTGAGGGGTTGGATGTCGAATGGAAGACGGTTGAGAATGGCATCAGTCTGACTTGGCCGACGGAAATGGAGGGCACAGGTGAATACTGTTGGGTGGTGAAGATTGAATACACCGCATGAGACCGTCTTCGGACAGAAAAACATAACGGCAGAGTTAAAGCAATTCATCCGGATGAATTGAGCCTGTATGGAATAAAACTTACGACTCCACCTTTGCACCTCACATAATCGCTATTTTATCCATCTGCCGAACTACCTCTCAGTTGAAATTCAACGACATTCTGACTCAGTGCTCCTGTCACATCCCCGTTGGTCTAGCAAACATAGCCAAACGGAGTTAGATCCAAGATTTGCCGAGGAAATGGGGTCGGATCGTACCTTGGTCTTCCCCCAATCGCCTTCTGATATCGTTGAAGTGTGCAGGCCAAGCCAGCTAAACAATGGCCGCCTATCCATTGAGCAGTCACACGCCTTCGGTTCAATACTACCGGTAGCAAGAAAACCAGCCAGTAGGTAAGGCTTTCAGCAAACTCGCTAATCCAACAATGGCTTCGCCAGCAATTTTTGCTTGGAAAAACTCTACCAAACACGTACCGGAAAGCACATCCGCGTCCGCCCGCTGCGCTTCCCACCTACAACCGCGCGGTGACAAGAAAGCACAAAAGTCTTCAAGGCGAGCCACGACTGGTTAGTCCATTCTACGGACACATCAAGCACTTCCGAGACATGGCCGTCACAGCGCCAATCTCTTTGCCAAAATGCATTTCCTGCTCTCAAAGAAGTTTACTCGAACGCAACTAACCACGACTCGGCCTACCTACTCCTCAGAACCCCTCTGCCGTGAGCACCTTCTCCCTCCCTATGGCTAACTGTGCCATTTCAATTTTCCATGTCCAGCTGTAATATCATCCGGGCCCTGACTCGAGCGGATGTCTGCGGAGCTCACTTACGCGCACATATCAATACCCGACTCCAAAGGAATATGTTCACATTTCCGCGCATGCCCTCACCACAGCTTTTTTTTCCAAACAAGAAATCCAGATAGGCTTCTCTTATGATCAGCGACAGATTGATTTTTCGGCGCATGGGCAACATGATAGCCGCCACCGAGGCGCCCAGTCGGCACTTTTCACCCACCGGGGCTGGCGCCGTCAAGGCTCTTTTCCCGCGGGAGAACTTTATGCCCGAGGGCTCGGTGCTTGTTAAGAGAGGTTAAAAGAAACTTATTAAGGCTGCATTGTGCTGCTCATTTTCTCACCTTTCTTGGAGAAATGTCAGGAGACTCTTTCCCCTTGGGAAGGTACTCAAGAAAGGGCCCATAGCATATTGTGTTCTCCTTGACTGCTCTGACGTTGACAAAATCCGCACACCTTTCCTCAGTTTCAAACCCCAAGTTTCTGAATTTTCAAATCATATTTGAGGTGACAGGGCTATCATGCCCCAGGACGTGGAGAAAATCATCCAGGATGGCCGTGAAGCCGTCTGAGAAGATAGCAGCTCGGATTTCACAGACCACGACTCCATCCTCAACGAGTTCACATCAGCGGAGATAAAGAGGGTCATTTACCGCGTCGACCGGCGGCTGGTATCGACGCTCGGTGTCATTTACTGCATCAGCTTGATTTTGCGGCTGAACATGGGAAATGCAAACGTTGCCGGGTAAGTGGAAAGGCCTATCCTTTCCTCTGCTGAACACTTCTTCATCAGAATGGAGCGCCGCAACGACCTCCACCTCTTCCAATTTCAATCCTTCCCCATCTTTCACGTCGGCACCATCTCGCACTAACAAATCTCCCTCCAGCATGCGCGACAACCTTGACCTTGCCGTAGGAACGCGCTACTCGACCGTCTCGCTCGTCTTCCACCCAACTTTCATCCTCTTCCAGATCCCCGTAGTTCCGACGATCCGCTACGTCGGCCCCAGGCTGTACCTGACGGGCGCACCGACGACGTTCGGCGCTCTGATCGTCGGCGGAGGTTTCGTCACGACCCAGACAGAGATGGTGGCGGTCCGGACGGCAAGCTCCATGCGTTCGCGGCGCCGTTCGGGCTGGCAGCCAGCGCGAGGGCATGGGCGCCCGCGGCCGCGCAGGCGCAGTGCCTGTCGGTGCCGCCCTTCCTGCTCGCCGGCCTGTGGTGCCTCGTCTCCGCCGACCGCTTCCGCGCGCGCTGCCCCACTGCTGCTCGCGGACGACCCTGCTCCAGCTCGCCGGCGTCGCCGTCGTCGGCTGGGCTGCCGCCCGGGGCTGTATGTGTGCTTTGCGTGCGCGGGGCTGGCGGCTGTCGTGGCGCTGGGGTTGGCGGCGTGGTTTGGGAGGGAGAATCGGAAGGCTGAGGGGGGGAGGAGGAGAGGGGGTTTAGGTATACGTTGTGAGAGGGGGAGGATATTAGGGTGCTGTGAGTTTACGCCGGATGGATGTCCATGGGCTGGGGATATTTTGGGGTTGATATTTTTGTTTAACGGAAAATAGGGCGTCCTCGTCGGATAAGACGGCGATGCGATTGATAGTATCTGAATTAAACTTTATGCTGGTATAAATACCGTCTTCTCACTAGTCATTGATATTGGAGATTATTTTTTGGCTGAAAAATCGGAAGAACTATTCACTTTAAGACCCTTACGTGGATGAAAGACATCACATCAAACATTACTACGCGAAGATGAAAACTTCTCATGGCTGAGAGGTTCCTCTGTGTTTTGTTGCGGAAACATGATATTTCGCGCGGAGTTGGATATCAAGTTTTCATGTAAAAGCGGATCTGCAACGAGACACGTCTCACCCTTACCCAGGTACATTCTTCAACTCGCTTCTGTGTGGCTGCTTGTCCATTCCACTTTTCCAAAAGACTGATTCTGAGAATTCTGGCCAGTCTACGAAGCACGGTGCTTGAGCGCCAAAGTATTGGAAATATTGAAGTGTTGATTTGGAAACCAATAAATTCTTCACCACGAATGTGTTATCCCCCGTCGCAACCAAGATCAATCTGGAATCCCACCACACTACTGCTCACGTAGGTCATGGGCGCATACGCAAATGCGGAACTGCTCGAACGACCAGGATGCCTGGACAACACCCTGATGAGTAAAATAGCAAAGTCACCTGACGCCCGTCTGTAAGCGCCGGACGGAAATTTTGTCATCATCAGCCGGCTCAACACACAAATACCTGGTATCGCGCACCCCCTCTCATTACAAATGCGGAAAATGCACTATCGCATGTATATGTAAAAGTGGTGCCACCGCATGAGCAGGCGCCGGGCGCAGCAGCTGCAGCGCACATCGTCACGCACCACCGCTGGAGCATGTGACAAGCAGCCGCCTGCAACTGCAGCAGCAGCGCGCATCGCCACAAACTCCGACAGCGGCCGCAGCGTCGCGGACGACGACGGCGCCGCAGCAGCAAGGCACGCGCGATCGGATCGGGGACGGCGAGGCGGCAGCGGCAGCAGTGTGGCACGCAAGGACGGCGCAGGCAAGGAACAAGGATGCGACCAGTGGCCGGCCGGCAGGCGCTACCCCACACAGGCAGGCGGGCGGCGTGGCACCCTGGTGTGCGCGCGCGCGCGCGCCAGAGAGCAAGCCGCCAAGTGAAACACCACTGACGCAAAGCAATTCGATCGCGAGCTCTCCCCGTCCCTCCGTCCCTCCCCTCCCCCCAACAGCCGCGCGCGAACGCGAGCGCCCTGCCCCTCCTCGCATGCACCATCGCGACCGAAAGCGACCGGTGCGCCCGCGCCGGTCCCAGCGCCGACCACCCATCCCATCCCATCCCATCCGACGGACCGGGCGACCCTACCCTCCCACGCCCACACTAGGCGCCGGGCCGGGCCGGGCGTGGACGCAATCCGGCCCTGTACGTCAACAGCGGGCGCGCCGCCGCCGCCGCCGCCGTATCTTTCCGCGCGCACCGGCCGCCCCGGCCCCCACCTGCCCGCGACCCCCAACCCGGCGGCATCCGGTGTGGATGGACGGCGGGAGGGGGGGTGCGGTGGGCGGAGGTGATGGTGGGAGGAGGACGGGCGGATGGGGTGGTTGTGGGCGCTTGGGATGGGCTGGCGGCCGACGTCATTGATGTGTTGGCGCTGGGTGCTGGGCGCTAGAGGGCTGCGCTGCCTGGGTGGGTAGGTGGCTGGCGTTGCTCGAGCGACGGAGGCGGGTAGGTAGGCGGGTGCAGCGCGGTGCTGGATTGCGAGAGGGTTGGTTCGGGCTGGACCGACCGGTTCTGGATGACTGCTGTAAGCTTATAGTCGTAAGCTGTTCTTTTTGTGGGTTGTAGCAAGTGTCAAGCAAAACGCGCTGTATTCAGCAGTGCGGGAGATAAGATATGCGAATCAGCATGCCGCCTGCTTCGTCCTGGTCAGCGATGACAGCGATCCCTCAGCCACTGCATGGTTGGACGATATCGATCTCGAAAGCCCGCAGCAAGATGCTGCGTGATCGATGCAAGTGACTCCTGCTAGTGTCAGGGTTTGCTGAGATGCCAAGCAGATCGTCTCATCAATCCGACATTCGAGACAATTAGACAACTTCATCTCCCTATACGCTCTATAGTCATTTGCAAATCATTTGTGGGAAGCCCTCGTAACGCATATGTGGGGAGAGAGGCTACGACAGATGAGGTCAATCAAACCCGCATCCGAGCACGTGCCCTGGGTTTGATTAGCCCCCACGGCACAACCGTCCTAGGCAGCAGCTGCAGTAAACGGCCAGCCTGCATACCGCAGTGGCAGCCTGCTCGATCAAGAGCCCTGGAGAGTGCTGTGGGTTAGCATTCAATATCACCGTCCAGTACTGACAAGAGACCGGGGAAGCCTATTCTTCAGAATCTACTGCTACATGCAACCCCTGCAGCCCGCAACCCGCAACGCATAGAGAACCCAAAAATAAAACAATTAGCCATGTCGAAAAACTCCCGTATTTGTTTTGCCTTGAGGCGCCCTGCTGTCCAGTCTTCTTGTCCCACCACCCCCAACCAACCACCAAGCCGGCCGTACAAACGAAAAGCGATTGCTCGAAAACCAAACAAATCGAAAACCTTGTCGCGCCTTGTTGAAAAGAGGAACATTCTTTGTTTATCGCCATTGGTGGATATCGTTGTTTTTTGATGTGAAGAAGAAGGAAAATGGTTGACCGACAATCTGGAAGGATGGTTGCGCCTCTTTCGTCGAGAGCAGTCTGACCGGGAAGAAAAACACCCCAAATCCGCTCCATGTCTTTTTCACTGTCTTCCAAAATCAGCCTTGCGCTGCCCGCCTTCATCCTGCCTGCTTGTCTCCAAACCTCCGTTGCTAGTACTTAGACAGTTCCGTCGAAGAAAACTTCTTCCTGATAAAGAGCCCAACTCGCACGCTGAATCCAATCATCTCGTCGTCGTCAATCGTCGTCAGCTCGGTGACCTCGATCCCAAGTCACTGTTTCTCTCTTGACCAATCTTGAATCCTGCTCGCTTCCTCTCAGCCACCTGCCTAATCGCCATCCATCAAATGGTCCGAGACCTTCCTCTTCCGTCCACCCTTCCCGTGACCCTTCCCCACTCCCTTGCTACCTCTCCTCTCGGCCTCGATCTCGGCGTTCAACACCCGCAACCTCCTCAACACCTCGATGACGCGCGGATTGTCCAGCATCCGCTCCACGACTTCTTGGTCACGCTCCTGCCAGGCTGCCTCGGCCGCACACGCTGCCCGGTACTCGCGGAGCGATGAGAAGTTAGTGGGGCCACCGGCGATGCCGCGGTGGGTGATTTCTTCCAGCTGTTCGGCAAGCTGTGCGCGCGTGGGTGGGTAGATGCTGCGCTGCTGCTGCTGCTGCTGCTGCTGCCTGTAGTGGGCCTTACCATGTGCCTGGTGCTGCTGGCTGTTGGAGACATGGCTCTGCTGGGTCTGCTGCGCGTGGTTCGTCCACGGCAGTGCCTGTGCGTAGATGTCTTCGTGGAGAAGAGAGTCGCGCTTCGCCATCGCTGCTGCCTTGGCGGCCTTCGGCGCTTCGGTGGCGGCACCCGTCGTTTTGGGCCTCTTCACCTTTGGCGCCATCTTCTCTGCTGCAGGCGACGACTTGCGCTTCCGGGTTTCAAAGGGATCGGGTACTGGTGATGGCTTTGCCTCTGTTTTCTTGCTTGCCTTGGTCTTGTTGGTTGCGTCGTCAAAGACAGACGACTTGGGCTTGACGGATTCCTTGGCTTGGCCGTCAGGTGCACGTGATGTCCAGGCAGAAGACCTGTCGTGGTGCACAGATTGCGCACGTTGCACGGCTGGCGCGTGGCTAGGCGGCGGCGACGAGGCTGGCACCGAGGCTGAAGCGGCGGCGGCGGCACCTGTGGAAGCTGGAGCGGAAGTCGCGGATGGAGCAGGAGTGGAGGTTTTGGGCTTCTTTCTCTGGGAATCTGACGTGGGAGCAGCCGAATCCTTTCGCTTACGGGAGCCATTCGGCGCTGATGGCGGGGCGGGTGAGCTCGCGGGCGACGCGGCGGTGTTGCTGGTAGCAGTGGAAAAGGCGCTCTCCGAGGCGGGATGGGAGTGAGATGAATGAGAGAGCTCGCTGCCGGAATGATCATGCAAATGCTGGCTCGCGTTGATGGCCGCGGCTCTTGTGCGACGAGTGGCGCCGGTCAGAAAGTTGTTGGTGAAGGAGCTAAACAGCTCGCGCTCGAGTCTGCTCGCGTTGGCCGGCGGCACCTCGTCCTCGGCGGGATCAACGGGAACGTATTCCCAGCTGTGCTTTGCGCGCGAGCCCTTGCGCATGCGGCGGCCGGCCTCGTCGCCGCCCTGGGTGCTGACAGAGTGGACAGAACACGCGCGAGGCTTGGTGTCGGGCGCGGGCGGGCTGCGAGACATGTTGACGTCGAGCGAGGAATGCGGAAGTTGCGGAGGATGGGCAGGGGGAGAGATGGGCGAGTGGACAGAAGGAAAGTAGCTAAGCAGCGTGTTCTGATGGAAAACCATGGCTCGGTGGTGGGAGCGATGGAGTGGGCATGAGGTGAGGTTGCGTGTGTCAGGTGGCGGCTGTGTTCACTCTTGACTGGGCAGAATGCCAAGGCGAAAACACAGAACGCGACGCGTCGAGCGGCGGACACCACGGGGCGGGCGGCGCGGGAGAGCAGCAGCGCGCGCGACGCTTGGATGGCAGGACTCGGCGGCGCGATGCAGGGCGAATTGCGCAGGCGCAGCGATGGGGCGCGGGTGTTGGGTGTTGGTGCTGGTGATGGATGGAAAGCGCTGTGGAGCTTGGCCCGTTCAGGGTCTCGGCTGGCGCTGACTAAGGCGTAAAGGGGCTTAGGGGCAGCAGCTGGCTGTTGCTGGCGGGCTGCGCTGAAGCGAAAGCATGAACAGCGCCGTGACGTCGCAATCTTCTGGCCGCAGGCCGCACGACGGGCCCCGCGGGCTGCTGCGTCCGCTCCGCCCACGGATCTCGCCCGCAACAGCGCCCTCGCCCGCGCCCTCACGCCCGCGCGCCCTCCGCCTGCCGTGGCCGCCGCGGAGCCGTCAGCACGGAATGTCGCGCGAAACAATACGAACCGTTGCCACCCGAGTCAGAAGCCGATCAAAGCAGTGGGTACGCCGTAGGGAAATTAAACGATATCGAAGCCAGCAATGAGCCCATTATTTGCGATTGCGCTCTCCCACGCCCGATATGGTCCCCGTGGGGCCGCTGCCACCGACTTTTACGCAGCCGCTGGTCTTTTGCCGCTTTGGTCCCAGCCTCGCATCATCCTCGCGTTCAGAACAGGAGTGGCTGCGAGCGCCCCTGCGCATCCTATACGGACCCGGACCATTCGTACACCGGCCAGGACCGTGGCTGTGTCTTGCCTCTGCGCGGAGCGGATGCTCCCACGCCTGCGCCGCGCGACCGCCTGCAGCGAGCGCTTGACTGTGGCGTGGCCGGCGGACGCGCCTGGTGACGTTGCCGGCTGACGCACCCCCAAAGGCGCTGCTCGCGGCCACAAGTTTGCTTTTGGCCGTGGTTGGAACACTGCCAATGCTTCGGCCGCCCGTGCCGCTAGCCGTGTGCCGCCCTCGCGGAGCCACCGGCCGCTGCTTTTGCCAGTGATAGGCTGCGAGCCGCTATTAAAGGCATCTAATTGCCGCCTGAGGGAGCCAGTGGCTTGGCCAGGCCAGCCAGGCTGGGTTGGTCTAGAAATGGTACACTGCGCTTCTCCTTTCCATTGCGCGGCCGTGGCAGTCATTGCGCCATTCCCCTGCTCTGTGCGGACATGCGTCCTGCTTCGGATCTACGTCCTGAAGAATAAGTTGTCCATAAACCTACTTTCACGCAACAGTCTTCGCTTCTACTTTCAGCCGCTGCGCATGTTCTATTTTGGTTGATCAATGACTTCCCAGCAACTCCGCAAGCTCTCATCCGGTGCTGTCTTCAAGTGCAGCATCGCCCTCTAAAGTGACTCTCGTTATGCTATTATATCTGGCCGGCCTATCAAACAGTTCCGGCTTCGGGCGTTTCCCCTTTGCACCTCCGTTGTTTCAGCTGTTGTGAGATGCCTCTGAAACGAGGGCCTGGACATCCCTTAGCACCCTCCCAACCTCGCTCCGCAAAGTAGTCGGTCCGCACCACGAGAAAGCATCCAAAGCCGAGCCGGCCATCGCAATGGTGAAGTGACTCCATAAGCGTCCGCATTGTACCCAGATAGTCATTGTGCATCCTCCAAGCATCCCAGTGTGCGAAAGTGCTTCGCTTCTGCTAGTTCGTAACGGGGCTGGCCCTTCCGCGCGTTATCGATTGACCTACTGCTCAATCGCGCCGCAGCAACATCCTCCGCCTGAACGGCGCCCCCAAACCCGCGTCGCCCGGCGTGTCGAGGAACGTGCGGTCGCGCCCGTCCTCCCGGATTTCCCGGCGCGACCTGGCAAACACCTCGTCCTCGGTGCGGAACCTGCGGACCTCGTCGTCGACGCCCAGACCCGGCTGGCCGGGGATCCTCCATCCGGGGAAGGCGTCCTCCATGACGTCCTCGTCGTACGTGACGTCGTACTCGAAGTTCGCCTGGTACCGCGTGTGGCCGACGGCGTAGCCTCGCGCCCGAGCCCGCGCCAGCGCCCACGCCTGCAGCCGCAGCCGCGCCCGCCACAGCCGCTTGAGCCCCGTCTGCGGCCACGCGCCGTGGTGGAGCACCAGCGCCAGCTTCAGGCCCGGGATTGCGGCGCGGAGACGGTCGAGGCGCTCCCAAAAGAACGCGTCTCGGTGGTGGCGATGGCAGTGCGAGATATCCATCGGATAAACAAAGTCCGCGTCGACGCAGGTGCCGGGGCAGACGAGACTGTCGGCCAGCGTGTCCTGGGGCCCGTCGAGCGTGTACTCCGCCGGGAGGATGAGCTCGAGGTGCTGGAGCCCTCCGACCGCGGCGAGCTGTCTGCAGACCTTCAGGAACGCCGCGTCGTGCGGCCGCATGTCCGGCTGCTCTCCCGGCACGCAGATCGCCTTCTCGGGGATGTTCAGCCGTGGCGGTATGCGCGTGATCCTCCAGTCTAGGAGCCTGTTGTGTGGGGTCTTCCGCAGGGCGAAAGACGTCGTGTCCATGCCCCGCCTTTCGAGCGCGTCTCGGAGGGTTTTTTGCTCATTAAAGGTCCAGATCCAGCCGTAGCCCAAACCACCGCGCTCCAGACCAAAGGTAATACCGACATCATCCATGGGGAAGGGGACATGGATGGTTAGGTGGCGGATATGCTGAAAGTTGGCAGGGCCGATGGTGTCAAGGAAGCAGCTCAGAGCTATCCAGCCAGTGCTTGCAGTGAAACGCCACTTGTTCCTGCTGTAAAAGAATGCTGTGATTTCCTGATGAAGTGCCTTGTTCAGACGCATCATGTCAAGCGTTTGGCGGAGCGGTGCGAAGGAGTTGTTGAAGCCCATGGCGTCTTTGTGCATCTTGAGAATCTCGAATTCCCCGTACGAGAACAACTCTTCCCAGATCATGAGGCGGACTTCTATCGGGATTTCCATAAAGGATTTCCCACGCTGTCGTGTCATCTGACAGCTGTTAGCAGCTATGCCGTACTACAGCTCAGCGGGCCCGAGAGTATTGGCTACGTACGGTGTACTTTGCGGACTTCCGCTCCTGATACAGGTGATAGAACTGGGGCGTGTTGTACGGCTGAAGTTCTTCTTCGGTCCATGGATCTGGAAATGAGGACCTTCCAGGTATGGTCACGGCGGATCCGGCCATGATTCTGCTGTTTCTAGGCACGTAGCCAGTGGAGAGGACCTTCTAGATGGTGTGGTGGATACGACTTCTCGCTGTTGTGCTGGTGTGCCGATAGCCGTGCAAGGCGGTTGGGTTTTATGTTGGTCCGTGGAGGTGGCAGGTCGCGAAGTTAAGGTTGCTGGAACGTCCCTAAGGTCTAAAGAAAAAAGCTACGCGAGCTTGGACCCGAAATATGAATGAAAGTTAGGAAGCCTTATCTTTGGTGACTGGAAGTTGGAGCCAGCCTGTTCAATCACGCTGTCCAGATATTCCATCTCCAGCACCACCCACTGCAATTTGACTCATTACCAGGGCTTCTTTAGCCACTAAAAGCGGGCTAGGAGCGAGTTGCTGACAGTCAAAGCTTTTTAGTGCCATCACCATTGGCACTAGGCGGAAGAAATCCCCACACGTCGCAATAGAACCCACGGCTCAAGAGAGCATACAAAAACGCACCGTGGTCGGATATTTTAGGCGCTGTTGGAAATTTTGGAATGCGCAACGTGGCGCTCTCTAGTGAGGGCCTGCAACAGCTCGACCGCGCTGCGACGCCTGGCCTGGCAGCCCCTGCTGCAGCGAATAATACATCGTTTCTCATCTCTCCATGCATAGGGAGGGAGATGTATAAGGGCCCAAACAATCAAGGAGCATTATGACGTGCCTCACTCTTGTGCTCTTTTGCAACACCTGCTGACATCACGAAGCGGCAAGCCTCGCCGGTCTGTTTGGAAGGTCATCAACTCTCACTGAATTTTGATTGCAGTCGCCGCTACACGACCACAGAAGTTACCTGATCAGCTGAAGATAGTGGAATATGCTGGGATCCTGCGACTTACCACTCAAGCAATCCTTGTTACTCTACAATAGCGCAACCGGGCCGTGGGGTTGCTCCATCTGAGTTCATGGCAATGTTTGAAAAGAGAGTACTTTCACAAGAACTTCAAGTGGAAATTTTGCTGGCTAGATGCCATGGAGCATCACCTGCGTAAAGTTTCGCGATTGTTTGTGAGAAATTTTGCAATTAGTGACTCAACCACGGGCAGTGGAAACAGCCAGCTCAGGCAAAGGCCATGAGCTTGTCTATCTGACTATCCATCGCAATCCATAAGCTCACCCAGCTATCATTGAGCTTGACCAACCAACTTGCTCTAGCCAGAAGTTTACGCACTCCACGAGGGTTCGTGAGCAGGGTCTCCAGTAGGCACCGCGCACGGCGATGTCGCTGTGGGAAACTCCCAGTCCGTCAAGCAGAGCTCCATGACGTTCTCACCATCGACAACCTCGTAGGCGAAGTACTCCCCCAAGCCAACGTGGGTAGCTCCGATAGCGTAGCCAAAGCTATAGCCTTTAGACTTCGCATGATACAGGAACCATTCATGGTTGTTGATGTTGCGTCGATAGTAACCTGGACAGTCTTGAGGCCCGAGACCCTGGTTGTAAATCTCCCCATCATGTAGCAGCACGATAGAGATGTCAAGCTCTGGTATCTTGTCTCGAAGGTTGTCTAGCTGAGTCCAGAAGAAACGGTCATTGTGCCAGGTCCGGAGGTGGTGGTTGTCGATGCGGTCACACGTCTCGTCGCAGACGAGCTTGTCGCGGAAGTAGTCGTATGGCCCCTCCACAAGTCTATGACACGGCAAGAGAAACCTCAGCTTCTTGAGAGCCTTGAAGCGTCCGAGCTTCTGGCAGGCTCCTTGGAAAGCGGAGTAGTGGTTCATAGCCCACAATTGGGCCTCTTCTTTGATGAACGGAACATGGACGGTGAGAGATTTGATGAACTGGAAGTTGGAGCTGCCGATGGTGGATAGGAACGAGTTGAGAGTGATCCAGCCATACGAGCCACTGAAACGAAACTCGTTCGCACTGTAGAAGACTTCAGCGGCCTCGCGGTTGATGGTTTTGTTGAGGCAAAGGACTTTCTTCAGAGCCGGCACGAAGCTGCGGAAGAAGAGCCATGCAGGGCCGGGAACCGTCCAACTTGTCTTGTTGAGGAACGAAACGCAAGTAAAGAGGAAATCCTCAGACTCAAAGTCCGCGAGTTCGAAAGGGACGGGGGACTTGAAGAGCTCCTCGTAGATCTGGATGCGGATTTCCGTGGGCAGTTCCATGAAGGGGATGCGCTGTTGTACCTGTTATGAAAGACGCCGTCAGCGGCCGGTCAAAAGTCGAAGTGAGGCCGTAGTGACTGCCGTGGGAGGACTTACGGAGATTCGGTGCCTTTCTATCATGACTTTCGTGGAAAAGTCAAGATACTCGATGGCCCACCCCCACCGTGACTTTCTCTTCTGCTTGGCCGCTCCATTGGAGCTGATGCCCGGCATCGCACCGCCGCTTGACGAAGCCATCAGGCGGGCCACGGACAGCGCAGGTGGCTGCGTGTTGGAAGAGAGGGTGATGTTGATGGTGAAGTGTGGAAGGTCTGGCGGGGCGGCCGACGCGCCTTTTGTGTGCTTGCGACGTCGCCTCGCCAACGCTTCGGGAAAGAACCATCAGTGCAAGCAAAGGTGATTGAAACATCTATGTGGTGCTTGCAAATGTTGCTGTGGTAGGCTTTCACGCTGCCGCTGCGAATTCTTTACAAGTTACCACTGTTTCGCTACCCCAAAGCCAGATTCCTTCGGCCTGGAGCTTTTCTCGCCATCCACCAAGGCCTCTTCTTCATCCAATCGCAAAAGTGAGAGAGAAACCAGAGTTCACTAGAAACAAGGCTCTGTGTGCCCAATCCCATTGTCTCGTCTCTATGGTGCCCATTACAAACCAGTCGCTTCGTGCGCGGATTTCACGGACTAACGACTTCGTATCGGTGAGGCAGTACCAGCTGCAACGACTTCAGTGCATCAGCCTATCCCAATCGCTTGACAGCTGTTGTATAGTATGGTAGTAGGCGCTACTCCAAGGCGGGCGATTTGGTTTGTTGGCACCGTACAGCGCGATGCACTTGTAGCTCGGCCTACGCAGGCACCGGCACTCGAAACTCAACTGAAGTCGGACGCGGAGTCTTCTGAATAGCGTGTGCTGGATGTGTAGCAGGGGAGACAGTATGGTGATCTTCCGCGGAAGCTGCCTGTTGGAGGGATGCACGGTCTGGAGGGAGTGGTCGAGGAGGACTTATACATCAAAGAGCTTAGAAAACTGGAACTCGCTCTTGCCGTAGATGGTCTCTGCAGCTTCGTGGTGGATGGTCTTGCTGAGCCGTAATATTCGAAGAGCGGGGGCTATGATCTTGAATCTCTGCCAATGGGAGTCTCGATAGAAGTGCTCGAAGGGCTGATGGGGCTGGTGCTCAAAGGGCACATCTAAGATGAGAGGAAACTCAAATATCTCCATCGTACCTTTGTAGGAAGATCCATGAACTCTTTGGCCTGCTTTGGCTGTCTTGGACCATCATTGATAACGGATGCAACGAGTGCTATGAAACTTGAGGAAGCTACTTACGTAGATATGTGTCCATTTAGAGCTTTCTGAGCTTCTTTTTGGGCTCAATCGACATTCTATCGTTGGCTTGGAATGGTGAGCTTGTGGAAAAAAATGGAAGCAACAGGAGCGTCTTCGTCGGCCAGGATATGTCTTGCTTAGTGGCATTAAGAAGTATGTGATTGGAATTCAAATAGAGGAGCAGGCCCGCCGGCCAACAAAGTGAGAAATTCTGCACGCTCTTAAAGGACAGTACACGTGGATGCATACTAACACTTGTTAGTACTTCCTCGATGTCACAAACTTGACCACCAAAGTGTAGAAAAAAACTGTTCATTTGTACCACAAAAATATGCACAAGCACCTGTAGCTCTCTTCCCATGCATTCCAACTGTCCACCAAGCATAAAGACTTGAAATATTTATCCAGACACTTAGTTCAACCGCCAGCTCTGAAGAATCTCCTTCATTGACTTGGTCTTGATCTCAGGGAACTTCTCGTTCAAAGATCCTTCCGCCTGCACCTCCAGAATCCCCTTCACGTTCCAGATTCCGAAAATAGCAAACAGCTTCTGCAGGTCCACCTTTGGATAGTGAGCATACACCGGGACATGACATGGAAGCTCTGTGATCTGAAAGCTCTGGAGCTTCTCGACGCTGTCATAGCTAACGTCAAACGTAGCACCTACCGGACAGGGGAGAGCCAGTCAGCACATCAAAGCATATCAGAAGAGATGGATACGACCTACCCAAAGCCTCCTCTGCATGCTTCACGCATTCATTCCACGTCGTGGTATCGCCAATCACACGGCTCGTCTCCGGCCAATCCGGAACCTCCATCATGGCGGCTACGAAGGCGGCGATATCGAAGGTGTACGTGAGCGTGATGGGTTCATTGCCGGTCCCAGGGATTCCAGCAGTCTTACCCGCGACATCGAGCACGAACGCGTAGGGCGTCATGTAGGACTTGAGATGCGGGGGGCCGTAGTAGTCGCTCAGGAAGCCGACCGCAAACCGAGTCCATTGCAGGTCCGTCTTCCTTAGTTCTTCGATGGCCGCTGTCTTGAACTTGACGTAGGGTTCGTCGGCGTGCGCGCTTCATGTAAGGTCAACGCAGCTGGCTGGGTATGATGTATTTCAATGCACTTACGGATCTACAGTCTCGGAGTCGAGGGCCCATTCGCTGGGAATGAAGCGTTTCGTTGCTGATGACTTCTCAGAGGCTTTTATCAGGTTCAGCTGAGCTTGTCCGTCCGCACTACCGTTGATCGAGGTCGCTGAGATGACCGTGTTGATCTGGTGTTTCTCAAGTGTATCTTTCAATCCATCGACATCGTAATAGTCCACTTGGATGGCAGAAACTCCGGGAATATCAGGACACTGATTCTGAGGCTATTTGATGCGTCAGCAGAACTGCCAAGCTGCGACATTAGCTCACACTAGAGAACAGACCTTTCGAGACAGTATAAAAACAGTGTGCTGCGGGTGCGATTGCAACACTTCGACGATTGCACGTCCGATGCCGCTCGACCCACCAGAGACTGCGATTTTGACCATTTTCGATTTGCTGCTGTAGATCTCAATGAGGAAGACGAAGCTTTAGATATGTTGGCGCAGTTACCCTCATAGCACTACCCGTATTTATACACTACCATTGCATCCATCAGTTGCATGCACCATCATACCATTATAAATACAACAACAAATTATCAATCCCCCGGATGGTGTACATCCGCTCTCCGAGTTGCCAACGACGTCCAGGAGTAGAGGTTCGTCGTCGGCCACCAGATCGGAAGTTCCGACCCGACTCCATTGGGTGAAGAGCCCCACGTAGCGTCAAAGCCAAAGCCCTTTGTGCCTGAAGCGAGGACCCAAACACCATAACTCTCAATAAAGGGACACATATTCAAGGCGTTGCTCTGGTAAGAGCCATCATCTTTCATACGATCTTTCCCTCCTTCTTGGAGCGCTCGTCTATCCAATATCATTGACTCTGGAGAAGAGACCCTGTGAGCCTTGTTCTCAGCGACAATTGAACACCACAACTTTCGATGCCTAACTGAAAGGTAAGCCTCCATAAAAGCGAGCGCTTCCACTTGCCGATGCGGACGAGACAACATAGCCCCCATCACCACCCATCCCGAGCAAACGCAAAATCCAGCCAAACAGCCAAACAGCCAGCCGCCCCAGCCTCCAAAAAAGCCGTCCCACAGCACCGATCAGAGCAACGAAACCCCCCACCCGCCCATACCACCACGCTCCCCAGCCCGTCCACCACAAGCGCCCCTCCACAACCCCCTTCCGCCAACCGCCCTCAGCGCGCAAAAAAAACCCCGGAAACCCCCTACGCAAGCCACCCGCCCAGAACAATTCACCCGCGCCGCCTCGTCGACGCCGCCACGCCAGCCTGGCGGAGACGCCGTGGCACGGAGCCCACGCCGGCAGAACAATGAAGCGCGATCCCCCCGCGCCCGAGAAAAGAGCCTCCCCGCCCCCGCCACATCATCGCGCCCCCCGGAGAGTGCAAATGCAGCAAACAGCAGGCGGGCAGGACAGGGTAGGCAGGGAGACCGATTGCACGTGACCGACGGACCCCGGTCGCGGGGATGACGCGGCTCCGCGACGGGAGAAAAGTAAGCACGACGGTCAGAGGGTGGGTTGGGTCAAAGCGGATTTTCATGGGAGTGATTATGTCCAGTAGGAGAGGGGGAAAAAAATAATGAGAGGGTTTACTACAGGCGATGATGACTGGTTCCGACCAATGTGAACGTATGCACCGCGGTGCCGCCAGATATGCCCCGACCAACAACGTGCTGTGAGAGGGAGGAGAAAAAAACGCGCGCTCAAAGTACTTCGCTCTCACGTATCCACAGTAAAACGGAAGCAGAAGAATTAGGAAACAAGTCCGGACCCTTGCCATCAGGTTTTCCTCCATCGTCGTCGTCGTCGTCGTCGTCGGCAACCACCTACCATCAACCCTTCCCGCCGCCGAGCCCGCCCGAGATCAACTCGGACCAAGAGAAGAAGAAAAAAAAAAAGGGGGCGAGGAGCAATCCGATTCGGAACTCCGGCGAGAGAGCCCTCCACCTGCCGTTCCGTTCTCTCCCAACCCCGGAACCGCCGCTTTCGGGTTTCGAGGACGCTCCGACGATTGACCACCGCCCCGCGCTTATCGTGGGGCCGCCGCCGCCGCCGCCGCCCCGTATCCGTGTCTCGGAGTTTTCTCACTTGGTGATGAACCCGAGGTAGTCGGCCACGATCAGAGTCACCATGCTGTTGCGCGAATGCCCGTCAGCCCGCCGATCACCGACGAATCCCGGAGAGCCAAAAGCGGAATTTGTCCACAGCGCGACGGATTGGGGGAGGAATTGGGGGGAAAAGGAAAGGATGAGACTCACGCGTGAGGTGCGATGCGCACATAGTAGGTGCCGAAGCCACGGTAGAACCGCAGGAGCCCCTCGTCGCGGGCGACCTTCTTGAAGCAGTCGGCCATGCCGCGGTACGGCACGGAGCCGTCGGGGCGCTTGGTCTGCTTCTGCAGGCGGGTCTTGACGAAGTCGAAGGGCAGGCTGAAGAAGGAGGCGAAGAAGCCGGCGATGGCCGAGGCGGTCAGCGTCTGGGTGCGGGGCGCCAGGCTGGTGTCCTTCAGCTGGTTCTTCGCCTCGGAGAAGAAGGCGAGCTGGCCGAAGTTGAGGGCCATGGCGCGCACCACGGTCGGGTAGCAGCCGGCCCAGAGCGCGGTGATGCCCTCGTTCTTGGAGATGCGCGCGAGCGCGTCGATCACCGACTTGTAATTGGCGCGCTCGGCCGGCGGCTTCAGGCCGTCGCTCTGCATGCGGATGAGGGCAAGATCCGCGGGGTTGCCGACCATGGCGGCCAGACCACCAGCGGCCAGGCCTGCGCCTGCGCGCTCCTTGAAGCCGATCTTTGTGCCTTTGCTGTCTGCTGTCTTGGTCATTGTCTTCATGAAGGTGTCGAAGAAACCGAGGCGAGCGGTGGTGTAGACGGCTTGGCGGAGGAGACCGGCGGAGAGACCGGTGTAGAGGTCGAGCACCTTGCCCGCCGCTATCACCTCCTTTGTGACCGAAAGAGGAGTTGGCTTCGGACCGGTCTTCACGCCCTCGCCGGCCAATTGCAGGCGGACCTTGATCATGTCAATGGGCTGGATGACGGTGGTCGCGGTCATGCCGGCGAGACCGCCGTTAATGAATGGTAGCGCGGCGCGCATGGCGGGCGTGTGGAGGAAGTCGTTGGTGGCTTTGCTCGGGTTCTCGGCGGCGGTCTTCATGGACGCGGAGCCCTCGGAGGCAGCTTCCTTTGCGCTGTTCATGGCGGCCGAGGTCTGGCGCTTTGCCGCCTCGAGCAGCGAGGAGCCGGAAGACATGGCGGGTATGGGGATGTGAGTGGTGGCGTAGCAATGAGTATAAGACGTGAATGTGGGCTTAACAATGAGCCGTGGGGAGCTGGCAGGCGGGCTGAACAATTACCCGGCCAGATGGAGGCGGCGGGAGGAGTTGATCAAGGGCGCTGAGGCTGAGCGGCGGAGGCTCGGGCGGGAGGAGTTACCTGGATCCCCTCAGGGCGATCAGTACCGAAGCTGAGGTACGTACACAATGGCAGGAGCAGGGCGGGTTGAGGCTTGGGTAAGCAGACATGCGGACGCAGGGACAGTGTTGGGATTTAAGAGCTTCGCCCGGGTCGGATAGCGCGGTGCAATTGGGAGACAGAGGCTAATCACGCAGGGCAGGAGTGGCATAGCCGCGAGCGAGAGGGCCGCTCCGAGTACACCCGTGCTGCTGGCGGTGTTGCGAAGTCGCGAGAGTGCCTACCACAGATGGCGTGCAGCGCCAAGGCCGACTCAGAACGCTGCTAAGCGCGTGGGACGCGTCGTCGATCGAGGGGTGCGGTTCGGCGGGCGATAAGAAGGCGCGCGCAACGACGAAGACAGTGCTGCTGCAGTCCGTCGAGGAGTCACAGACGAGCGAGAGTGCTGGTACCGCGAGGGCTGGCGGAGGCGGAGGCGCAGGCGCAGCTTCCCCCTCTTTCTCCGCGTGGATGGACAAGGCGAGCAGGAATGCGGGGAAAGCAAGCTGCTGCGACGACGTACCAGCGCGAAGCTTGCTGGCGGCGGCGGCTAGCCCAATGGCAGCGCAGGTACGTACCGTCACGGGCGGGCACCCAGGCCACCTCGGCCCGCCATGCCAGATGCTTCCTAGAATTCCCGCGTCTTTGTTGTCGGCTGGTCGGGGAGGCACGCGATGGGCGACGGGCGCGGCAGCCATTGGGCGGCGCGCTGTGCGGTGGTTGTGGGCGCGCGAGCAGCAGCGGCAGGCGGTACGTCACCAGAGCTCCCCCGCCATCGCATAAGCCCCGCCGCTCATTGGCCCACCGCCGCCCGCTGTGCATCCCAACGCTGCATAAATCACGTGAGCCAGCGCCGCCGCCCTCAACGCCGGCAGGCGGGCAATTCATGTGGAAGCGGCCGGTTAATGCCGCAGCGTCATCTGGCAGTAGAATGTGCTGAGCCCAGCGCTGCCAGCCCGGCGACACTTATCAACGTCTGGCGCCACGTGCGCGCGCTAAGCCGGCGGGCTGCCGGTCGGGCCCCGTCGTTGGTGGAACGGGCCTCCCTCTCGTCGCCGGCTGCAGCCCGCGGTACATCAGCTCCGTGCGGCTTGCTGCCGCTCTGCACACCCAAGGTCCGAGCCGCATATGGCTCGGAGAACGCGTCGTCGGATACATCTGACGGCATCCCTCTACCGACCCCAGCCGCCCGCCGCCAACCGCCCCGGTGCACCACCTGTTGGTCCTTTCCGGTCTGGAATGTCTTCACTGCTATCTCCTTAAGGTTATCGCCCTCATGCAAGGGCGGCATGTGGGCCACTGTTCAACTCAATCGCTCGGCCACGCAGACCCAGCTCAACAAAGCCAAACCCGCCGACGCTTCCCCACCGCCTCTGTCTTCGCGCTCTTCATCAAATCTTACAAATTGGGCCTCTTCCTCAACGCCATACCAAGACCTCTGTTGAATCCGGCTCTCCACCACTAACCGCTTATGACCTCCGCCAGCGACACAACAGGATGACCGCCTCGCCATGGCCAAGCTGGAGACCGAGATTCAGATTCTCACCACTAGCGCCATTGGCTCTTCCGACGACCATAGCTCGCTATCAAGTCCGGAATGCGTCATCCGATTGACGCTGTTGCCTACCGCTGTGAACCTTGGCTCCTCTGAGCCCCTTCTTCCGAGAAGACGTGCGCACGTTCAGCTCCTTCGTTCGGATGTGGGCCGGCGCTTCTGGACACATCGTAAACTGTCCGGACCCGCTTCTGACCCGGACTTGCCTCTCGCGTCCTTTTCGCCTTGTGTTTCGGAGATTCTTCTTCTGACTCCATGACTATGCGGAAATTAACGGTACAACACCCAAACGCTTGCCCAAGCTACAGTCCTCTCTCCCAAGTCGACTTCAGGCAATGATTATACCCTGGCCCTGTTCTTCAAACCTTCCACACGCGTAATAGAACATGCCTGCACTTCTGACAATCGCTATCTCCTCCCCATTTCCGGCGAAAAAGCCCGCTGCTGCATACCTCAGCTCAGGACAATCCTGTGAGTGTACAATACCAAACTGACGACCCTCAAATCCTTTGACTGGCCGTCGAACAGACCCTCTCTGCCAATCTTCATCCTTTACCACAAATCCATTCAAGGACAAGGGTTTCGGCTCACTCCAGCCTTTATCTACGTAAGCTTTGCTCAAGAATTGAATGTCCGCTGCCAGCGGGTTGAACCACCCGACGAGTCGCCCGTCGCACCGAGCAGCCATTACCACACCGCTGTCCTGTTCGCTGCCAAAAAGTACATTCATGGCCGGGTGGACGGTCCAATTTTTTCTCGGGCTGTCCAGCTGGAGAGAAGTCACAGCCCTTTCCTCATCAGTTGCAGGTCTGAATTTGATCCCTCCGCCCTCCCCTGCCATCAGGTAACCCTCTTTGGTATCTGGCAAGAGATCGACGATAGGAATATCGACAATCGCGAACCTTTGGATCTCATGAGGCTTATCTGTTGTATGGATGAGCGGTAGAGCCAGAACCGAAATAGATCCCAGTATACCAACGAGGCGGGGCATTGATGATTCAGCGTTGAACACTCTGCGGCTTCCGTTGTACATGGCGGCAAGCATGTGTAGTAAATGTGCCCTGCTGACGCCCGACCTGCTTCGTAGGCAGTTGCTGAACTGTGTGCACATGGCCAGGAAAGTTATGCTGCCGTGCCCCCAGATTCCGTGGAAGAAGGCTCCTGGCTCCACGAGGTCGAAAGACAAGAGCGGCTCGAGGAGTCGATAGTAGAACCCAAATATTAGGGCCTGGTAGTTCAGGAATATATCCATGTTTTCCTTCTCGGGAACCAACCGCGATCTCTCGTGTCGAAGCAGGTAAGTGTGAGAAGAATATCTGTGAAGTAATTTGAGTTTTTCGGGTGACTGGCCTTCAGCAAGCTTCTCGAGACTCTCGAAAACTCTCTCTGTGTCTTTTGGAAATCCGTGTTCGGCTATCATACCGATATGAGGGGAGAACTTCTTTTTGATGGAGTTCTTCTCATGGACGTAGATCTCATAGAAGATTTCTTGCGTGTCTCCGTAAGGCAGATCCGCTCTTCCATACAGCGTACATCCCTCAGCAGCCCGTGACCCATATTCCCAGAACTTTTCCATGCTGTTTATGGTATGTCGATTTACAGGAAGCGTATCAATCATCGTCTGTGGGTTGTCGCGAGGCCAGGCAATCTGAAGAGTTCTGGACTTCAGTCCCCTCGAAGTCGGTTGCCTTTGCGGGTGCCCCTCACGAAATATCGAGCTGCCGTCCTGGTATGTGACACAGGCCTGTACTTCGTGTCGAGGATCTCCGTCGGTGCACAGGTCGAAGTTCGCTGATTGGAAAGCCTCGGCAGCAGCGAAGGTGATAGCAGATAATGCGTTGAATCTTTGGCCGTTCTTTTCATCATTGCCTTCCAGAAGCCAGACCCAGGCTGGCCAGCACTTCAATTCACTCACTTACCTGTCCCCAAGTGATTGAAGTGCCAAGACTTACCTTATCGGCCGAATTGAGTGAATGAAAGTGGTCAATTTAGCCTCCCAAGTGATTGAAGTGATAAAAAGTGAGTAACGAAAATATCGTAAGTCTTGGCATGGTGTTGAATATTTATACTATCTAGTAGGGAATTAGTAGCGCTCTATATATTTCCTAAGATCTATAAGGTATAGAGACTCTACTTAGGTCTATGATTAGGAGGTAGACGCGTCGTTAGATAAGATAAGCGAGGCCTAAGGAACCTAAACCTCGGTAAAGGGTCTAACCCTCCTCGCCTCCCCCCTTCCCTCTTCTATAATTTCCCCCCTCCTTCTAGCACATACAGGGGTCGTCACTTACGGGCACTTTCGTCAATCACTTGCCTACCTATAAGTGGTGAAGTGCTTGGCCCGTAGGGGCCGTAAGTGAGTGATTGAAAGTGACCACTTATCACTCACTCACTTTTCTTGGCACTTGAAGTGGAGTGCTGGCCAGCCTGGCCAGACCAGGAAATGCATCATGTCCTCCATTTGGGCATCGTTCATTTGACGTACTGCGATCTGACCTGAAGGAACAGTCAAATGTTTCGACAGGCTCTTCCGCATTTCACGTTTGATGGGCAGCGAAAAGGCTCTTGCGCACCCGAAGGATCTCCACGACTCTATATTGACACGCAAGTGAATTCTGAGCGCCTCCTCGGTGTCTTCATCTCCATCCAACACCGTGACGAAAAGTTGGATGAGGAATTCTTGGAGGTCGGAAGATGGCAAGCAGTCATCGAGAGCGGAGACTATGCCAACCATCACCCAGGTGAGTGCATCTGCGGCCTGTAGCTGATCGCTCTTCCCCCCTCTTTTATTGTTTCTCTCGTTCGTTGCGTTCTTCCTCTCTGCCCTGAACACTCCCGTCACCTTAGCGCCACGATGAATGAAGTTTATCTTGGGCCACTTCTTTTCCATGTCAAGCGCCGAAACAACCCCGCGTCTCCTCAAAATGTCCTCCGGATTTTCTCCAAGAGTATCGAAAAGGTCGATATTGTTGTCTTTAACGCGAAGAAAGTTGCCGAACTTTTTGCCTTGCTCGACAACCAAGGCTATGTCAGAAATTGACAAGCCCAGTTGAGTCAACGCTCCGGGCCCAGTGCTGATGGCAATAGACATTTTCTTGGGGGAAGGGGGAATTGGGAATGAAGATATGGTCTAGAAAATATTCACAGGCAGGAGCCACGATATCTCTCATAAATACATAGCACGGCAAGAAGCATCAGGCTCCAGGAAAGGTAAAGGCGCAGGGGCCCTCAAACATCAGCCTCGCCTGTACCAAAGTGGCTTACCGGTCAGGACTTCTTCAACGAATAGAACACGCAGCCCAATAGCCATCCAATGCTATCTTATCGGTGACGTAATGGGACATTGTTTCACCCAATCCTCTCTACAGAGGCTCGCGACAATGCATAGCCGGTATTACCTCGTTTTCCCAAGATGAATGTGGACGCAGGTGGCGTTTGAAGTATGCCTCGCGGGTAGCCCAAGTCATGTCATATTTATCGGGAACACACACCAGCATCTGATGGTCCAATGGCGCTGTGACGCGTTGAAGAACAGTGCATAATGGCGTTCCGAACAAGTAAGCACCCTCTCCGACCAGCTGGTTGCTTTCATGGGGTTCCAGTCATTTCAAGACCTTTGCTGGTAAGACAGTTGGCCAACGGCGTAAGTAGCACCGGAAGAGAGGCATACTATCTTCCTGGAGGAGATATCCATGACACTGCGCATAGCCAAGAAGAGCAATATTGTAGTTTCCGCCATTTCCCGTGCTGTGGCTGGCAATAATGTAGAAAAGCTCCGCACTGATGTTTTTGGACTTTTCCAATATCTCAATCATGGTTTCTCGGTCGTGATTTGGGTTATCGAATGTAGGGAGCTTCAGATGCCTGGCGATTAACTTCTGTTACCAAGTGTGAGAGATAATCCAACTTTCTAGCTTCAAATAAAGGTAAACCAAGTGGTTTTTCACGAACCGTTCGTGTTTGCAAATACCAGCCATATCATTGATACTTTGAGGCCCTGATCCACATATTCCAGCGATTTGTGGACCCATTTCGAAGCCTTATTTACGGCACAACTAAGCCCGACCTCACTATTTTTCGTTAAGAAGCTAGTGGGCCTAAATCGCGATAAGGAATTTCTTAAAGGTAGCGGATTAAATCCTTCGAAACCTGTGGTGCTTTTCCTGGCTCTGGAGGCCTGTAGAGAACCTGGAAAATTTATCTTGTCTCAGAAGTTTTGAAGACATCACGTGGGAGTATGATTTTTATTGTACCTGAAGCTTGACCTAGTTGTTACGGCACAGCCTTGGGAAGGCGCAGAAAGATGAGGGGACTCACAAAGGAACCCCGCAAGAAAATGCATCACCACGTGATCAGTGCACGTGATGATCCGCCTGAGACCCACATGTCGCCCTCACGAGCCGGGCGACATACAGCAACCGTTGCCCAGTGTAGCCCGGCTACATAGAGCAACACCAGATTGTCATAGCTTTCCTACAGTATATAAGCACACTCACTTAGCTAGATACTTGACCCCTCGTGGTCAACTTCACAATAGAATTTGGACTCTATTGGTAACACGGCCTTCGCACGCAGTGCTCAGTCACGTGTATTCGTTCACACTTGTTCTCTCCCCTACCTTGTACCCACTCAAGGTAAACCCTACACGGCTTACCACCCTCTTTGGTGTTGGATCCTTAGAGGCAGAGGCCCGCCGTTACACTAGTCGCTCCCTACACACGGGAATGAGCAGAGGATCGACGGTACTAAGGCGTTCACCTGGAATCAAAAGGCAATTGGAGAAGTGCATAATGATAATTTTAGTGCAGCGGTAGTCGGGAAAGACACATATACCTTTGATATAGAATGTTGCGTAAGTAAAAAGGTCCGAGAAAGACAAATTTTTTTGCATTCGGTACTCACGCCAATCCTAGATATATCATGATTGTAAGGGTTGTGTTCTTTAGCCCAGCCTCGCAGTGTTTGTTGGTCGCATTACTAAGTTGTTCAAAAAGGCTCATCTTAATGAGACTCATTTGCGCTAATTGAAACGGACTTCAGGCTCTATATGGAAATATTGCTACAGCCTATATGTGCAAAAGCTACCTGGAACTTCGTAAGCCGGGATGATATCTTGGCTATTATTAGGCGCAGGAGGCATCGTCGGGCCGAACCGAAGAACCGGGAGAGTTAACTCATCCAATAATGAATTACGTAAATGGCTGAGCAACTCACATTGAGTTGGGCGTGATCGGCTATAGCACACAGATAGACCCATTGTGTATCGTTCTCACTCGAATTGTGGCTGCGTTATATTACTCTTATTGGAAAGCACTAGGGTCGTATTGGTTGCTATCGTGTTGATGAAATAAGCTCGCTACATCAAGGCGGCACCTCATTAGCCTTAGGTACAAAATGCAAGACATCCACTCACTTTTATTTCACCTAAACTAGAGTTCTTCTACAGCAAGTCGTTTGTGCTTTCTGCTTATACTGTCTTTTACTACTATTTTCTCTTGCTCTACGACCGACGCGCGCAACGCAGAGACGTAACCAAGAACTACTTCCTTTAACAACAACGCATAAGCCATATTACCTTGTAAAGATCTTTGTTAGCAGTCTCTCTACTATGCTTTTAGTAATTATTAGAATTGCGTTTTCTTTCACCATTCTGCAACTATATTGTGATTGTGTCGAACTGGCAAAAGTACGACGCCGCACTGTTACTAGTGCGTGCTATTATGCCTTATATGCTGACAGATTGAGTTCTACTCTTACATGATTGAGAGATGCGTTCGGGAACTTGTCTTCTACGGTGTCTGGAAGCTATTGCCATCGGTCTCAGATTCTCTGGATCGACCCAGAAAATAAGTTATCAGCAGCCAAGCTTTCAACTCGCCCTTCTCTACAAATATGGAAGGAGAACTCGCCAAGTCTACGAACTCATGGAAAATCAACGGGCCACCATCTACATTTTGAGACGGAGTGGGTGTCGCACTGACCATGGTTGGATTTGTCCTCCAGGTTCTGGGTCCCAGAGCCTGTCAATCCTCTACAGCATTAGTTTAGTTGAAGCCGGGTTTCCACTCCTTATCTCGTATTCGTGGCACTTGGTGTTGTGGACCCGCATCAATGATTGCTGGACCCATATTCTCGCAAGTACACCAAGACCTTTTTCATGCCGGTAGATGCTGGGCGACCTCAAAGCCGCGCAATTTGATGCATGTCGCGTCGGTCAGCAGCCAAAAACAGGGGCCTACGAAGAAGATCAAATAGGTGGGGTGTGAAGAGAGCGGGGTACTACTATCTATTCCGCTAATGCATACGGTGTGGAGTCGTCGTTCGGTTCAAGTAAGTCGCTTCGGTCGCATCTCCGATCCCTGCCAGGCACATAATTGAGTTACAAGCTGCAGTATATAACGGTGAACCCAAAGCTCCCACTTACTCGATAATTCCTATTGACTTATTCCTCGTTGTGTTCAAGACCATGGGGGGCACCGATTCTACTACTTGGATTACTTCCGCGCTTTTAGGCGTGGCATTCCATGCAGGCATACAATGGGTGGAACTCGATCTGGTTGTTCCCCAGACTCTCGCATTACTTATAACAGCTGCCCTTGCAGTTTTCTATGTCGACGTTCAAGTGTTCCAAGCGACGCCAGTCGATGCCGCCACAACCCTGGCAACCTCGACAGTTGGTTTCATACTCAGCTTGACAGTATCAACGCTGATCTACCGCCTCTTTTTCCATCGGTTGCGCAAATTCTCCGGACCACTTCCCGCCAAGATGACCAAGTTCTACAGTGTCTACTTATCATCTAATTTGCAATATCACTTTGAATTGGAGAAGCTACACAAACAGTACGGAGACGTCGTGCGGACGGGTAAGCTCCTCTCACACCATCGATGACGACTTTTGGTAACAATACAAACAGGCCCACGCGAATTGTCCATCGCCCGCATATCTCCACTGAGTCAATTAATCACTTGCCGCAAATCTTCATTCTACTCAATGTCCGATGCGAAGAGAGAACGTCAGGGGTTGGCTTTCACTACCGACCTCGAAGATCATCGCAAACGCAGAAGGGCCTGGGACATGTCTCTGACCTTGCAACGCAAGAATCCCCAGATACCGTCTCTTATACCTGGGACCTTTCCAACTAACGCGCATTACAGAAATTACCAAGTATGACGCCCCAATGCAGTCCATGATCAGCCTGCTTCTCGAAAGACTCTCGGCACCGGAGCTCGTTGGAAAGCCGGTCAATATCGCAGAATGGATCTCATGGCTGTCGTACGACATCATGGGGATAGTTGGCTACGGAAAGGACTTTGGAAATCTCAGAACCGGCACTGAACATCACACGGTCGCAGGCATGCGTAAGGCAATGCTTGGCATGGGCACTCTCAAGCCGGTTCCGTGGGTGGCAAACTTCCTGTCTCATTTCCCCGGTGGTCAAGGAGCCATGGGACCTTTTTCAAAGCACGCCAAGAAGCTTGTAGAAGAAAAGCGCAAGGTAAGCAGCACACGCGTCACTACTACCACAAACAGCTTCGCCAGCAACGCTCACACACCTCCCCAGAACCTCAACGTCAAAGATCTCGACGCGCCCAACGACATCGTAACCTGGCTCATCAAAGCCTTCGAAGAGAAAGCCCCCTACGCCGCACACACCATCGAAGGCCTCGACGACGACTCCCGCGCCCTCGTCATCGGCGGAGCGTAAGTCTCCTCTTCTTCCCTCCCCGTAACCCCCCACTGATCCCACCACAGCGACACCTCCTCCGCCACTCTCGTCATCGCACTCTACTACCTCTGCACCCACCCCCACATCTACACCACCCTCCAATCCCACGTCGACACCGTCTTCCCAGGCGGGCCATCCACCTTCACCTACGCCCCCCTCGACTCCATCCCCCTCCTCGAAGCCATCATCACCGAGACCCTGCGCCTGCAGCCGCCGGTGCCGAGCGGGCAGCCGCGCGTCACGCCGCCCGAGGGCCTGCACGTCCCGGCCGGCAAGGGCGAGGAGGGCGACCTGTACCTCCCGGGCGACGTGGTGGTGCTGCAGCCGCAGTGGCTGATCCAGCGCGACGAGCGGTACTTTGAGCGCGCGGACGAGTTCGTGCCCGAGAGGTGGGTGGCCGGCAGCAAGGAGGCCGCGATGGTGAAGGAGAGGGCCGCGTTTTTCCCGTTTCAGATCGGTGAGTGGTTTTCCTTCCCCACGAGCGGTGTTTGGCTTGGACGGCTGGGATAATCACTTCTTGGATAAGGGGTTTTCTGAAGCAAGGCTGACTGTGATGCAGGAATGTATCACTGCGTGGGAAAGCAGCTGGCCATGTGGGAGATGAAGAGCGTGCTGGCGAGGATCGCGCTGCAGTTTGATATCAGCTTCGCGCCTGGCGAGGACGGGAAGAAGTTCCAGGATGGTATTTTGGATACTTGGACGTTGACGCTTCCACCGCTGCACATGTGTCTTACGGAGCGGAATGTGGCGAAGGCGTGATGGGCCACCTCATTGGTTGGCTGCAAGGATGCGCAGCCACCACCGATCATGCGCGCTTATCACACCTCCACTTTTCGCGCGGCGGCGCATTAAGTGCTGCGCATTAACTCAGCCTCATAAACCACCGCATTCGCTCTGCTCATCGTTGCTCCTCTCTATCTTCTTCATCTCCATCGTGCTTTGTGTCGCATATCACTCCCTGCCCCTGACTCTTGGATTTTTGAAGTTTTCACAGCCGGCAGCCGTCCCATTACAGTAGATTGGACGGCAAGGACGCAATTGCAGGAGTCCCTTCTGATTCCTTGCTGATGAAACTCTCCCGATGGCATCTTCACCACCAGAAACCGGACTGGACCTAACTATCTCTTGTCCAGACCTGGTCTCTGGGTCCTCTTCTACTTCATCTGCAAGATCATCTGCAAGACCATCTCATGACGCATCGTTCCAGAAACAAGTACGAACAGGAAGGATTTCCAAAGCCAAGAAAGGGTTGAAGGTAAATTTATGCGAATCTTGTGGCAAATCATATGCTAGGCTCGAGCATCTTAGGCGCCACCAGTAAGCTAGTAATCTACTCTGTACCCTGTCCCGTGCTAATGCAAGCTCCAATTATAGACAGAATCACAGTGGTTCCGCCCTAAGATGCGTCTGGCCTAATTGTGGAAAGTCATTTCACAGGGCCGACCTGTTTGAGCGGCACTGCGAGTGGCAGTAAGTTAACGTGCCATTTACTTCCATAGCACTATCAGCTGCTAATACGAATGCGAGCACTAGTCGGAACCCATCTCAGAATGATGACGACGCGACGCGCAGGAGCTTTATCGCCAATGAGAACTCCTACATGCCAGGCGGAGCGGGATTGATGGCTCCGCCCGCGTCGCAGCCCATAGATCTCCCTGTTGAGGCCCAAAGCTATCCTCTTACGGCATCATTTGAAGATCTACCCATCTCCACTTTGACTTCGGAATTTTCGCAATTTCAATTTCAGAAAGGCGGTGTACCTGATATAAGTCAGTACCACGCCACCAACTACTACGAGAATGGTGATGTCCCTGTAGATGTCGCAGATGTCAGCCACGTAGGCTCAATATTTAATGACTACGAATGTAGCATGCCTCCGGAATTCTCTGTACCCAGCAGCAACTACGCGTCTACAGACCACACCATCCAGTACCCCAACTGCTTATACGATCCGGATCTGTATCCCACATATCATCCTCACAATCTGGCCAGGGCTTTCGCTCCAGAGCAAGAGACGCAACGGGTAACACTACCCTGCCCAGCATCTACAGCTTTGAATCAGCCTTTCTACTGGCTCGAACCGGACCGCACTGACCAGCGCTACACTCCCTTCCATTCCCGGAGGCTTGCTGGTTCTTCAAACGTCACCTCCAAGGATCTGACTGCGCCTCTCCCCTGGCTTGGTGTGGACCAAACCGATAAGCCTCATGCATATTTCTCCAGCAGTCACGTGGGCCTTCCGGCTCCATCATCCTACGAGTCCGCGAAGATGCAAGAAAAGTCTCCTAAGTAAGTTGGAATTTATGCATCACCCATTCCTATGACGGATTCTTACTCGTTCGCAGAAAAGACTTGACAGAATTGATGCAGCCATTGCTTGAAGGAAGAGGAGCAACCGAAGCAGAATTGAAACAAAGCGGTACCGAGCTGAAAAAGAAGCTTGTAGATGACCTTATGCGGACCGCATTTGAGCTGCTTGGTTACGACTTCTCTGATTCTTCTCAAAGCTGTTCATCGGATACGAGCTTTGATGAAAGTGATCAAGACATGGGATCATGTGGATCAGAAGCCGAACCTTCAGATGGATCTGGCCGGGGCCGGCAACATGTCCAAAATACAGGCAGCAAAGGTCGAATTATCAACAGCACATCAAGTGGAACCCCTTCTGCATCAAATAACAAGCGACGCCTGGGTAGCAACGACCAAACTCCCGACGGAGATGAAGAAGAAAATGACAAGAAGCGCCAAAAAGGCTCAATTCCTCTTAAGTTCCAGCCAACTAAACGCAATTTCGCATGTCCCTTTTACAAGCAGTCTCCCGAGATCCATGGAGCTTCTACATCTTGCGTTTACCCAGGGTTTACGACCATACACCGTTTGAAGTATATGACCACAACATCTAAGATATGGCACTGTCTACATGTCGCTGACAGTGTTGCAGGGAACACCTCTACCGAGTTCATATCCCATCAGGGTATGAGTGTCCGGTGTGTCTTGAAACGTTTGAGGATAACAATGCTGTTGTGGCGCATCTGACAAAAGCAGACCGCTGCGTCGCTGTTGATGGCTCACGCCGGGTGAACAGCTTGAACGCAGATCAGCTAAAGCGGCTGAAAATCAGGACACGTACCAAGGGTGGGAATGAAGACGAGGAAAGATGGCGAAAGATTTATAGAATATGTTTCCTGCTTCCAGAGGATTCTGAAACACCTTCTCCATGTGAGTATCTTTTCCTCCTATCTCGCAGCTGCATCAACCTAATCAACTGCAGATTGTGACCCAGTCCTCCAAGGATCCCCAGCCAGCCATGCAGTCCAGATGTTTGAACAATTTCAGCACGAACACCTTCCCAATATGATTCGAGTAGAGCTTGAAGCAGCGATTGAGGGAGATGCGGAAGTAGAACAAGTTGCCGAGCGCCTAAGTCATCGAGTCCCCGATATCATCCGCGAATGTCTCCGGCGCATTCACGATATCTACCCGCAAGGTCCTATCAGCTCGACTCTACAATACCATGACGATGGACAGCCCGAGGATACGAGAATTGAGAGCAATCTTCCGAACGAACCCACTGCGGAGTCTACTACACCTGGAAATGCGGCCGGTCCACCAATCTCGTTCACAGCGCCGCCAGAGACCAGCCATGGCATGACTTCTAATGAAGCTCGTGATGTCAGCCTCCTCTCAAGCCAGAGAGCTACACAAATTAGTGACTCTGGGTACGGATCGGCCACTCTTGATCTCCAGTCTGTGGACAGACCCCACTCGAACCGTTCTGGGCACGAAGCGAATTCGCCAGACGCTATACAACAGACTGGAGATGGTCCGCCCAGGTCTTTATTTCCACAGCTCGAGGATCTTCCGCATATGCCAAGCTCTGGAGGACCATGGCAAGGCTCAGATCTGTGGGGCATTCCCGAAGTCGATACTTCTAACGCAACTATATTTCCTGACGCCCTAGACAGCTCCATATCGGACGATTGCTTCCATTCCCTCATCATGGAGTCTAGCAATGAAGCTACGGCACCAGATTTTTCATTCGATGCGGACTTTGAGCCAGTCTGATCAGCTATTTCCAAGTCATCAATCAACAGTTGTATTCAAGCCCAGGGTATTCGGTCTCTTCGACCAGGCCATGCAGCTTTTCAAGAACTTCAGTGATCTATGCAAAACCAACCTCCGCGGTATGCACCTGCAGATTCCACACAACGCAATCTCACTACATCTACCCTCGATCTCAGCATCAGAAGCCCCAATGTCACCCAAAATTTACGCACCGTCCCTCATCAGCGCCACCAGCGCCGCCACAGCCGCAATATGCATTAACACCGCCCTCACCCTGTCCCCGGTCCTCCACGCCTCAACATTCCTCACCACCTTCGCCCCATCAACCGCCGCGCCATCAGCCTTCCCCGTCTCCACCGCCTTCCTCACCTTCTTATGCTCAGCCAGCAGCACGTCATTAATCGGAAACACCTTCACAAGCGTATACGGCACAACCGCCACCGCACACACCGCCGCGGCGACATGAAGCGCGAAATTCGGATGGGCCACCCCCTCTGTCCGGCGTTAGCAGAGGCCCTGATGGGAATGGAAAAGGAAAAACCCCAGGCCGGAGCGAGAAGGAAGGCAAACGCGGGCCCTTACCTTTCCAGGCCAGACACGCGGCCGACGCGGCGACGCCGAGCACCAGCGCGGGCCCGACCGTGCGGCCCGTGTCCCAGCCGAGGAACCACTGCTCGACCTGGACGGCCGGGTCGCGGGTGAGCAGGGCGCCGCGCAGCGCGAGCTGGTCGGAGGCGAAGTGGTAGCCTGGGGGCGCGGCTATGTCAGACGGTGGATGTCTCTGGGGCTTGCGCGGGCGCGGGGTGGGGTTGGGGGAGGGCGGGGTTACCGCTCATGTAGAACGCAGCGCCTACGCCTACGGCTTGGGCTAGGCGCGTGAGGTCCGGGATGTTGTCCATTGGTGGTTTTGGTGTTTGGTTGCGGCTTCGAAGTGTATGCGGGGAGGTGGAGGTGGCTGAGAGGCGGGTCTGTTTGAAGCTCAACACCCTATCGACAACCTTCCAAAGTATTTATATTCACTTCCTTTACTCTATAGAGGGGCCTCTCTAAAACGCAACCAGAGAATCTAGAATATGCGGGGAAAGCATTAGTGAGCAGGTGGCGTGCCCGAATGTGCGAAAGAGTGGATTTCTCGGAGGTTTTGGCACCAGAAATGCCCGACCAAAAAGAGAAATTGGTGCAAGTGCCGATTCCATTGCTCTTAGTGATGCGAGTAGATTTAGCGTCATTTGAGGAACACCATGAAGATCCATATTCTCAAGAACTATGTTGTGCTGCTGTGCATCACCACGCGAGGGAGTCTGTTGGTTGTGGAGGCAATGGAGGAGGCATAATACGTTGCTGGAGTGCAAGAAGCGTCAGATCAGAACATAGACGTCGCATTGTGTAGACTGTGAACACAGCAGAACAAAATAGGGACGTGTGATTAAAGTTTGAGCTTCGTTAAAGAGGGCACCGCACTGGCTGAAAACCACAACCTCCACACATCCAGGGCAGAAATTGCAAGACGCAGCTTTAAGCATGAATTCCAAGCGAAGCACTTGCAATAGAGATAACGGTTGCTGATGCGCAGCCTCAAGTGCATACAATGAAACCTTCACGCAGAACACGCAGCCGTCAAGATGTGACACGTGAATGAACAGCTCACGTACGGCGTCTGGACAAGCAAGCTATCAGCCAGACGGTAACGGACGAATGGAAACAGACCTGGCGCGACAGCGAACGAGGCCGGCAGCTCTTTAAAGTAGCTCCGGAGCCAAGCAGGAAGATCTTAGCACTCCACCGAGGCACGCCAAGGGCCATGAGCTCGTTGGTGGTGCAGATGAGGACGGGCAAGATCGGGCTAAGACACTTCCTCCATCAGAGACACGTTCCAGGCATAACATCAGGCGAATGCGACTGCGGGCGTAGGCTACAGACGGTTAGCCACGTGTTATACACGTGTAGCAAGTTCGACGGGCTAAGACTCACCTTCCGTGTGCCGGACGAGAGGGGGCGGAGATGCTGGACAGCGGACCTGAGGAAGCTGCTGAGCCAGCGCAGCACAGCAATAGCAGCAGCAAAGTTCATGATGGCAACCAAGCTCCTTAGGCAATTCGGAGCGACATCGCGCACACAGCATGAAGCTTGACACTGGAGGAAGACGGGATAGTTTATGGAGATTATTGGCGCTGCGGGAAGCTGTAGCGCCAAGAGACATGTAGAGATACGCAGAATAGATAGAGAGTAGGCCAGGCTCCGCTGTCTCGCTTAGGCCTAAACGGGCCTAGTAGGCGTAGAGGAGCCGGCTGCATGCCGCATAGCTGCCTTCGGCGGCTGGGACGGTCTATGAATTCATCATCATCATCATACGGCGTCTGGACAAATGCTAGAAGTCTCTCGAGACGTCCAAGATTCTCTCCCGTCACCTCATCCACTCCACACTCAGGATCATGTCTGCTGCGGAAACGCATCATGACGTCTCGCCACCAGAATAAACAGACAGAGAAGATCATGACGTGAATCACGCATCTCGCACGCGACAAAATCATCGGATACCTGCTGAACTCGAGGTGTGGATACAACTGACTCGTACGCACACCGCGAATCCGCAAGTGTATGCAAAATGAACGATGCAGTTCACGAGGACTGGTGTGGCTGGAGAGATGATGTCAACCGCCAAAATCTCCGTCAGCCGAGCGGTGGCTAGGTGGCCGCTCTGGGGAAGGGTCCAAGACAGCGACGAGTGGGGACTGTGAAAACCCTGAGAGGCTGCGAAAATAGAAAATGAGCGGCGACAAGATGACACTTATGACGAGAGGCTGCGTTGTCCTTTCGACACCTTCGAAAGGTGTTCTCGAACACTGGTCAAAGCTCCCTATTCGCTGTGTGATTGTTGGACGGCTGCGATTGGTTGTACGCCGCGGCGAATGACATCAGAGCATACGGTTTTGGATGTGTTCGGCGTGGGCGCTTATCGAAACAAGTCCGAGGCGTGGGTGGCACGAGGGCACGTGGTTGCAGCGACGCGAAGATCACCAACCAAATAACGTCCCTCGTGGCCGCTTCCCAAATCTTGAAACTGTGAGACAGGCGGACCATGATGTCAGCTTGCAAATAAAGAACAGATGTGCACCGGCACTGAGTAAGGAGGGGAAAGAGCTCGACGCAGTTGTGTTAGTCGCTGAGTCGTTGGGGACCAGACTCCGGCCAATCATAACGAGAAAAATTTCATCGCCAACAAAACGGGGTCGTCGTAGGAGACAGAACGCTCCAGACGCATCACAAGACCGATGACATGCCTGATGCTGGAGGCAACAGCGTTGGTACTGCGTTGCAGATGTCGATGACATCGCGTGTCGAGTCTCGACCCTCGACGCCGCGAGATTGTGTTCGCCAACAAACCAACCAATCCACAGGACTTGGCACCTGCGTCATCTCCCATAGCTGCGAACCTGTTCAGTCGACCACAAGAGACGGCAGCCTTGCGGACCGTTCCGTACCTTGCGTCTTGCTCATGTGGGCCGCCAGGTTGCTTCAGCCTTGTGCAAGCTCTGCTCTTTCACCAATGAGGCCCCGGCGTTTAACGCGCTGGCGTTGCCGTAGCATTGTTCCAGAATTTGCGCTGCTGCTACCCTGGCCGCGGCTATTTTCAGGGATAGGGTGCTGACGATCTCGAAGGCTGTTGTGACGACCAGGCTCCTTGGTTGCTGTTGCAGTGTCGGCGTTGCAGACCGGAAAGAGGGCAGAGGCAGCGTCGCATGTGAATCGCGGCGAGGCTGCTCGGCGTGCGTGAGAAGGAATCATCCCCTGCAAATCGTTAGGCGCGCGGAGAGCGGGAAAATTGAGACATCGTGAGCCCGAATCTTGTGTTGTTGATGTTGCGAAGCGGCACGGTGTTCGGGCTCCAAGAACGGACCCCGTGGTCTGATGAAGTGGCAGCCCAACTACCCCTCATTCTGCGTGCTCAGCATCGCTCTCGTGCAACAGGCTGATTTTCAATCCTTCGCAAAGTCTTGACCGGCACCCTGGCCGGGCGTTGTTGACCGGTCAGAGCGCGATGGAACCCCACCGGCCAGGTATTGATTTGGTCGTCACCCCGCTCGCGAGACACGTCGGGCTGCACACACAAGCAAACATCAAGGTGCTGACGAGACCCAAAGTCGCACAAGAGTGTGGATACCGGGCAGGCTCGACGAGCGCGTTACACCAATGTCTTCAGGCGATGCCGTGACGGCGGGCAGAAGCGAGAGGAGCGTTGGGCTGAGGGGTTGCACGGCGTGCTGCCCACGTTCTCAGCCTGAGGCAACCCGCGACAGCGGTACGGGCAATGTTTTGCATGGTGCTTGTGCTTGTTTCAAGCGGGAGATTTTCAAATGGTGGCATTTGACAATCGACGATGCGGCGGGCCGCGGACCACGACGAGGGCCGGCCGAGTTGCTGTGGAGAAGTGTGGAGATGAAACCTTATCGGATTGATTGGAGCCACGCCGGCGCTCGGGTTCCAGAACGAAGTCGAGTGGAGTCGGACAGTCCTCGAAAATTGAAACTGGGGACAGAGCTGTCCGAGGCAGATGACGCAGCGTGATGAGGTGACTGTTGGGATGGGAATTCCAGATGAGGCAGAACGACCAGCCGGGGTGACGTCGCTAGAGCGAAGATGGAGGCTGGACGGCTGGATTGAGCGACAGTGTGGGGACCGACTGCGAGGCGTACGCGAGCAAGAAGCAGCGTCAGACGGTGCGGTTTCCGGGCAACGGGGAGGAGTGTGACCACGCCGGGGTGGAGTCGCAGCCACGCGGAGAGGATGTCGTGGTGTCGCCGGCCAGCCGACGACGGCGCGCGATCTGGAAACAGCGTGGAGAAGCGCCAAACACGGCGGTAGGGCTTAGACGACGGGCGCGTCCACCCTTGACGTCAGTTGAGCCGCACGCCCGTGGCTGGCGGCTGGCGGCTGGCGGTGGCGGCACAGCGCCAGCGCTGGCGCAGTCAGGTGTGCACGCACCGTGCGATGCGATGGCTGAGCACGTCCGTGCGCTCCGGGGAAGCAGAGAGGTCGAAGACGTGTTCATCGGCCATCCCCGAAAAGATGCCTGCTCCCGCCAGCCGGCCTTCCGGTTCGTCGAGAGCCTCGCGAATGGCAGCTGCAGACGCCAATATTTCCGAGCGGCCACCGGTGAGTCAAGAGACCGGCAGGGCCACTAGCAAAAATCATCTCTCGAAAGTACTGCTGTGCGTGAACCGTGCAGACATAACATACGTGGACCGACAGCATCGGCCGCTCGAAACTCGATCTTGCAGCCGGATCCGCTCGGTTCCCGCGCTGCAGCGGCCAGAGCGTCCACATCGATGATCAGGGCCGCTCCACGGGCGACCTCGCGAGATGCGCACAGCAATTAGCGTGACTGGCTTTACGTGCGCATAACGTTCTAATATTGGCGCGAAAACGCGGCATGAGCAGCCGCTGCGGAGCTGAGGAAACCGCTGTCCGTGTGGCTGCTGGCCGCGCTGTAGAGCCGTGTCCTGCTCAGTGCATCAGAACAAACTGCGCTGCGCCTGAGGTTTTTTCCACCGAGAGGTCCATATCCGGGCTGGCAGTGGCTGCAGCCCCCCAGCAAGCGATCGAGCAGACCCTTGGCACCGGTCAAGCTGATGCAGCAGGCGCGCTGCAGCCACAGGGGACTCGACGCGCGCAGAACTCGACATGGACGCGCGCTCGCATTCCAGAACGGCCGTGTGGAGATGGACGGGTCGGCCCTGGGGCGCATCCGGCGCGATGGCTCGCTGGCGCACAGGAAACACGTTGTTTGTCGGGTTGGTGTTTCATGCCCGTCGCTCCGTCGCGCAGCCGGTCAGCGCAGCGTGTCCTGACGATGGTTTGGCGATCTGTGATTGTCGAATGACGGCGCTGCTGTGCCTGCGAGCTTGCGGGAGGATTGGACACCATGGCCGCAAGCGCAGGCAAAAGCGCAGGAGCAGCAGCGCGGCAGCCCAACAGGAGGCGCGACGCGACGGGATGTCTCGCGTCTCAACATGCATGACGAGGCCTGGCCGCGCGACGGCCAAGGGCCGCAGCCCTAGCCGGCGTGGAGTGGGGATGGAAGCGCGGAGGAGAGGCTGTGCGCCGGCGCTGCGAGCAGACGGTCAGCCTGTCTCTGCGGCCTGCAGCGCGTGCCCCCCGGCCAATCGATGCCGGCCGCTGGCTGCCCGGACGGGCTTGGTGCTAGGGTTACACGGGGCGCAGCCCATTTCGCCCACCGTCTGCTGTGCGCTGCACCAAACACCACCGCGCCACTCCGTCGATACAGCAAAACGCGAGGCGAATGAGGTCACGCTCATGGCGGTGCGGGCCACCTCCTGCCCCGTGGCGCGCCCCAGCAGCGCGCTCTCCAGACTCTGCCGGTGGTGACGGGCCAGCCCGGTGTCGCAGTCATCTTCGCCGGCCGCCCGCCAGTCGCGTCGCCGCTCACCGGCAGTGGCCAATGGCAGCCTGCAAGACGCGGGCGCTCTGACTGGCGAGCGCGCGACGTGTGCTGCTGTGGCGCACTCTGCTTCATCATGCGCGCCCGCAGCAGCAGGCGCAGTGGGTGTGGGCATGGGCGCGCGCAGAGGCCTGATCGGCGCCGAGGGCTGGGAACCAGGGTGGCCCACAGCGTGCAGTAGCTCCCAGGCACCCCCGGTCCATCTATACGCCATTGCCAGGCATCAAACCATGCTCCCACATGTTTACTGCTCCTACTTATATCGCGGCCACCGTTCCCCTTCTCGCCCCAGTCTATCACACCATCTGTCTCGTCTACAAAAGCCCAAACTCCCGCCCTCATTTCCTCGAGTCAGCCATCCAGAGGAGAGCTCCATCACACCCATCCAATCAACCACTCCCGGTCCGACACTACCTGCGGGCCGGACCATATTACGTCGACGCCCTACTCACCTCACCCTAAACCAACCCGAGTCGCCTTGGCTCCTCTACTTAAGTCCTCACTGAAGTCCGCCCTCGGCTTCTCCATCATGCCTTCGGCAGTCCACCGTCAGTCCGCGATGCCCACCGTCGTCGCCAAGCCCGCCGGCCAGCGCAAGGAGCGCGTGGTCGGCTTCGTCAAGGGCGAGGTCACTGGCGTCTCGCGCCCCGCCAACATCGCCGAAAGCTGGGCCCTCTACGACTTCGAGATGCACGCGCGCATCTGCGCTGCATGCCGCAACCCCTACGACGTCCACCGCTCCGGCCGCCAGCTCTGCGACGAGGGCCACCGGCTGGCCCAGCAGGTCGCCCACTTCCTCTACATGAAGCGGGACGGCGAGGCCTACAGCACCGACGAGGAGACGCGCCAGGTCGTCCGCGTCGAGATCCAGCCCAGCTACGAGGAGGCCCGCGGCCTGCTGCGCGCCATCGAGCGTAGCATCAGGCACCGCCGCCAATTCGTTAGCATGGACCGCTCCTACCACATCGCGCCGCGTCTTCCGCCGAGGTCAAAGCACCAGAAGCCGGTGCAGCCCGCCGTCGTGCACGTCGAGCAGACTCCGCCTCTCCCTCCCAGGCCGCGCGCCGTGGAGCACGAATACCCTCACCCGCGCCAGGCAGTGATCAACGTCGCGAAGCGTGGATCGCTGTACGAGGCCGACATGGCGGAGCACCGCCGCAACTACGCAAAGTACAACGTCGAGGTGCGCGAACCCTCGCACAGGGACATCCGCGAGCACCGTCACTCCGGCTACTACCGATGAAGGGCGCCGGAGGAAGGACACAATACGTCTTTTTCTTTCCACTATCCAGAATGATCACCACTACGTCACCGAACGAGCGCCGCCGCCGGGCGGACGGGGTCTTCCTTGAGCCCCAACTCATTTCTCGGATCTATCAGCAGCGCACGCACCGCGCTCCTCCGGCCGCCGACACGCGCGCCGTTACGCATGGCGTCGAACTGGCGCCGGCGTCACGGGCCCGTCCGACAACCTGAACGGCAGCCCAACGCACGACCAGGATGCCTGGGCGAGACAGGGCAGCAACCTTGCGCCGGCCGTTCTCAGGAGATTGTCTGATGGGCCCTGCGCGCATTGGCACTGTTATCGGTTTTTGTCGACGCAGCGAACACATCGCATTTTTCCTTTGTTGGAGCTCCACCGAAATTCGGGGTGTTGAGCAGAGAGTCAGGGAAGCACACGGCACGGGCAGGGGTCGGCGCCCGGGAAGGCGGGAGCGCCGAGGGAGGGTGTCCTGTTTCAGCGAATGTTTGCTGCAGGCCTACTTTATCGCGAGATAGCAAATGAACAGCTTTGATGCTACTCAGTTTCCAGAATGACTGCTGTGCTCGTGGTACGTTTGGCGCGTACGGGGTGGCCGGAAGCGGCAGCGGGCGCTGCCCCCATGACCGCTGGCTGGCCACCGTCGCGGCGCAATACGGACCGTACGTAGTAAGCAGGCCTGCGCCGCCGCCTCCGTGACCACACCCTGAGGGCGGCGAAGGGCGGCGACGGACGGTGATTGCTCGCTCGCCCGGGCTGGAGCCGTGCCGTGCCGCCTGGTTGCCTGCGGGCGATGCGCGGCCCCGGATGACAGCTTGAGAGTTTCCCTGGTTCGATCTGGGCTGCTGCGCGGGTGGTGTCTGCCTTGCGCCATCAGCAGGATGCCGCAAACTCTGTGCGGGCGAGCAGCTAGCTCCGAAACAAAGCGCCGCGGTGACTCTCAGCTCCCCGCAAAAGCCAGAGGAGCTGCAGGCTGCCGCTGCTCGTGCGTCTCGCTTCCGAGTTTCGTTGCGCTGCTCGCGCTCTCGAACGCTGTGCCGGCGGGAACACCCACGGCCCACTGCCACCACCGCCCACCACTCCACCATCGAGTCATCCTCGCCGGCCCCCACCATCATCCTCTCCAAGCCAAGTTTCCTGCACCTCATCGAGAGCCAGCCCGCCCGCAGGCTTGCGCAGCCTCCACGCTCATCAACGCAGGCAGCATCGCGATTCGGCCGAACGAGCCTGAGCCCAATCGCAATCCCCGCCGGCGTTCGCAGCACTAGCACCGCTGCCGCCGGCTCCTTCACGCCATCGCCTACGCGACCGGCCAGCGACCCATGGACAGCCGTCGGCGAGTGAGGCTATCGCGATGCGGAGGACGGAGAAAAAGCAATTTTGCTTTTCGCGCACGACGTCAACACGCCAGGCGTCGACAGCTTGCGCCCTGGTTCAGCGGCCCTCGCACTTGACTGACCCAGCTAGTGTCCAGCCAGCCGAGCATCTCCAGCCCGGGGGGCCCTCGCTGCCAGGGCCGATCGTTGCCCCTCCTTCTGCCCTGCAACCCTGGCGCAGGCGCACGCCCTGTTGACGCGCACCGCTGACGGGTGCACCGATTGCTTGCTTACCATGTCCGTCGAGCCAGAGACGCGACGTGCGAGCCCGCCGTGCCGGCGCCCGCGGCCTTGCAGCCCTGTCCCTTATCGCCGGCCTGAGAGCTTTGCCCTGCTTTTCCAAGGGGTCGATTACGACTTCCTGCTCGAAGAATATACCCTCCCCGGCGCGCCTATCGTTGCCGCTCGTGTTCACACGCAATGGTGCGTGGGATTGGCATATGGTACCGGTACTATGGTATAGGGAGCAGACGAAAATAACGAGGCGAGATACGGGGACGCCGATCAGCGCATCAACTCACCACTCCACCTTTTCCCGCTTCTCGTCCTCCTCCACGTCGCCCGCGCCCGGCATACCGACGGAAGTGCATGCCGGTCTGTCAATGCGCCGGTGTCGTCGCACACCCGCCTCAGACAGCATATCGGGCTGCAGCAGCCAATATTTTATCCCGCGGCCTCGAGCGGCTTCTCTCGAGCCCGCGCGCTTCCTGATGCCATGCAGTGCGGCTGCGTGCAGTCCCACTTGCCTACCCGCCGATCGCGGCCTGGAGGCGAAGGGGGACCAAGATGGGTAGGTGCAGCTTGCAGACGCGCGACGGGCAGCTGCCGACGGCCTGCTGCGGTGCAGGGCGACGTGGGGGGCTGCTCCGCGAACACGCCCGCCCTGTCGCACACTTCATGCCTGACGCATCTGAGGATTGACCCTTCTTTTCTCTGTTTTGGACGGAGGGGGCATGGGCCAGCGTGGCAGGGCAGGGAAGTGCCGATAGTGCGCGCGCAGCTCGCTAGCAACTAGACAAGACGGCATACCGTGCTGGTTGCGTCGTTGGGCCCTGGTGGTTGTGTGGGCATCGCCGTCTTGGATGCAAAAGGTCGACATGGCGCTGGGGCAGGGTGCCTGACTTTCGCCACCGGTAAGTTCTTTCCGGTCACCTCTTTGGGCTATCGTCGCTCCTACTGCCGATAAGTCCTACGTACATACACTACACGATACGAGCATGGCCTTGTTCCTGCGTATTTTCCTTTTTTTGGCATGTACAACCGCGGACGGCTGCCGGTGAGACGACTTGTCATGGTACGCAACCTTGGCGGTCCGCGCCCCGCGTTTTCTCAATGTCTCCATCATCAGCTGCCTTCTTTTTCTTTTAAACTTCTGCGGCTGTTTTCTAGTCACCGGTCAATTGGAGCTCGCAACCGCGAAGCCTCGATCCTTTTGTCACACATTTCTCCGACGAAAGCAGATAGGGTTGCGGAGTGTTGCGCCGGCCTCCTCGCCGGCTCGACAGCCTCATGTATACACGTAAAACGTCGCTTGGCGTTTTACGTTTCTTCTATTCTCTCTCATTCTTCCCTGTCACTGCACGTCGCCGCTGACAGAAAGCCTCCCACATGGCCGGATGCGGCTTCTGCATTGCAGCATTGGCTGGCACTGTATGCCGTGATACATACTCACGCCGCCTTCCCGGTCGGCGATCTGGGGATCAGAATCACCTTTAATCGGGATCACTAGGATGCACGTCGTTCCAGAGTGTTCTCGCCAGGAAAGGTGGAACCACCGCTCCACCACGATGATGCGAAATGCGACGCGCATCGTCTTCGTCTAGCTGCTTCCACCTCACGCGTCGCATGTGCAGTCAGCATCATTAGATAAAAGCACATGCAAACAGGTGCAGGAGTCAAGTGTTGGGAGAGACAGCAGGCAACCACAAGTCGTACAACTGACGTCGTGCGAACAGGACGGATTCCCTTGACGTCAGTATGGGAGGGAAGCGCCGCCGCCAGCCGCCGTCATGCGTGCGGTAGGGATGGCGCGTATACGGAGCAGCGCGGATGCGCGGAGGGCGCTGGATCCTGGCCTCTCTCATCCCAGTCACAGATCATGACCGTTTCGTCCACTTTTCCCCGTCTCATTAGTATTCCTTGCCCGCCGGCCACCGTCGGTCAAGTGTGCCGCCTTCTGACGAAAGAGCTCGGACTCGGCGCCCCAGATCCGTACTTCCGCCGGTTAAGGCTGGACGGGGATGCTGACTGATGGGACTTGGGACTGCCGGACCGCTGAAACACGTGTTTGGTGACCCAGGTAGGTGACCGACGTAAGCTTTTCTCGGGCGTTTGGTTTCATAGAGGAAAGAGAGGGTCCAAACGTCGTCGTCCTCGCCGTCTTCGACACACACCCGTCGCGCACGCGTCGGACCCACATTTTACCGGCGTGCGTAGATGAAAGCTGCAAGGCTCTGCGGCGGTAGGTGAAGCTCTCTGACGCTGCAAGCAAGTCTATAGTGTGGGTAAAGAACGCTCTCGCTCTCTGACGCTTGCAGGCCTGCTTAAACAGCATCGCAGACTCCTTCATCTGAACGAGACTCCGTCCGACCGAGAACCTTCCTCGCGGCATATCACCGAAGACGGATCCGTTTAGCCCGCGTGCGCGCGCTTCCAGCGGCAGCAAAAAAAGACACTTCGACCCCTTTCCTCAACCAGCACGCCCACAGCTTCACGCGATCTGGCGATCCGCCCTGGCGATCGGAGATGCAGCTCATACTTTCGTTCCTGCGCAACCGGCGTGCGCCCGCCCGCCGCCGCCGCGCCACGACGTCGTCGCGGGAATGCAGGGAAATCCTGAAACCCGCCTCCCCCGGTCAAGCTTCACGGGGCTTTACCACAACTGGGTTGGTGGGGAAGGTGAAAGCGCGACGGGGAGCTGCAGGAACACGGGTAAGGCTGGGTGCCGTTTCCGTTTGATGCGATCCTCTTTCTCTCGTTCGCCATCGGCCGATCGGTTTCGGCGCGGTCCACGCACCGCCGGGTCTGGACGCTCCTCTTCCTGACACCACGTGCTGGCGCGCGCGCGGAGGGGCTCGCCGTGGAAGCTGGGAGAAGAGTGCGGTGGTGGGGGGGAATGGCGCGGCCGCGTTTCGTGTGCGCCGGTGTCAATCTGGGGGGCAGATCATACCGCGCTCAAACGCTGCGGAGTCGAGGCGCCGGTCGCTATCGCAGGGTCTGGTTCTGGCGCCGCCGGGGTGGAGGCGCGCCCCGGAGATCCGAGGTACCTGGAAGTCTGTCGGGGGTGGTCGCATGATCGTGTCGAGCATGGGATGGCTAGAAGGGTCCAAGGGGTGTGCATTTTGGGTGGGTCGGTTCAAGGAGCGGGGAGGAATTCACTTGACAGGTGCTTGAAACGGGCATTTGTTTCTGTCTTTTTGTCCAATGCATCTGACGCTGGTATGGAGGAATGTGGCGCAGCAGTTTAGTACAGCGGGCATTGAATTTCTGTCTGCAAGAGCCTAGCGTTGCGTGCTACGAACTGAGACGGGCTAGTAGCTGCTGCGCATTTTCTGGAGTGTAAGTGTTTTGTCATTCAGGTGAACCTACAGAGCTGACTGTAGGCTCATCCAGTAAGGGCAAACATGTCCTCCGTGGATCTGACACCCACGTTCTCGTTATCCAGCGCATCGTCTCTTTCCACTTACGCCGCCTACAATTCAACATCGAATCTATAGTTTTCGCTTGTGCAGGACTATGTAATTATCATCCTTTTCCTCAGAATTTTCTCATTTGATGTCATTTCAATGAACGCAGTCTTCCGAGCAAAGAGGAATCTCCAAGAGCCTAGCCGCATTCTTCAGCTATTCAAACTGTCTTCCGGGCTCCCTTCCACTCAGTCTTCTTCAAATTTGCTAACAAGTTCTTGAACTTCACTGGCTATCCTTCTCCACTCATTCATGATATAGCCACGCCCCTCGTTCGGGTCTCTTAGATACTTACGAATGAGGCAACAGTCACTCCCTCGGAATTCACACTTGATTCTTTTGCTGAATTCTTGTCAATTTCATGGTATTCTACGCAACAGTACACATCTTTGCAGATAAAATGACACGTATCCGGGAATCTACCTTTGAAAGCACATTGCTTAACTAATAGATGGCACCGGCCATCACAGATATAGCCGATTTCTTTGGGAAGCCCCTCTCATCACTTGGAGGTGAGTCCTCACCAACGCCATCACGGTTGTCAATATGGGTACCGCGTCCTCCACTTTTAAAATCATATTGCCCTCTCTCCCATTACCAAAAGCAGCAAATTCACCTCTTTCCCCATCCTACCCAAACACAACGACTTCTCCATCATCGACCCCGAATTCTCCGCATCACTCCAAAGCACTCCTCTTGTTTCAATCAGCCACACGCCAACCTCCCTCCCCTTGCACGACCGTCCTCAGCTTTATGAGCCCCACTAACGCCTCCCACCATGGACATAGTACATCTCTCTCCTACTCGAACCCCACCGCCTAATTTTCTCCAGGCCCGGCTGCCAATCGATGTCCAAACACTCTCCCACTCCACCCAGAAAACTGTCCCTTAGCACGCCTACTCCCCCATCCCTTTCTCCATTAAACAATTCTTTACACTTTTTCACATTTTCCTCAGGCCTTAGCAGCTTTCCCGGTCTAGCCAGCCCAATCCAGAGTACGTAGCCAGCCAGGGAACATCTTGAATTTTCAGCGGCCGGTTGCACCATGGTAGTGGTGGTGGTGTTTCTGAATGTCTCAGGTACGGGAAAGCCGGAAAGGAACTCGTGGACGATGGACCAGACTGAGGCCAGAAGTGCCGAAGACCGTTCCATAACTGCCAATCATGTTTAAATAGATTCGTGATAAGGCGCCTTGATGAACAATGGACAGATCTAGGGTGTGATTAAGCTTCCCGTATTTATATCCCTACATACAGTGGATGCTACCATTCTTACGTAGAAGTGGTTATTTGTGTGGTTGGTTCAGGAAGGCTGGTTTTCGCGTGCTGCGTCGCTTCGATGAATCATACCACTTGGCCATTGCTCGATTAATATATCTTGCTTGTGCTGAATGCGACCAGCGAAAGGGGTGCTATTTGTGCTTAAAGACCTTACGTACATACGCAAGCACTCGATCCGATGCGCGTCGCGGAGCTAACTTTGACATATTCTGTTTTTCACAAAACTTCCACCCGTCTTCCAGCTGCATCAGCCACTTGGGATCGTTCACATCTTGCATCAGTCCGAGTTTTCGAAGAGAAACAAGACTTAAACTCATCGGTGTCGTTCCTGGCTGGGTGACTGGTGTGAGTCCTTCGTCGAATATGTAGAGTCCCGTTTCGCATCCTTCTTTTGGGCATGCTAGGCCAACGCTACAGTGTTGGCCGCACTGGCCACTACCATCCCCTGGGTGGAAGTGTGGGTTTGGGGTTGTTTGGTAGTTGTGTGAACCCAGAAAGTCGGCAAGACGCATGTGCGGGCACACGCTCTCGTCAGATTCATGAACGGCTGCCGCGAAGACGGGGTCACCGTGCGTCAATCTGCTGTCCACTTGAACACGGATGTGTACTCGCACCAGAGTCAGTTTTTGCGTTCCCTCGTTCTCCTGGTCGTTGAAAATGGGGCCAGTGGTGCATAGCTTGATGCCGTCAGAGTCCCTGTGCCCGAAAACGCATCCTGGCATGAACAATTCCCGCAGCTTGTTGTGGTCACCGCTCCTGTGGGGGCAAATTCTTATTATAGAAGCGGACCCGATACATCGACGTACGTTTGGAGGCTTGCGACGTTCCGGTTGTGAGAAAAAATGCCTGGGGTGAAGAGTCTGGCAGTGTGAGCACAGAAGATGGACTTTCCAGGGCAATATCAGGTTCTTCTGTGTCTTCGGTGCGTCCTTGGAAGGTCTTTCTTTGGCAGAGCTAAGTGACGAATGAGAGTCCATCACAGGCGATTGAAATAAAGTGCTGAGTGAAGGATATCTCCGTAAATTTGGAAATTCTTATACCATGCCTCAAAATGTTGAATACGTGGGCCGAAATGTTGAGAGAGGAGCAAATTCTGAATCCACTATAACCATGGGCCGGATTCAGGCCTACATCCATGCCTGGTAAGAAGCTTCGTTATGGCGTCATCCCAAACCGCCATCCATATATCTACTAGTGAAGCTATCTCTTGCTGTAAGTCGTTCCGTTCAGAAAAGTTGTTGAGTTATAATCACTTGCTATCTACAGTGTCAGTTAGTATTTACTCGACATTTAGGCCAATCTAGCCTGCACCTACGTTCCAAGTATCAATCCTTAGCGTGTACCCTCCGTCAAGGTTGTTGGAAGCTAACGATAAAATCCCTAGTGCTGTTGGACCCCTACTCAGTGCCTACAACGTGTGAAATGCGCGTTGAATCTTACCAACAACGTTGTTCAGCCAGTAATACTTCCTGTCACCAGTCTCCAAGACTGCACGAAGATGCAAATCCCCATTCGGCTGTTCCGGGCCTGAAGTCCGAATGAAAATGCTCGCGCCGTTGTCCGTCTGCAACTGATATCGCGTGTCGGCAGAGAAGATGCCAGTCTGGATGTCTGTGGTACCCCAGTCGGCTCCGAGGTTGAGGATCTTGCCTGTAGAAAGTTGCTGCGATCAGCCTCGGCTTTCTCGCCTTTATGAAGTGGATAACTCTTTCATTCCCTCATCTCCTCCAATAGAGAACATCAAAATGGAAAAAGGAGAATTTTTTGCGCACCGTTCATGCGTGGCCCGGTGAAGTTTCCACCGATGATGGGGATGGCGGTGCGGAGGCCTTTGGGTCCTTGGGTCTCGTAGATTCCGGGCGCGCAGTCAACGAACGCCGTGTAGAGGTACGAAAGGGCTGGAGGATTTGGAATGACGAGAGTGTAATAATTCCTCTAGAATAGACTTTATACTAAATTTATATATCTTAAAGACGCCTTAAGCCTCTAGATTACCTACCATTCCTTTTGGCAACTCGAATGGCTTAATGGTGTTGCTGCCCGGACCCCAACGCCAATCCTGCACGTCTTCAACGACTCCGGTCAAAATAGCTGGCTCCCAACCGAGTAACTTTCTCGCCCGAACAGCCTTCGGGCGCGCATTCCAGCCCCAAATCACTAACGCGAACGGCGTGACCTTCTCCGCCGCCTCCCGATCCAGCTTGTCCAGCTCCGGTGTCTCGAGCAATCCGTTCTGGAACATCACCTTCGCCAGCGCCGCGTTCACCTCACCAAGAGCCACGTCGCCGCTCTCGACGAAGTAGTAGCCCTGCCGGCCCCAGGTCGCGGCGCCACCTCCCTTCACCGCCTCCTCCACCAGCCGCAGGAACACCTCGCTCAAGTCATGAATGTGTACGGTACCCCACCGCGCCATCCCCTGGCCCACACGAATGCCTTTGCCATGCGCCTGAAACATAGAGATAGTCGTCGTCGCGACGCTATGCTCGACCGGAGACGCCCTGCTGCGCCCGTAGATCCAGGGCGGGGAAACGATGGCCGTGCGGACCTCGTCGCCTGCCTCAAGTACAATCTTCTCGACGGGCCGATGCATCGCCGCGTCTGGAAGGCTCGTAACCTCCTCCAAGCCGTCCCAATCGTCGTAGACTTTCGGGCTCTCTTCGCCATATTTGCCGCTAACCTGGTCGTCCCACGCCAAGATGGCGGCGCCGGACAGATGGATGAAGTACCCTGGCTCTTTCTTCGTCTTGAGGCCTTCCAGGAGCACACTAACACCGGCCGCCTCGTCGCTGTTCGCCCAATTGATGACGATGTCGGCGGCCGCGGCCTCCGTGGCGAGCAGGTTGCGCGAGTCATAGTCGCCGATTACAAAGCGCGTGGAAGGCGGCAGGCCGTACGTGGCCGCCTCGGCGGCCTTGGCGTCGGATCGAACAAGGATCGTCCAATCGTATTCGGGATGCGCAGTCGCAATGCGATGGACGGCGTCGCCGCCAATCCAACCGGTTACGCCAATTCTGTTATGATGATGGATGCGTTAGTGCATGTTCGAGGGAGTTTGTTTTCGTGGGAGATGAGAGCGTTACGCGAAGATCTTGACCATTGTGGAGGACTAAAGATGTTGACTCTGTGTTTGAATGGTGGATTGATGTGATCCTATGTTCGAGTGATGGAGTGATGTGGCATTAAAGGAGACGGTTCTGTTCAGCTTTATAGGAGTTCACACCTACCTGCAGTCTGTATGTAATATGTGTCCACCGCGTCCGACCTGCGCGAAGTCTTACGAAAGCACTGGACTTTGTCGCTACATTCTCGTAGAAAAGAATAGCTACCATTAGAAAGCTTCGGCATCCCGAATCCCGATTCTTATAAATCTAGGAGCTTAATGGACCCGAAGCCGAGACAAATCGAACTCTTATTCGGCGACTGTACGAGCTAGTAATAAGCCAAGAGTTAGTCAAACCCTAACGTGTATAATGTGGTATGGTTAGCTATGTAGTCGACGATTGAGATCTTAGAGCTTCTTAGGAGGAGTTTGTATGAGACGAAAGATAGTCTAGATTTATAGGTAACTATGTCGAATAATTCGACTTTTAATCCTTCTAGACAGCTTAACGGTTACTACGCCTGACGCTAACAAGTGACTATGTCGTGTATCTAATAATCGGACGGGTATAGTACACCTTGACGTCATTTCTCTTCTCTATTACTATTGTGTTCGAGCTAGATCTGTTCCTCCCTCTTCTTAATCTCGTTAATTCTTATCATTCGAAGTAGTGTACGTAGACGTGGCTGCCTAGGTCGTTAAATTAACTAAAAACAGGGTTGCTGGGATAGACTCTCGGTGCCCTCGGCTTTCCGAACACCTACTTGATTTGAAATCGGAGTAAAGGTGTCGGGCTTTTTCGATGCCTAATACAAGACCTCTATAGATCCTGACCAGCTGCACCTCGAACGAGTATAAAAGGCTTGCAACTCTGCCCATTGAGCAGCTATCAACTATCGAACACCGACCAGATCCCATCATGTCTACCTCCACCCTCACGATTTGGTATATGCCCAAGACGCCATACCCCCGTCGCCTTACGAATTACCTCCTTGCCAAAGGCCTTCCCCGCTCCATCTTCGAAAGTGGCCAGCTGCAACTCATCCCCGTCCGAATGGATCCTGCGAATGGCACATTCGAGACCCTTCCAGGCTGCGAGCCCAAGCCCGAAGGCTTCACGCTGCCTCTCCTCCGGGTTTCGAACACAGACACTACCCTTGCTTCGGAGAATGACCCGCACTGGATCACCCAGTCGGCCTCTATCCTGGAATACCTCGAAGCGAAATTTCCCGCCGCCGCGGGCTACCGCGACCTTCAGGGCTCGACGCCAGAGCAGCAGGCTCGCTCACGCGACATAATCTTGTTCGCCCACGAGCTGATGCAGTGGACGAACGTACAGATGCGTCATGCGTCGGAGGAGCGAATGCATTGGTTTGGGATCCAGCGCGAGCACATCAGCGCCGGGGCGTCCGCGGACGCGTACTTCCAGGTTCGGAGGCTGCTGACGAGAGTTGAGAACTTGGTCAGGGACGATGTTCTGAAGAGGCAGGCATTGAGCCTAGCAGGCGGGAACGATGTCACGGTTGGGGATTGTATTTTCGCTGCTTTTGTTGCGTCAGGCAGGGACTTAATGGGAGTTGATTGGATCGAAGGCATGGAAGCGTTGACTCAGTGGTACGACCGAGCCCAGGCAAACAAGTGGTTTCCATCTCAGGAGACTATTACCGAGTTGGAGAAGGGAAACACGGACGCTCTCTTTACAAATGAGGCTCAAGAATAGGAGGGAGGTGGGAGGTAAAGTAGATTTACTTTCTGCTTTATCGTTCCATAGAGACACCTGTCTAAACTAAATCTTATAATTGTTTTTTCTTATAGATTCTTTCCAATATTTCTACTTATAAAAGTATCATATTATCTATTTTTCTTTTTTTTAGTAAGGGTGTATTCTCTATCTCTAACTACTTACTTCTACTAGTTTTTTCTATATAGTTTTCTATTATTCTTTATCATTTTTAAAGTCTTTCCTCTTATATAAGCTTAAGTACTAGTAACTGATCCCCTATATTATAGTTTATCTAGATGGATCTAGATAATAGATATCTAGATCTATTTAGATTCTCAGACGTGGCTTCTACCTCTTAGGGAGGGGTATATAGTTATCCTACTCTAATAGGATTTAATAGTGAATCAGACATACATCACCCATGATATCGATCCGCATCACCCTAAGCGCCTGTTTCCCTACGGTTGGTTTTACCCTGCGGGCTTCTTGGCCGTGCGGCTCTTCTAGCCTTGCGGGCCTTCCGCCCCTAGGGTTATAAAGCCCGTGCGGACTAAGGTTCGTAACATTGCCCGCCCCTTCATCATCACTATCGCTGGCGAAGCACCGCCATTTCAAAATCAACTCCCGCCACCTTCAGAAAATTCCACGAACGGCCGTCGGCGTGCACCATTATGGTTTGCAGCACCCGCATCAGCGCGAGCCCTATTCCTCCCAATCTGGTGTTCGCCCATCGACGATCCTCCCCCAAAGAGGCAGCCATTCCATTCCGGGTGGGAAGCAGGTGGGGCTACCCATCATCCGCACGCCTTCGCTTAAGAACAGAAGAAACAGAAGATTCAAGCGAAGCGTGGACGAATCTTTGGCCTTGCGTTCCAGATTACCTGCATCCCGCCATCCCGTCAATAAAGGCCACGAGAGAGCAGCAATCGGATGAGAGAAGTCCACTCGACCCCCTTGTCTGGAATATATGACGGGCATACAGCGGAGCGGAGAGAGTCCACATGTCGCGCGATTCCACCAATCGCGGCTGCGGGAAGCGTTTCAACGCGGCGGGCGGAAAGGTCGCAGAGGATTTGATTGTTTCTGATGCGGACACACGGCCCGGACCCAGTCTTGGCGCGTTTGATCAGCCGCTGTTCGGTAGGAGGGGCTTGGCGGGCGGGAGAGGGAAGCTGGTGATAAATAAAGCGGGTAGCGGGAGACGTTATTAAACGTGCTTGTTTCCGTGCGGCAAGAACTCTTGTTTATACCACACAAACGGCGTCTTCCAGAAGTTAGACAGCAATATGAGGTCCGGAAGCATTGCAGCAGGCATCTTGCCTGTCCTGGCTAGCCTGAGCACTACAGTGCTCGCCCACGGGTGCGTACACAAGCAATTGTAACATGATCCAACGATGCTGACGCCAAATCAAATACAGTCATGTCCAATACCACGTCATGAACTCGGCCACCTACACCGGCTACCTCCCCGTCAAAACCCCCGACTTCACCGCCGACCCACCCAGCATCGTTCGCAAAGTCGGCGGCAACGGGCCCGTCCTCGACATCGGCACCACGAACATCACCGTAAGCTTTATTTCTCCTAGCCACCTACGCAGAGCAAAAGAAAAAAGAGATGGAAGGAAAAAAAGAATAAGAAACCACGACTGACACCATCCCCAGTGCAACGTCGGCGCCGCCCCAATCGCCGACGATGGCGTCTCCCGCGTGGGCGAGGTCGCAGCCGGCACCAACATCACCTTCCTCTGGAACGAGTGGCCGCACTCGGGGCCGGTGCTGACCTACATGGCCAAGTGCGACCCGGACTGCGGCTCGTTCACGGGCAGCACGGGCGCGGTGTGGTTCAAGATCGACGAGTGGGGGTACGCGGACGAGACGTGGGGGTCGCAGAAGCTGGTCGACGACGGCAACGCGTGGACGTCGACGGTGCCGGCCTGCCTCGCGCCCGGCGAGTACCTCGTGCGCCACGAGATCATCGCCCTCAGCGACTGCAAGACTGCCGGCAAGTGCCAGTTCTACCCCAGCTGCGCACAGGTCAAGGTCACCGGCGACGGCGCCGCGGCGCCGAGCGGCGACGATGTGATTGCGCTGCCCGGCGGGTACAAGGCTGACGATGCGGGCATCCTGTGGGATACGAACAAGCAGCAGCCGGCCGACTATGTGCCTCCGGGTCCGGTGGTGTTCCAGTGCCCGAGCTGAAGGGATGGGGTGTGAGATGAGGGGGCGAAGCCAGAACGGGCGACACTTTGGTTTCTTGGACATATTTTGAGATTTAAATGGCATTGAATGACTATTGGAAGTGACTATTGAAACTTTTTCGCACTTGGTTACAATCTAGATATTAAACTTGTACTCCTCAGCTTCCTGACACTCGTTTGAAATGACAGGCTAGCCCATCTGGATTACCCTTTTCCTTCTCTTCCGGGAGGCACCCGCTCCTATTGTTTAGGAAACCCCAAACTTAGACCATGAAGCCAGCGAAGGCGAAAGCAGCAGCACCGACCATGCCCATGTCAGCGGCATTGATGTAAGCAGCGCCAGTGTACTGGACAACACCGCTCGTGACCGGGGTGCCGGCGCCGCTGCCGCCGGAAGAGCCCTTGCTAGAGGCGCCAGGAGTGGTGATGGCAGAGCCAGTGCGGCTGCGGGAGGAAGCGCCCGGGGTAGTGATGCGAGAGGCCGAGCGAGTAGAAGAGCGGCTGCCAGTGATAGAGCGAGTTCCAGTAGCAGGGCGGACAGTCGAGGAGCGGGTGGCAGAGCGAGTCGCAGAGCGGGTCGTGGATCCGGTGTTCGGGCGGGTGGCGGTAGAAGTGCGAGTGGTGGTGCGGGACGTAGTGCGAGTGGTCGTCGTACGAGTGGTCGTGCGAGTGGTCGTGACTGAACCGGTCCTGGAGCTGGAGCTCGAGGTGGTGCTGGAAGCGCTCGTGCTGAGCCAGGAGTAGCCGTTGGCAACGCAGCCGACGAGGTCGGCAACGCAAGAGGCCTGGTTGGCGTTGGGAGCAACGCGGCAGGCGTTGTAGGTGGTCTGGCATGCCTGGCAGGTTGCCAACGAGGCAGCGCAGCCAGCCCGGTTGTTGAGACCGGTGCGGCAGGCTGCATCCTTGGCACTGCAGTCGGTGGCAGCGGCGATGTCGATTTGAGGCATGGCAGCGGCGAAGGCCAGCTGGGCAGCGAGGGTGGCGGCGATGAAGAACTGCATTTTGAAGGATTGGGTTGGATGAGGAGATTGGATGAGGAGATTGGCTGATGGGATCGGAGAGCGAATGGATTGATTGAAGTGCTGGAAGCTGGAGATTGTTGCTGATGAGAGAAGATAGCTGTTGATGATGTTGCTCAGAGGACCGGCGGAGTGCTGGCTTTATAGGCCTGGGAGTAATGGTGATAGCACGTAGCATCGAGGCCCGATTGGCAGTAGGTGTGCACCTTGCACGGAAGTGACAGTGGAGTTGCGGGTGCAAAGCTACGTCGAACTGAACGCGGTGTAATGAAGCTACAGAATTGCCGAATATGGAAGAAGCACAGGCCGCGGCGGGCGCCGGCGGCTGTGGGGAAAGCACTTTCTCATTCCGCCGTGCAAGCTTAAACGAATGCAGAGCACCACATGTGAGCCTCAGGGACGTGGGGTGACCCCACATCTTCCGAAATCGTGCCGCAAATTCCTCTGGACGAGAAGAATGTGGGTAAAGGCTTAGCCAAGCTGTCAGAGCGGTTTGTATCCGTTCGATTTCTGAGCTTCTTGCGGAGGCTACTCCTCTTCTCATCGTGACTTTCCAGAGGCAGATTGTGTGCCAAGCCCTCTCCCGCGGTCACATCTTCGGCTTTGCATGTGGGTTGATCACGCTGCAAAGCATTCCTGCGGTATTCCGACATTACCGTGCTGCTTTCAAACTTCGCCACATTTTTTCACCGGAATGGCCACATGCAGATCGCTTCCATAGCGGAATAAAAGAGGATCTGGAAGTCCTTTCGAAGGGGGTTTAGCGCTCTGCATTCTGTTACTGTTCTGCACCTGGAACATGATTGGTCGAGGCGTCAAAGGTCTGTCTGTTTGTAAGGCGGGCGTCACAATAAGGTCTTGTAGCTCTATTAAATGGCCCTGAATATTTCTGAATCGCATTTCAATTCCGGGATCAAGCAGTGCTTTGATGGTTGAAGCATCATCTCGATGACTCAAATGACCAGTCCCCGCAGCTTACGCCGCTTCGTATCTTGCCGGTAGCCATAGAGCATTGCAGAGCATCTAGTAGCAGAAAATGAAGGTAGAATTAATGTTGTTCAATTTGCCGAAAATGTGTGAAACTCGAGCATGTTATCATGACATGTAAGATGGGAACATTCTGAGGGCGATGCTGTGGGGCAAACACCACCGAACGTTGCCGCATAACCGCCTACACTATCTGCAAAGCGAGACCTTTCTTCCTGTCTCGATTGAAATACATCGAAGATGATTCAATCTCCACATGCAATATCACGCCTTCTTGCGGAGCAAAATCAGGATATGACGACGCTTTGCGTGAGCAAGCTAAGCCCTGATTGGCAGGTGAACATATATCGAGTGGACCACACGACCTGCTGGCAGCACTCCACCCTTGCCAGTATGACGTGATAAGACGAGGAGTATAAGTAGCAGTCAGATAACAAGACTTCGCGCATCTTGGCTTTTGAGCTTGTTAGTTACAAGCATTCTTGTGCTGTTCTCTTGGACCTCACAGTTTTTGTCGATAAGCCTTTCGAATTTCAGTGAACAGTTCTCACAATAATAACTTCGTCAACCTTCAACATGTCCGATGTGGGTCCACCAATAGTCTCATTATTTTTCTCTAGCCTTTTTCTCATATGTCCAATACACATGAAAGCGAACTCTGACGTTGTGTTGTGTCTATCCAGACAAATGGTGATCCCGCAGCCCATCTCGCGAGGCACTCAAACCCCAGGCTGGTGCGTCCACCACCGTGCATTTCAAACCACCACATCCAACCCGAACATGAACAGACGTTGTCACTACATGCAAACGGTCATAAGTAATCCGTACATTGACTCACATTTGACATGCATGGTTCTTCCACATAGCCTGCTCAAGCTTTTCAAGTCGGCGACAGCGTCCAAATCACGTCCGAGACTCAGCCACAGACGTACGTCATTTCCAAGGCCCAGATCAAGAAGCCAGAGCGCGTATGGACGTATGCTCTGAAACAAGATGGACAAGAGGACATTAAGTGGATTGAGGAAGCAGAGCTCAAACAGTGATGGGTGGGTGCATGGAGAGTAAGTTGAGGATGCATTCTCTGGGTATCTCAATATAATATGAATCTGGTGGTGGACTCCTCCTGACGCTTCACTGCCTTATCTTCGCTGGTGCATGTATTCTCTCATCAATAGCCTATCCTCACTCTTCATCACTTTCACTCCCCAAATCCACGATGGTACTCTCCATCGTTCCGTCCAAGCCCATACTATCCCTGCTCGATTCAACATTCGAGCTTCTCACGAGTCCACTCATCCGCTCCATCTTGGGAACAACCCGCTGGCTTGCTGGTTCATCCACATCCTCAAACCCATCACCATTATCCGATGGTATGATTTGCGCGTGCGAATCGTCTGCGTCTTCATCGTCAGAGTCATCAGCCATTTCGCGCCGACGTTTCTGGATGCGCCGGATCTTGTGGACGAGGGAGGGGTCGGATTGCAGATCTGTGAGAACAAGCATCTACGGGGATCAGGTCAGCTGGATCCAACATCGTGCCATGGTGGCAGATACATACCTTATCACACCCAGTAACAGGACATTGCACCGTGCGAAGTCCGTCTCTCGCGCCTCGTCTGTTGCTTCCGCCTGCAAAAGCATTGCTGCTTCTGATAAGCTCTGTGATAGCTGACCTTTCGAAGGTGTGCGGGCATTTTGTGCTCGTGAGAGGATCTCTGAGCTCTTGTAGCGTGAGCGGGCATTTCGTACTGATGCGTTCACCCGCAATGGCGATATCGTCGTCCGAGTCATCTCCTCGTGCTTCCGTGATACCGGGAGCTGGTGCTCCAGGGCTCGTGAACCATCTGCTTGGATCAGGCACTCCTGGACCCTTTCCATCAAGGTATTGACCATCGTAGACAGACTTCTTAAAGCTTATGTAGTCATTGTGTTCCGAATAGCGGATGGGGTGAGATAGCGACTGGTATTTATCCTTTTGTGCCTGTAGTCGTTGCTGGAAGATGTTCTTGGGCACTATGGCCTGCACTTGCTGTGTCTCACCAGGAAGTGTGGGATCGTATTCGGTCATCTCGTCATCATCGCCATCACCGCGGCGGCGCTGGGTCTGGGTGAGACGCTGTGAGGCGGTTGCGTTGGCAGCTGCTTGTGCCTCGACATGTTCGACACTGTCCTGTAGGAGGCCAGCGACATGCTGAGCATCGATGGTCTTGCGCACAGTTTCTTCCATGCGCTTTGTCATGGCGGTGACGCGAGTGTCGAAGTCGTCGAGATGGCGGGCGCGTTGCTCATCTACTTCAGTCAAAGAGTCGGGATGCTTCTGCTTGCGCTTGAGATCCCTACCCTTGCGGTCGGTCAGGCGCTCGTTGATTTGAAGGACGTTGCTGTTTAAAGCTAGGGCAGCCTGGCGGAGATGTTCCTCGAGCTTGCGGTGGTTGTGAGATTGCAGCATGTTGTGCAGTGCGCGCTGGCCGGCGGCGTTCATAGGGTATTCCGGTGCTTGGTATGGCGGCAGAGCCATGGTGGCAGAGCCACTGGGGCCTGCAGTCGACGATCGTGCGCGTGTGGCCATGATGGATGGTCTTGTCCGGCGTGGGAGCAGAGAGCAGAGAGCAGGCGCGCGCGGAATGTGGGGAGACGCGTCGCGATGGCGCTAGCCGCTCCTGGAGTAGCGCGTGCCACCCATCTTCACTCCGTTTCTCCGTTTGCATCGCCTTCTCTCCGCTCTTCACTGCATCGCAGATTGGACTTTTGCATTCTGCTGTCGCCGCTATGAGCGAGCTTCATCGCTTGATTGGCTCGAGCTATCTTGCACTGTCTGGAGAGACGCTGCCACTGCAAGCTGACACCGCCCCGTATACAGGCAGCCACCAACACTTCCAAGCCACATCGGTGACCCTCCTTCGAGACACCGCCACTGCACCATTGAGCCGTGACATTTGAATCTGACTCATCCTGATTTTGAATATAGGAGAACTGACTCCGTACTACATTCGAAGGACTTACTCCACGTTTTCTCATTCCTCTTGTGTTAATTTCTCGTGATGGCTACTTCAGATCTCGAGAGCTTTGATCTCTGCAGCGTGTCGGACTCGGACGATGCCTTTTCTTTTTGCGATATCGAATACCCAGTCACTTCATCCACCCGAAAAAACAAAGTTCTCAATCTTCGGTATAGCTCCCACGTCTCAGTTCTTGCAAGTCCCTAACCATGCTGCCTCTGAAGTATCACACCGCGACTGCTCCGCCTTCCCCGTGAGATCCGCGACACCATATGGCATCTCGTTCTGGTCGAGCCGCCATATTGGCGTAGACTCCATAAGCCTTTATGCGAAGCGAACCCCAACCACGAAGACCTCGAGACTCCAATCCGCTCTTCCGTCATCCCACGCCCTATGCACGACAATCTCCCTCCACCACCCTGCCGATGCACAAAGCGAGCCAATCTCAGCTTGCGTCGTGTATGCCGCCAGATCTACGCCGAGTCTACCGATGTCTTTTACAAGAACAACGTCTTCTTCTTCGACGATAACAACCTTCTTTCAAAGTGGATCCGTTGCCTGACTCCACGACAGCGCTCAATGGTCTACCACCTCTCAGTCGTGAGGCCTTTGAGCAAGTCAAAATCATCTGTGTATAAGAACATCAAGCTGTTGCCTGAACTGCGTACCCTTGATCTCGATAGACGGTTTGACGGAGGAGATGAGCTGGAGCGAAACGAGGAGCGAGCATGGGAATTCCTCAGCCAACTGCAACACTTGGAGCGCCTACGCCTCGTTGACGCCGGATCATATCGTCTAGCGCGAACTGACACCTGGAGCTATCCCCGGGAGACTCTGTGGCACGTGGAGTATATGGACCTGACGGATAAAAATTACGGTGGTCTGGATCTTTGGGACACAGTGCATCATGACGCCCCGCGGGAACGTGCATGCGATCATGTGGAACATGATAGATTTCGAAAGCCGTCCAATCTCTCCGAGTCGACAAATCCCGTGGTCGTGGACTTCAGCCGCGAGAACAGCGAGATCTGGTGCTTCAATTTCCCGCTTCCCGACGCCGTCGTCGACCGCTTGAGAAAGAAGCAGCGACGCGCGGAATTGAAATGGGAAAGGGATTTCCTACGATCTCAGCGCATTAAGGACCAGGCGGAGTTTGAAATGGAGCGACGTATTGGCCGTTCCGAAAAGTTGGACAAGCTTGCTGAGCAGAAAGATCAGCAGAGGAAGGAGGAAGTTGCGCGCCTGCAGCCACATAAGAAATGGCATGCAGAAGTGAGGTCACGAAGAGCTGGAATTGCAAAGGGAAAAGGTAGAGCAGAGAGGTTGCACCTTGATGATGAGATTGAGTGGGCAAGGGAGGATTGGGATAGTTGCTTCAATGATGATTTTGAGTAGGCTTTAAATGGAGTTCTCATTCTAGGCACCGCCTGTACTTTTTCTACATTCGGCAGTGATTTCTTGTTTAAACATCTGTGCTTGAAGATCTTAATTATTTCCAACTCCAACCTTGATGTACGTCCCTCATCTTCAATTATGCTCTCCCTCACTATCTCAGCTTCACAGGAATCTAAGAGCCCACACGTCAGTGAGAAAAATCCTAACTAGATGTTATTTCTACGGCAGGTGTAAGTTGGGTACTGGCAGAGTTAATGGCATAGGGAAGAAGAAAGGCAGCTCAGGAGACGCTCCTTCATTCAAACAAGACGTTTCACTATAACCATCCTTTCAACTATGCATGCTGAGATTCATACGCTGGAACCCGCCAACAGAGAGTTTTATTCAATGAACCAAGAACACCACTCCCCGCCATCCGCTCCGGCCAATCCAGCCGCACAAAACTAATTAGCCAATACTCCCGCATACCTTTGATCCCAACGCCATCACTGCTATCCCTTACAATTCCTCAAGGAAGTCTCTCCTCCGCCTACACCTCTCCCTCCCATGCTTCCTCTCCACCCTCTTCCTCCCCGCCGGTCCCTCCCTCAACGCCCTATCATCCTCGTCCGTCCACACACCCGGCTCATCCGGCAGCACGGCCGTCCCTACACTGCTCCTTCTGCCCTTCTTGGCGCCACTCGCCGCGGTGAGACGCATCCAGCGGAGCACGGCGTCGGCCATGGTCGTGCTGTTGGCGCAGGTGGCGTGCAGCGCGATCAAGATGTGCTCCTCCGGGAAGTTGTAGGGAGGCGCGAGGCGCGAGGTGATGTATGCTTCGGCCTGAGCTCCGGTGTTCAGGTCGAAGGTTGGTTCGATGGTCATTTCGAATGACGTCAGGGCGGTGCCGGCGGAGGAGCTGGCGGGCCGGGGGTGTTGCTTTTGTGGAGTTGGCTGGTACGATGTCTTCATGGCGGAGAGGGCGTGATGATGTGGGTCTTGCCCGTATCGAGGTGGCGACTTGTAAGACTGTTTTTCAGCTTGGTCCGGTGGATCGTGCGCGTCTTCCAGGTGTCCATTGGTTTTAGCCCGTGATTCTGCAATTTCTTGCCATACGTCTTGTTCTGCTTCCTGGTCTGGCTCGTTGCCGTTGCGTTCCGTTTCCTGATCCTGATCATCGTCGGTACCATCTTCCTCGTCATCGGCAAACAGCTTGTTCATCACTCCAAACCGGTTAAGCTTGTCGCCTACGTCCCAGACGGCCTGGCTTTCCTCCGACTGGATCTGATTCAAGAAATACACTGTATGCATCACAACGAGATCCTGGAGAGTCATATCGTCCTCCTCCTCTGGAGCGGTCGGCAGTGCTCTCAGGGTCAATAGCAAATCGACCATTTGCTCGTCATCAAGGCCGTCGAGAGCCGCTCGGATACGGAGCTCAGACGCCTGAAGATTGGCCTCCTCGTCATTCTCTTCGTAAATAGTAATCTCTGGCGGGGACCCATTTTGTGCCAGAGTCTCCGGTGGTGGTGTGTCAGGAGGCAGAGAAGAGGAAGGACGTGAAGATGTAATTGAAAGAACTTCTTGAGTACGACGAGCAGGGCTTTCCAGTGATTTCTTCGTAGGTGAGACCTCAATGCTCTCCTGGACTGAAGCAAAAGAAACCTCAACGTCGGTGTTGCGCCGTTTCGGTGACGGGGTGGCCGCAGTACCATCCTGTTCCGGACTGATATCGTCGCGTCGTCGTTTGCCCAAAGCAATGGATGAAGAGTTTTCCTGTGGTGCTTCCCTGGCAGTGGATAATTCGGCTGCGGCTGCGATTTGCTCTTGCGAGTTTATCGCTATTTTAGCTGGTGTTCTGCTCGCCTCCGCAGGCAGCTCCTCTTGTCCGTCCCTGTGCCCATTGCTATCCCGGTCTCCTCCCTTGCGGAATTCTTCCTCGGTCTCCGGTTCTTGATTCGCTTTGCCCGGCTCAGGTGGTGGAAAATTTGGCAGGACAGCTTCACGGTAGTAAGCAAGCCAATCATCCACGGTCGCATCGTCTTCACGGACTTTTTCCCACGCGTCCCAGGCCTTGTCGTAAATCTCCTGTCTCTTCTCATTCACGACCAAGTCGTTGTGGACCGGCCTCACAAGAACATTAAAGTATTCATACCATTCTTTTGCCGAATGAGATGGATAGGCCTTCGCCCATGCCTTCCACGCATCCTCGGTGCGGTCATCGGCAACTTCCATGGCTGATTCTGCATTCGCCAAAAGCTTGTCGAAATCTTTCAGCGTACACTCCGCCTTTTTCGACAAGGGCTCATCTGCTGGCCATTGTGTAGGCTCCTTCGGTTCGTAGGTAGGAGAGGGAGAAACACGAGACTGCTTGCCTTTTGGCGACGGCTTGATCTCCACAGGCTCTTTTCCAGCCTTCTTCGCACTCTCGCTTTGGCGCGAAGGCTGGATAGGGCCTGTAGGCTGGGGGTCGGATGGCGGTGACGGCGGGGGATTCGCGGAGACGGTCTTGGGCGGCTTATGCCTGAGGATCTTGATGTAGTGATCGCGCCATGACTGCCAGCTGTGGCGGTTATTCTGGGGCGGTCAGCGGGACATCCGCTGCAGACGCAAAGTATCGGCACAAACGCACCCTTCGCTCAAGGTCCTTATAGATCTCGTTGCCACTGATTGCAGCTCCCCTAGCCTCGCAATCCTTCACCCAATTGTAAAGCTCGACGTCGTCCTGATGCGTGAACGGGTGCTTCGACCTGCGGACTCCTTGCGTTGAAGCGACCTCGCGGACGGCGCCGACGGCGGGGCCGCAGGCGTAGAGCGCATCGGCGGGGTCTTGGAGGACCTCGTGCTCGATGGACTTCTCGATGAAGCGGTAGGAGATGCCGCCGGGCGGCAGGTCCTTGCGCACATGGTCGACGATCAGGTAGTCGGCGTTCTTCTCGAGCGGCACGACGTGGCCGCCGTTGTAGGTGACGCGCTTGACGAAGTCGGCGCGCGACGGGCAGCGCTGGGCGATCCAGAAGCGCTTGCCGGCGAACAGGTCGCCCTTGACGGGCGGCTCGCGCCGGACGTCGGTGATGACGAGCATGCCGGGGCTCGCACGGTGGAGGCGGGAGGGTGGGCGCGAGGGCAGCGCGGGAGACGCGTCGCGCAGATGGGCGTCTGAGCGCGACGGGAGCGACACGCGGTGGCGGCAGCGCTGAGACGCGCGCCCCCGTGCTGCCACACGCAAAGCTTGGTGCTCCTCCTGGCGGGCCTAGGCGGGCCGCCGGTTGCGGCGGTGCAGCCGTCTGCTCCACCAAGGCGCGCTCATCTCCCGAAGCAGCCGGCCAGAAAATGCGCCGCGCGTACCTCTTGCGTAGCTTCTCCTGACTGCCTTACCTGCTCCCGCGCATCCTGGACTTCCTCCCCGCCATGTGCATGCCTTGACCCGCCAGCGCATCGCAGCATTCCGCCCGATGCCCCCAACATGGAGGGCCTGCTCCGCCAAATCGTCATCGCCGTCGCGGCGCTCTCTTTCCTAGTCTTCACTGTCTTCTTCGGCCGTCTTCCCGTCTTCCGGTGCGTCCGCCCCGCCGCCTGCGCGCGCTGTGTTCCTAATGCCTTGACAGCAAAACCCCGATAGGCTTTCTGCACCGCTGTATCTGGGTGCACTTCCCCGCCCTGTTGCGCCGTCTGGACGGCCTCGTCACCGGCGGGCGGATCTACAAGTACACTACCGCAACCTGGCACTACCTGCTCTATGAGAAGCATCCCCTGGTCGTCGTGCGTACCACCAGCCCGCTTCTCCGCCGCTCCGCGCCTGCAGCTGCTGACCCCCGGGCCACTCTAGATCTTCTTCCTCGGCCTCCTCACCGGCGCCTCCGGGCTCTTCCTCTTCGAGACCTACAATTACTTCCCAATCTACCACAAGCTGCTCATCGCGCTTGTGCTCCCGTGGCCCTATGTCTTCACCTATCTCTCCGCGTGCACCCGCCCGAACACGGTCATCAATGCCTCCAACCACAGCGCTCAGGTGCAAGCGTACCCGTACGACCACATTCTATACCACCCGAACATGAACTGCCGCACATGCCGCCTGCCCAAGCCGGCGCGCAGCAAGCACTGCCCCATATGCAAGACCTGCGTGGCTCGCATGGACCACCACTGCGTCTGGGTGAACAACTGCGTCGGTCGCGAAAACTACCGCTGGTTCCTCGCCTTGCTCGCCAGCACCTCGCTGGTCCTGCTCTACGGCGCATACCTGGCCCTGATCGTGTTCCTGTACCCGCAGGTCTACGATCGCTTCACGCACTACGACCACGCCTTCCCCGCCGGCCTGCTCAGCGGCTGGGCGCCATGGAAACTGCGTCTCAAGGGATTCCGCGAGGATTTGAACACGGTGATGGTTGAGAGCCTCAACGTGGGCGGGTTGAGCGTGACTGGCGTGGGGCTTCTGGCCGGGCTTACCTGGCCTCTCCCCCTCGGCCTATTAGCCTACCACGCGTACCTGATCTGGGCCGGCATGACCACCAACGAGGCCAGCAAGTGGGCGGACCTGCGCGACCAGATGCGCGACGGCCACATCTTCGCCGGCAAATTCTGGAGCTCCGGCGACAGCACGCCCAGCCGGCGCGGCCGCGACAGCACCCGCGGCGGCCGGATGGCGCACTCGCGCGCCCGCGCGACCTCGAACAGTTTCGCCGAGTTCGGCTTCACGTCCGGAGACGTCGGCCGGCGCCTGACGCGCGACCACGCGCACGAAAAGGGCGCCGCCGGTGGGCCCGGTTCCGACAGCGGCTACAGCTCCGACGAGAGCTGCTTCCATCACGGTCCCAACAGCCCCACGGAAAAGCGCTGGCCCAACAGCCCGGTGCAGGTGCTCCTCAGGACGGGCGACGGCGAACCCCCGCGCGAAGTTCCGCCACAGTTGACGGGATTGGTGGACGAGACCAGCTGGACACGAGTGTGGCGTCTTGCTGACATCGAGAACATTTACGACCTCGGCTTCTGGGATAACTTGAAGGATATTCTCAAAGGGTAATCGTCTAATCAACAACAACCGGAGCCAGAGCCAGGTCACTATACATAAAGAAGCCAGGTCACACATAGACCGTACATATCGGCTCCAACATCACATAAAACAGTATGGGCAGGTACTGTCAATAAATCCAGGTCAGTCAATCGGGTCAGTCATTCCTTGCATCGCAGCTTTTCCTTGCATTTGTAAATATTCTGCATCAGAACGGCGCGTGGGATCAGGTGGCATTGCTTTGGTATGCATTGTTTCTTGACCTTCCAGCTGTTCTTTTTCATTTCTGCTCGTCTCTCCTTTGGCGCGGCGTTCTGGCGGGTTCTGGATCGCTTCTTTTTTTATCCTCAACACTTGTCTTTTTATTTGTCTGTTTTACTGTCTTTTGGCAAGCATATTTTGTTTGCGTGTGGCCGTCGCCTTGTCTCTTGTACTATTTCACTCGGGCATCTTTCGATCGTCCTCATGTAAGATGTAGACAGCTCTACATACCCGTAGCTAGTCGTTCGGCGGCATCCCGCAATGAGATGTGTTTCGTATGTGCAAAGAAAAACCCCTGCAATGCGCCATCCGCGTGCGTGGTCTCCTGCTCCTAACCCCCCGACCCAAACCGTCCAGATCACTGCGCGCATGCGGAGACGACACGACGTCCGGTTAAGGAATGCAAGCCCGCCAAGACAATCCAGACGCTATATTTACGCCCCCCTGGATGTCTTGGCTCAGGGAGCTATGGACACACGCCCTGCAAGTTATCCCCGTATTTGATCATCTCGCATCTTGCATGTGATCGCCGCGTGCGAAACGGGCAGGCGGGTCCACGGCGTTTATTTATATAGGTAGGGGTCTGGTCTAAGCGAGAGGCGAGTCAATATGTGGCGGTGCGGCATGGTTCGTGAAAGGGGTGATGGCGGTCTCACCGCCTTCGGTTGGGGGAAGGTGGGTTGCATGGGTTTGACAGGGTATTTTTGGTGTAGGGGTGGGTGGTTGGTGCTGCGAAGGGTGCTTGGGCGTGGTGTGGTGCATTGAGGGATGGAGGTGTTCATCTGCAGAGATGCAAATGATGCACAAGCTGTTCGGGCCAGCACCCCATTACATGAAAACTTGGACGTCACATAGAATTGTAAGTGGCCATGTCTGAGCTTAGATACTATCTGAAGATTGCTGTTACCTTGATGTCTAGTGCAGACTGCACCAGAATAAGCCTGTTAACTCCAAATCCTCTCTTCTACCTCAATCTCCAATCCACCGCAGCAGCTTCGTTGATTACTTTTGATGTCTGAAAAAAAAAAATCACAGTGCAGATGGCACCTAAATCCTGTAAACTCCAAAAGACTTCGTAATCTCAGATCGCAAGCCATCTTTAGCAGTTAGTATGACACTTTTGTCTTAATGTTGAGTTCCGCCGAAATTTTGAAGGTCATTGCAGAGCCTTCCATGTGGTTTTCGATCTCCGAATTTGGTGAAGTAGTTGTGGTTGATGGTGGAAGAGTTAGCCAAATGCCTTGATAGCGCGCCGAAATGCCTTTTGGCCTTTCTCCAGACCAGCCTTGATAGACTCCAACTGCTCGCGCTTCCGAGTCACATGCTCCGGCTCAGAAGCGATGTCGCGGACCTGCTCATCAGTGAAATTGCACAGCGACGCTGGATTAATGGTCGACCCGAGCAGGGGCTGAACTAGATGCCGTTCCACGACCTTTTCCGTGACGTCGGCAATGTAGTTCTTGAGCTTGTCCTTGTACAGCGCTAGGAGGCAGTCAAGTGCATCTTCAGAAGTGAAGGTGTCCATGTCGGGCTCGGGAACATCGTGCTTGAATGTATCGACGAGAGTATTCACATCAACAACTTTCTTGTTGTTGTAGGGGAAGGAACGGCTCTCGACTATGCTCCTCAAGTTGGCGAGCCTCTTGGCGTTGCGGATCTGCTGAACCAAGTCTGTGTAATAGTTGTTGTATGTCATTGGGGCACGACGCGTATCTGCGATTATAGAGTCCAGCTCCGCCAGAGCGTTTTCCAGTAGTGACGTCAGGGACGGCTCGAGAATCTCCTCCCAAACTCTGTCTGCAGCATCCTTAGGCATTACATGCTGGACGATGGCACGCACGAACGCGTGAACGATGGAGTGAGCGTACTCCTCAACGTAGAAGGACGAGATGTTCCCCCAGCGAGAGGTTTGCTCCCAGTACAGCATGTGAAGTAAGGAAGGGCTGAAACATCCTGGAAGCTCTTGCCCGCGGGAGTGCTGCATCTTCTTTCGCACCCAAGCCACGGCATCTCCCCGATCAAACTTGATCGTCTCCTCTTTGATGGACTTCCATTGAGGATCCTCGTAGGAGGGTTCGACCTTATCGCCGAGGAGGTCTTGGACTTCAGTTGGAATGCCGTCGAACTGGAACTTGCCACCGTATAGATGCATATACTCGGAATATCGAGAGTTGTCGTACTGAATAGCCGCTCTCAACTTATTTGCACTGGGAGTTGCTTCACAAGCGGCATCAAGGAAAAAAGGATCCTTGTAGTTTCCAGTAATGCCGTCCTGTAGAAGCTCGTGGAACTTCATGCTCGCTCTGGTGAGGAACTCGCGCATTTCACGCACTGTAGCCCTCTTGTGCCCCAGAGCGCTCAATTCCATCAGCACATTTGCAAGCTCATCGTTGAGCTCCTTGCCCAGCTTGGGAATTTCTTGCTTGAGATGGGCAAATAGTAGGCGTGAGAGACGCTCACGAAGCGCAGAGATTCCCAATATGTTCTTGTCAACGAGCCGGTAGGTTGGTCGGGTGAAGAACAGCTTCTCCGTATCATCACGCTCCTCATGGGTCGCTGAAGTTTCCGCTTGAGTACGATTGCGCAGGACGTGCCATCCGAGCTCGAACTTGATGTCCTTGTTTTGAGCAAGTGCAATCCAGGATCGCTCCTCCTCGGAACCTTCGTCCAAGCAATCCGGCTTCGTGATGATGCCCAAAGTTCGAGATCCATGTGGATCAACCCTGCGAGAATCCTGCAGAATGATTTGGTTTGCGTAATCATGCCGAGCGGAGACCACGGCGAGGATGATAGAGCGAGGGTTCTGGATATACTTGTTCACAAGGTTGCGGATGAAGTCGACATCTTGTTGGGTTTGCTGACGGTTTTCGGAATGAATGAGACCTGGGATATCGACCAAGGTTAGAGGAGACACCGTGGGTCCGGAGACGGTGATACTCAGAACACCCGTGAAGAATGCCCTTAAGCGAGTGGGGTTTCTTGGATCGGGAGCCTCCATCAGCTTCGTAGCATCCGATATGAGCTCTCCGAGCTTAGAAAAGTCACCGATGGACTTATTAAAGTTCTGTAGCCGCTCGAGGCGCGAAGCAGGCTGGTTGCCATCTGGTAAGATCTTCGCAGTGATGCACTCGTTTGGCTCACGGCGAAGAACGATCTCAGTTGCGAACCTCGTGCACATGTTCGCATTGCGAGGAAAGTCGATTTGAGTAATCGCTTCCAGGACCGAGCTCTTTCCTGAGGATTGGTCACCGCAGACCACGAGCTGCGGAAGCGACAGAATGCCATTGAGGCCTTCATGCCTCAGCTCATCGACGACGTTGAGTAGATTGCGCATGTCCTCACTCTGGAGGGCTTCTAGCGTGATTGTGGCGGGCATTGCGAACGCTTGTGCTGATGCTGCTGAAACGGACGCCACCGGAGGCGACTGTTGTCCAGATTCTGTTCTTGTGCGACGCCTGGCCGAAGCCGGAGATGCTAATGACAACGTAGTGTCAGCGTACTGCATGTTGATTGTACGAAGGTGAGGTAACTGGTGCTGAGGGTAGCTTACCTGGATCCGATTGTGCGGAGGGCTTCCTCTTGCGTGTCGTAGGCATTACTGCAGGCAAGGTGGGCTGAAGTTTGGGTTTGGAGGGGCAAGCGTTGTGTTGTGCAGGTTGTTGTTGGTGTTGAGGACGAGCGAGAGTCTGCAGTTTGGTGGTGGAATTTAAGGATCCATGTGCAGGTGCTGGAAGACAAAATAGGCATGTGCTAGGAACTAGTCCTCGCCCAAAGTAGGAAGAACCCATCAAAGTGTATGGAGAGATCAGAGAAAGAAGAAATTGCTTGGCTATGTGCTCTCGGGAGTGATAATCAGAGGAAACAGAACCTTGATAGCATTCATGATAGCATAGTTATTCCTTTTCATGACGCCGATGTGCAAATTTGGAGTGGGGAAATAATCGAAAGGTGGAAGGCAGACTTGGGATGAGAGCATCCAGATACCTTCTGCTTCAACTCCTATGGGCGCACAAGGTCGGTTCGGGCTCCATCAAACAAGGATATGGGCTGAGGAGTCAAATGTCCATTGAGATGGCTGGGTAGATCTGTTTGTGCGTTTTGCTGCCAGATGCATGCCTCAACCCCATGCTTGGAAGCTTGTCCAACTGCAGTAAACACTTGCACACTTACCACCCGTATGCTTACACTGCGCTTCTCATACTGCAGCTTTCACGCTATGTTGAGCCAGCACCTTTATCATGAAAGAAACTCGCATAGCCTTCCCGTTCTGGGTGAGTCGACAGACAGTGAGCCTCAATCGCGGGAAGAGACTTTGAAGATAAACAGTTGTGCGTCTGGGAATGGCCAGCCAAAATACCAGGCCTGCCAGCTTTGCACAATACGACGCGACAAGCAGGGCCGCCACGGAGGAAAGACTGACGAGAGCGTTGTGCGCACGCAGCGAGATGACAAACCGGCACGGGCTCTCGTCACGGCGGAGATTCGAGCAGCGTCTAGAAGCATCGGCGGCACTCGGAGAGGTGAGGTGAGCGAGCCAACGGCGAGCGAGGGGCGGGGACACGCGACGCGCACAGGCGTCGGGCAGACCGCAGGCGCCACGAGCGCAGCAACACGGCTGGTCCGTGCCAGAAATTCTCCAGACAGTCACGCAGCACGAGCGCGCGCAGCCGGGAGATTGCGCAGATGCCAGGTGCGCGCGGCGTCAATTGAGGGCATGCAGGCCGGAGCAGCCACGGCCGCGCAGCCATTGGCGCGCTGCGGCGGGCGGGCGGCACCCCGGGGCAGAATCCGGGGAGCTTGGCGGGCGGAGCAGGTCGCAGCCAATGGCCGGCAAGAAGCCACCTGTGAGCTCAGCATCCGAGAACTTTCGAGCCAAGGGCCCCAAACCTCGCCCGCTCACCTTCACCGACCATCGAGCCATCAGCCTCGCGCTGCCCTCCGACCCGCTCACCACTTCTCCCCCGGGGCATGGCATAGCCGCCAACACCTGCACCCCAATTTCCGCCCTGCCCGTGCCTTACTTCCGCCCGTCCCTCCCATCCTCTCCCCCTCCGCCCTCGCCCACCCTTCCCTGTCCGATCCTGAATTTGTACGTGCCACCCGCCCACCGCCGTCCCTGCGCCCCCCAGCACCCGCGCTGACACCTGTGCCCAGTGGGTAGACCCTCGACCTCGAGTATAAACTTTCGCCGCTGCCTGCTGGAAGCTTACTCCCTCGCCGTCCTCTCCACCCCCGTCGTCACTGTCGTCGTACACCCGGCATCGGAACTGGTTCACTATGGCTGCTGAGGCTTCCACCAACGGAGACACCCAGACTCCAGCCCAGAAGCTGGAGGCGCGTCTCGCCCAGGAGGAGTCGCACCGCCCCACCGTCGAGGACGTGCCTGACGAGGATGACCTCGCCCATCCTCCGCCCGCTGCCGCGGAGCCCACGCCCGCCGCCGTGTCTGAGAAGGCCGCCGGCAAGCAGAAGGCCCAGGACGCGGAGCCCGTCGTCAAGAAGTCGGGTGCCAACCCGCCGCTGAACATTCAGTCCGAGGAAATGTTCCCCGGTCTCGGCGCGCCCAAGGCTCACACTCCGGCTGCTGTGTCTTCGGCCTGGGGCCGCAAGCCCGCCTCGGTCAGCGCCAACGGTGTCAACGGCGCTGCTGCCAGCAATGGAACCTCGCGCGCCTCGACCCCGGCCTCTGGAATCGCTACCCCGACTACGCCTTCGGTGCGCGGCCCTGGTCCTCAGACCATGAGCCTGCCCGGCCGCTACGTCGAGTCGATCTCCCTCGCTCCCTCGCAAATGATCCCCCGCCAGCTGCAGAAGAAGCCCATGCAGGATGTTATCCGCGACATCAACAGGAGGTCCAAGGCGAAGGTTGAGATGAAGCCCGGCAACATGGGCAACATCGTCTTCCAGGGCACCGGCCCTGTTGATGCTGTTCGCTCCGCTCTGAGGGAGGTTGCTAGGGAGCTTGGTTCCAAGGTAAGAAGCTGCAGGAAGCTGGAAGCGGAATCGCGCTGACAAGAATCCAGCAATCCACCAAGGTCACCATCCCCGCTTCGATCCGCGCACACGTTATTGGCCGCCAGGGCGCCACCATTCAGGGCATCAGCAAGCGCACCGGCGCCCGCATACAGGTTCCCCGTCCGGAGGAGACTGGCGTTTTCGAGGACGACGATAGCGCCACCATTGACGTGGTCATTGAAGGAGACACTGTTGCCGCTGCTCTTGCGAAGCAGGAGATTGAGCGCATTGTGGACGAGCGTACTTCGAGCGTCAACCTGCGTCTAAAGGATATCCCTGCCGAGTACTACCCCTTCTTGGCCGGTCCGCACAACTCGCGTATCGACGCCTTCGAGGGTGGCCGTGATGTTCGCGTCCAGATCCCGCACTACTACACCTGGGCCGAGAGAGCGCCTCCGCAACAGACTCCCACCGGCCAGCCCGTTCCCTTTGCTCCCCAGGCGGCTTACCCGATCCAGATCTCTGGTGACCGCGCCGCCGCTCAGGAGGCTCGCGCCGAGATCGAGCGCCAAGTTGCCGAGCTGCGCCGCCAACTCACTGTCAACCAGATGCCCATCGAGCGCGGCAGGCACCAGTTCATCATCGGCGAGCGCGGCGGCTCCCTGCACGATTTCCTGGCCGAGACCGGTTGTGCTGTTATCCTGCCTCCCAACCACGATGACACGGAAATGCTCACCATTGTTGGACCTGCCGACAAAATTGATAGCGGTGTCAACAAGGTCATGGATCTGGCTACTTCTATGCAGAGCACCAACGTCGACATTGCCCGTCAGCACGCCAACTCGCAGGCGCATGCCCGTGCCCTCACCCAGTACCTGAGGCAACGCCAGGCTATTGCTGAGCTCGAGCGCATGCACGACGCGAGCATTGTCCTGCCCACTTCGAGGGATGGCCCGACTGCCTGGGAGATCTACTCGCGGGATGCAAAGAACGGCATGAAGGCTCGCATGGATATCATGAACCTGATCAGCGGTCACCCACCGAGCAGGTTTGGCAACTTGGATGTTGACCCCTTCTATCACCAGCATCTGCGCCAGCGTGCTGCTCAGCGCCTTAGGAAAGATGTTGGTGTGCAGCTCGTCTTCCCCGAGGATGACGCCGAGTCTCCTCAGCTTGTTCTGGTATGCGAGGCCCCCGGTTCGCCTTCTGAGTACCAGCTTCCCCGTGGTCAGCCCTCTGCCGCAGATGTTCAGGGTTTCCAGCGCACCCTGAACGAGGCTCAGCAGCAGTTGCTTTCTTTGATCAACGCCGATGAGAAGATTGTTGGTCGTGACCTTGAGGCACCTCAGAAGTAAGTTAAACCATATTTCTTTTATGCCAAAATGACTCACTTATTTAGCTCGTACAGGTTCCACGACAAGATTCGCCGTTATGTCGACCGTGAGCAGCAGAGCCTTCCACAGGATCAGATCCCCGTCCAGGTCCTTTTCGGCGAATCTAGGCCCCAGGCTTCTCGTACCAACAGAGACAATGTCTTCATCCGTGGCCCGAACAAGGATGTCGACGAACTTGCTGAGAAGATTCTTGCTTTCATTGAGCAGGAGAAGAAGGATGAGCTCGAGCGCGGCTACACCATCAGCTTCGATTACCCCCAGAAGTTCGCTAACATTCTGATTGGCAAGCGGGGCGAGAACATCAAGAAGCTCCGCGATGAGTTTGACGTTGATATCCAGGTTCAAGACGGCAAGGTCGAGATCAAGGGTCCTGAGGCCAAGGCACACGCTGCCAAGGCCCACATCATCGCGCTTGGCAAGAAGCTTGAGGACGAAGCCACCTTCATCCTGAAGATCAAGCCCCAGTATCACCGTGATCTCATCGGTGGTAAGGGTAGCCAGGTGAACCGTCTCCAGGATCGCTACAACGTCCGGATCAACTTCCCTCGCTCTGCCGCCGTGGCTGATGATGCGGACGCCGGTACCGAGGCCTCGCACCACAACCGCCGCCAGGCACCCGACGAGGTCATCATCAGGGGCCCCAAGAGGGGTGCTGATGCCGCCCGTGATGAACTGCTCGAGCTGTACCAGTGGACGATCGACAACTCCCACACCGCGACCGTTTCCGTTGCCCAAAGCCAGATCCCCTCGCTCATTGGTGCTGGTGGTCGTGAGATGGACACTCTTCGTACCACCACTGGTGCACAGATTGACGTTCCCAATGCCCGTGAGGTTGCAGATGCTTCTGGACGTGCTGAGATCAAGATCAAGGGTACCAAGAAGCAGGTCGAGGACGCCAAGAAGCTGCTTGAGCAGAAGGCAAAGACATTTGACGAGACTGTCGTGCGCACCATCGAGATTGACAAGAAGCACCACAAGGCCCTGATTGGTGCAGGTGGTAAGTCACAACCGCATTGATTACGAAGAATTTGTCTTCGATTAACGAAAAGTCGCAGGTGCCAACATTCGCGATATCGTCATCAGCGCTGGCGGTCCTGATGACCGTCGTGAACTCGCTCGCATGGTCCGCTTCCCTCGTGCTGAATCTGAAGAGAACACGATCCGCGTCGAGGGTAACGCTGCTGTTGTTGACAAGATTGTTGCGGCGATTGAGAATACGGTGAGCACCCGCGATAGCCAGGTCACCGAGATCCTCGAGGTCGCTCCCGAGAAGCACCGTCTTCTCATTGGCCGCGGTGGTGAGACTCGCCGTAGCCTGGAGTCGCAGTTCAACGTCACTGTGGATGTTCCCAAGCAGACTGCGCAGGGTGCCGCCAGGAGCCAGGTCAAGATTGTTGGTCAGCCCCAAGACGTCGAGAAGGCCAAGGAGCACATCACCAGCATGATCAAGGAGCAGGAGGGCGAGACTGTCCAGGTTCCCAGGCGCCTTCACCACGCGATTGCCGACAACGGCCAGTTCTTCCGTCGTCTTCGCAACGATCTCCGCGTCACCGTCGACCACGCCGGCCAACAGCCCCCGCCGAAGCCCACGACGGCGGGTGCTAGCAACGTCCGTAGTAACACCGGAAGCCTGCCTCTGATCACCGATGACCCTTCTGCTGGCAAGGAGTCGCACTCTTGGGAAATTGTCGACAGCCTGCCGGCGTCGGACGATGGCGAGAACGGTACCATCCCATGGATCCTGCGCTCGAACAACTCGGAGAGCGTTGCCAAGGCGAAGGCGCTACTGGAGAAGGCCATGGATGAGAAGAGCAAGCCGTCCAGCACCGGTTACCTGATTCTGCCCGACCCCAAGCTCTACAGGTTCGTTGTCGGTCCTGGCGGTAGCCAGATCAACAGCATCCGCAAGAAGACTGGCACCAAGGTGCAAGTTCCCCGCGGTGGAGACGGAAGCGAGGCCATCGAGATCGTCGGCACTCGCGAGGGTGTTGAGCAGGCGAGGGACATCATCCTGGAGCTTGTCAAGGGCAAGAACTAAGAAGGAAGTTGAAAACAGGAGATGATCAAAAGAGGGAAAGAAGGCGCTGTCTGGTTGTGCTCAACCGGACCTGGAAAAGTCGGTGATTGGCATGAGGATGGGGTTCTCTTGTCTGCAGCTGATGATCATGACAGCTGAGGCAGGAGGGTATATGAGATTGTCCTTTTTTTGCAATACTTTTTGGTAGTAAAACGGAAATTCAAGGCATGTACGAGTCGCTACTGTTCACTGCATTACGAAGGCACGGATGGTTGATGTTTCTCTCTTTTGCTGCCTGAAGAAAAGTTCTTCCGTTCGAGTCGTTTCTTGGAAAGAAAGAAGAAGATGAAGACGAGAAGGGCGACGAAGCGATGGAAAGGCGATCAGGTGTTTCATTATGTTTTTTTTTTTTTTTTCCTTCGAGCTGCGTTATTCCCACTTCCTAGTCGTACGACCTATAGGCATAAAAGCTAAATTATCACTTTTGCGTTGGTTTTAGGCGAAATTAGTTGTGGGAATCCGAAGACGACGGCCCTTGTCATGGTGGGATCAGTCTAGTCTAAGACTAGAGCAAGGTCAAGATCGTAGTATCTAACTAGTCTGTGTGCCTTTCGACATGATATCTCGCCTACCTGACTCGGACATGTGGAGTAGGTAGGATCCGTAGGATCATACACGGATACATCCGCGCGCGACAGAGGAGGTACTTAAGCCCCCGCAACCCCAGCCGCGCCTCCACGCCTTATCACCGACGCACAGCATCCCAAGCAAACCCGCACCCCAAGCACCGCCCAGAACCCCGCGACCCCACCTCCACCCAATGAAACTCCTCCAAGCCGCCACCCGCCCCCGCGGCGCGCTCCACCAGAGCCTCAAACCGGCCCCGCGGCCCGCCGCACCCCACCACCACTACTCGTCCACAACCACAACCACCACGACCGACTGGAACGCCGCCAACTACCTCCGCTTCGCCGCCGAGCGCACCCGCCCGGCGCGCGACCTCCTCGCGCAGGTCCACCTGCCCGCCTCCGCCGCCCGCCGCGTCGTCGACCTCGGCTGCGGCCCCGCCAACTCGACCGCCCTGCTGGCCGCCCGCTTCCCTGGCGCGCAGCTCACCGGCGTCGACGGCAGCCCGGACATGCTGGCGCGGGCGCGGCGCGCGCTGCCCGGGGCGCGCTTCGTGCAGGCGGACCTGCGGGAGTACCGCGTGCCGGAGGGGGTGGATCTGGCGTTTTCGAACGCGGCGTTGCATTGGTTGCCGGAGGGGATGGTGGGGAGGGTGGTGAGGGGGGTGGTGGAGGGGTTGCGGCCGGGGGGCGTGTTTGCGATGCAGGTGCCGGATAATTTGGCGGAGGCGAGTCATGTGGCGATGGGGGAGACGGCGAGGGTGGAGGGGGCGGAGTGGAGGGGGAGGTTTGAGGGGGTGGCGGGCGAGGGGAGGGCGAGGGTGCCGGCGCCGGGGGAGTGGTATGATGCGTTGAGTGGGTTGGGGGAGGTGGATGTGTGGCATACGGTGTATTATCATCGGTTGGACGGGCATGAGGCGATTGTGGCGTGGTTGAGGGAGAGCGGGTTGAGGCCGTATCTGGATGCGGTGGGGGAGGGGTTGAAGGAGAAGTTTGAGGCGGAGTATTTGAAGAGGATTGAGAAGGCGTACCCGTTGAATGCGGATGGGAGCGTGTTGTTGAGGTTTCCGAGGTTGTTCGTGGTTTGCGTGCGGAAGTAGGAGGTGGCGGATGTGTTTGGATGCTTTGGATTTCTTCTATCTAGAAGACACATAGATGGCTGGTTGTTGTTCAGAGTACATACACGTAGAGTATCTTAGACCACTTGAGAGCGCGATGGCTGTTTGAGCCGCACTAGATGGATATTTAATCAAACAATCCTTGCCTCAGTCAGAAGCAGGACAAAACCAAAACCGTTTAATCTCGCAAATACGTGCGTGCGGCAAGGGCGGCTAAACGTTCACCAGGACCAGGGCCACCACTGCGGCCAGTCTTCAAGCATTAATCCTTCATAATATATCCCCCGCAAAATTGCCCCCCCACATTTGTAGATCCCGCTCGTTTACCCCTTGGCGCGGCTACGATCAGCGCCACCAGAACTGCCGACGCAGGCACAGGCAACGGCGTTCATGGTTCTAGAAGCAAGACTATTCCGGAGCGGATAATGACAACAACAGCAGGAGCTCTCCGCAGCAGCTTCTAATTGGTGACATGACGTTGCAGCGACCGACAGGCAGCAATGGATGCATCAAGTTGGGCTCAACACGCGAGATGGGGAAGAGTAGGGCTAGCCTCGCAGTCAAAACCGGCGCCGACACCGCCTGGAAGAGGCACTGAAGCACCGGAACAAGACGGCTAGGACAAATCGCGCGACAAGTGAGACATGCCTTACGACGGCAGTGGAGTAGTTGCGGAGGCGTACACGTAAGAGGAAGGCCGAGCAGAAGCAAAGTTTGGCCCCCAGGCATCCTTTTGTTCCTGAGTCTCCACAATTAACGCATTAGGTCTGACGGGTTCACAAATCAGTCACGCTTCGGCCCGTATTCTTTAGCCCCCAAGCATCCTTCCGCTCACGGGTCTCCACAGCTACACGTCAGGTCTTATAGATGCGCTAACTAACCCATCCTGTGAAAGTCAATCTCTTGCTGCATGTGGCAGTACGTGCAAGTAAATGCTGGACCCAGAACACCAATTCGATAGGATCTTCAGAACACTTTCCAACCTCGAAAGAGCGTCTGCAGAAAACCAACACAGCCTAGGCTACCATGTCGGTGAAACCTCAAAATCCTTCGTCCCATGACAGGTTGTGTGGACATATTCGAAATAGACACCAATGATGGTCCAGTATACACGTACGCAGCGATGAGAACGGGTATATAAAGCCCTCTCAATTGCGTGCTTTTTGGTAGAACATCATCATCAGCACCTTCACAGCCATCAACCAAACAAACAAGAGTTTCTAATCTCTTTGCACACCTACCCGCAAAAATGCAGTTCAAGTTCGCCCTTGTCTCCCTCTTCACCGCCCTGGCCCTTGCCGCGCCCGGCATCGATCTCGAGAAGAGGTGCACCGCTAACGGCGGTAAGCAATGAACACCCGTATACTCAACCTTGAGAAGACTGCTAATCATGATGGCAGGCTCTTGCACCCAGCTGAGCCAGTGCTGCAGTGGCAACTGCGAGTACGACTCTTCCATCGGTCTTGTGTGCAAGGCGGCTTCCAAGAAGGAGAAGAGGTGCACGGCCAACGGCGGTAAGCCCAGTTGACCTCAGTCCACTCTGTTCTGAAGGAATTAGATGCTGATTTTAATGGTAGGCGCCTGCACTCAGTTGGCTCAGTGCTGCAGTGGTAACTGCGAGTACGACTCTTCCATTGGCCTTGTTTGCAAGCCCTAGAGCGTCAGTCATTGAACGTAGCTGTCGGACGATGATGAGATGAGGAATGAGGAATGATCAAGGAACTCGACCTGGAAACAAGGTGTATTGTAAGCGGAACGCTCGTTTAAAACGCTTCGTGTAGGGTGGTTAGGACAGGATGAAAATAAATAAACCCTCGCTTACATGTGGCTGTACACGATGCGTACTGTGAACATTTAAATGGAGGCTCAAGGATGTCCATGTAGGTGCTTGCCGGGAAACAAAGTGCCGGGTTCGCCGGCATACAATTCAGGTACCGCGCTCGCACGTCATCGCGCACCGGAACGGCTCGTCGGCAAAGACTTCTTCCCTGCACCGCTCCTGCCTCGTTCCTCTTCAATATGCCTCTACCATTATCCAGTTAACCGAGAGAAAGGAGATTGCCCCATATAAAAGCATGGAGATGGGGCGCATCGTGCAGAACTTCCCCGCATCCCCCGCAAAGTTTATCTGGTGCATCTCAAACGATGTGGTCTGTCCCGCTGCTGCTTCTCTCCCTGTCCGCTGCAACCCTGTCGTCGCCAATCGCCACGACAGCAGCGGACTCGGACTCGGACCTCCTCGTACAGACCAATCTCTTCGCCGTCCGCGGCGCCCTCGCCCAGGACAGGGACACCACCGTCAACAGCGTCCGCTTCTTCGGCGGCATCCCGTATGCCGAGCCACCCGTAGGCAGCGCTCGCTTCCGTCCGCCAATCACGAAGAAGCCTGTCGACCATGTTATCGACGCAACCGCCTTTGGGCCCTCGTGCATCCAGCTGGACACGGGCACGAAGACGGTGTACACGGAGTTCCTGCCGGGCTTCCTGCTGACGCCTGGCCAAAAGACCAGCGAAGATTGCCTGTCGCTGAATGTCTGGGCGCCCCGAAGAAGCGGGAATGCATCTGAGTTGCTGCCGGTCATGATCTGGATCCACGGCGGTGGCTTCACAGGCGGCGGATCGGCGTCGCCGTACAAGTATGGAACGCGGATTGTAGAGAAGCACCAAGATGTCATTGTTGTTGCTCTGAAGTAAGCCCCCAAGAAACCTGCACACCGGCACCAGGAACTGACTGAGCCCCAGCTACCGCGTCAACATCTTCGGCTTCCCGAACTCAGCCGCGCTGGACGGCCAGCACCTGAACCCCGGCCTCGAGGACCAGAGGAAGGCGGTCGAGTGGGTGTACCAGAACATCCACGCATTCGGCGGCGACGCCGACCGCATGATCCTGTTCGGCCAGTCAGCCGGGTAAGCTCCCCAACCACCCCCAGCCAACCGCGCTGACCCATCCAGCGGCATGTCCGTGGACAAATACACCTACGCCTACCCCGACGACCCGCTCGTCAGCGGCTTCATCGCGCAGTCCGGCCTGGCCGACTCCTCCATCGGCGCCGCCGACCCCTCCGGCACGAACTTCACCTACGTCGCCTCGCAGCTCGGCTGCCCCACCAACGCCTCCGCCGACGCCATCCTGTCGTGCATGCAGGCCGCGCCCGCCCCCTCCATCGCCGCCGTCCTCAACACCTACAACGCCTCCGCCCACCCCGGCCGCCCCCTCGCCTTCACCCCCCAGCCCGACAACCTCACCAGCTTCGCCGCCGCCGACTACGCCGCCCGCATGCGCCGCGCCCGCTTCGCCCACCGCCCCACCCTCGTCTCCCAGGTCGACAACGAGGGCGCCTCCCTGCTGTCCTACGTCCCCGGCCAGCCCCCCAGCCAGGCCGCCGTCGACGCCTTCACCCGCAGCCTGGCCACGTGTCCGGGGGCCCGCGCTGCGGCGGCGCGAGCGGCTGCTGGCGTGCCCGTCTGGCGCGCCCGCTACTTCGGGGAGTGGCCGAACCTGAACCCGCTCGAGTGGCTGGGCGCGTACCACTCCAGCGACATCCCGATGATCTTTGGGACCAGCGATCTGAACGGGCCGGACACGGAGGTGGAGAGGGCGACGAGCGAGTACTACCAGAGCGCGTGGGTGGCGTTCGCGAAGGATCCGGCTGGCGCGCTGGAGAGGGAGTTTGGGTGGCCGGTGTACGGGGCGGAGACGGAGAGTCTGGTGGAGCTGGGGTATGAGGGGAATGTTGAGGCGGTGTTTGCGAGGGGGGATGCGTTCGATGGGGAGTGTTGATGTGGGTGGGTGTTTGGGGGGATGTGTGAGAGGTGCCTAGCTGGATCGGTGAGGATGTTTGTGACCTCTCGCACATTGCTTGCGGTGGTCCTATTGTATGAAAGCTCTATTGATAGCGTATGGAACCTTGTGAAATGAGTAGAGTACTGCGAATACGGGAGATATCCCACGAGGGATTATCAGTGTTGTATAGCCCGTAACGGTCCTTTAATGAATATCTTTGATCAATTACGCAACATAGACAAGTCTAGCAATGCTCTAAGTTAAAGTCAACAAGCGGACGGTACATACCTGAAGATTATGATATTCAAAAGCTAGCTCACTTATCTACAGGAAATGCTATCCCTGAGGAGCACCATCTCTTTGCTGGCTACATAAGCAGTAAAGCGGAGTATCAAAGTTTCCAACGGTTCATAAAATCAAAGGTGTGGCTCCTCCTGCTGAGGCGTAAAAGGGTCTCTGAATTAAAGATTGAGTTGGAGAGGATTAACAAACTGGAAAAAACGCTACCGTTATTGACGCGGAATCCTATCAACCCAAGGAAAGGTGCATCTGGGGACATTTATTTCCCAAGATCCATCATTAAAGCAGTGACACGGATGTTGGCAGCCTTGGTCACGATACCTATCCTACCGGTGCCCGCTATTATCCTCAACACTGTCTGTTCGACGCCTATCATATTTATCCTTATCTTCCTGGCAGCGACTTGTTTTGTATCTGCTGTAATAGCCTCACATCTGATAAACTTGACCGAGCAATTCGTAGACGGAGCATACGCAGCTGTGCTGATAGTCTTCATTTCTCAAAGTGGTGTTTCAGACGGTTCAAAAGCTGGTGTATTTGGCGAGCACATGTGATTTAGTACAAGGGAGGTTATTATTACAAAGGAAGCTCTCAAAGTACACGGAAAATAGGATACTCGTCTCCCGCTTCTACAGGAATGATGTTGAACGCCGCCAGGGAATCGATGTTTTCCGGCTCAAGTGCAACGAACGCCAGCGCGGCATTCTTTTGCTTCGTGCTCACCCGGAAACTTCCCGCTGGCAGCTCAATCTCCTTCTCGATTGCCTCGGTCGTCAACTTTGCCCTGACAACACCTTCATAGTAAGAGGATTCGAGGACAGCGGATGTGATGTTCAGGACCTCAACGGTACCGGAGAAGACTTCAGGCAGCTCTTCAACTTCAAGACCGTAAACTTCAAGGCGAGCGGCAACATCCGCCCAAGATCGGGGGATAAGGTACGCCGCTGGACGCGAGCGGGTCAGGTTGGCAATGGTAGGCGTGGTCCTGTTTTACAGTCAGCACAGTCAAAACTTGCGGCATAAGCAGACTTACGAGTCAAACTTGACGGGCTGCTGAACAATAGAGCCATTGCTCGCACTGATCATGGCAAACGTCCTGTCCGTCGTCTCCGTGTAGTCCGTAACCACGATATCCTCCCGGCTCTCAGCAAACCGCTTGATCCCGGCCTCGACCGTCTCATACACCAGCTCAAAGTTCTCCGCCGCCGTCTGCACAATCGCCTCCGCCATCGCCAGCCCCGTCGCCGTCCTGCGCTTGAAATGCTGATCCGCGATGCCAATCCCGCGCATCTCGCACAGGAACGTGACGCTCTGCGTCAACCCCATGGCATTCCGCCCGATCTTCCCGTCGCTGCCGGCCTCAGCCAGCGCGATCGGCTCACTCGAGCCCGAAGGCGTGTCGGTCGTGACGTACGGGTCCCAGCGGAGCCCCTGCTCCTCGAGGCGCGCGGCGATGCGCGCCGCGAACAGGTCTTCGGAGAGCGCGCGGATCGCCCCGTCGATGTTGAGGTTCTTGGCCGCGCTGAACAGCGCGTCCGCCGCCCACACCAGGTCGCGCGCTGCCCCCTGTCGCCGCGTCGCCGTGAACTCGTGCATGTCGGCCGCGACGTGCGGCGCGAAGGCGGTGAAGAGGCGCTTGATGGCGCGGGTCTGCGCGCGCGCGAGCTTGATGTGGTCGCGGTTCGGGTCGTAGTTGGTCGCCAGCGTGCGCTGGAAGTAGGCCACGCCGTCGGGGTTGTAGCGCGGCAGGACGAGCACGTCGAGGTTGGTGAGGAGCGTGTCGGCCCAGGTTTGGTTCGCGTCGAGCTTGCCGAGGAGGGCGAGGAGGGATTGGTCGCCGGCGGGCTCGTTGCCGTGGACGCCGCCTTGGAGCCAGACGCGCAGCTTTTTGGTGGTGTTGGTGGTGGGGGAGGACAGGAGGACGTAGGGGAATGAGCGGCCTTCTTCGGATTGGAAGTCGGCGGCGGAGTAGCTCATCCATTCGTTCCTGTCGGCGAGAAAGCGGAGGAAGGAATCTGGAATGCGGTCAGGACGTGTTCTGGGTGTTCGATTGTGGCAGGCAAAATACCAAGCTCGGCATCGTCGGTTGGCCCCTCGGTGCCGTTGACAAAAGCTGCGGGGATGGTTTCCGGGGAAAGGAATGCAGGGGCCAGCAAGGTGGTGTTGGGGCTGGGGAACTGTGCGGCCAGGACATTCGGATCCTTGCGGGTTGTGACGTGGTTGTTGCCGTACGTCGCAGCCTCGACCGAGCCCACGGCAGCAAGGCCGAGCCAGAACAGAGGGTTCAGCATATCGAGAACACTCGCGGCTGCAGCCAATTGAAGGGAGTGCTGGGTGGAAAGCCAGGTATCCCGGGCCTTGTCGAGCAGCAGCTCCGCCATTGTGCGGGGCGGATGGTGGTATTTTATGTGCCCGCTAGCGTAACGTCATCACGTATCTTGGAAGCGGGATGTATCTCGAATGCCGAGAGCAATCGATAAAACGCGCGTTGTGAGGAGGCTCCAAATGAACACCAAGAGTGGCAGTCTTGGGACCTACTGGAACCAGTAAGGACGCCAAGCAGTCAAGAGTGGTACAGGTCGGGCCAGATTGGAGCTGCCGATGGGCTGATCTTTAAAGGCCGCTGGATGGCAGTTCGGGGGCAGAGCTAAACAGCAGTCACCACCAGCAACACCCACGGAAGGCGGGAGTTGAAGTTTGTTTCCTGTCATGGCATTACAGTTTGGCTAGTCTGCTGGGGTTGCTCCGGCCGGTGGACGTCGGGCAGCCCTCCCGCGGAGTCGCGACGCGGCAAACCAAGCAACGACTCGCGGGCCTTTCGTGCAGCAGAGCACAGAGAAAGAGATGGATCGAAGGGGCAGCCAGACACGTGACTGGGGCAGAGCAGCGAACAGGACGCAGCGGCAAAGACTTTCGGACGTTTCCTCCCTCCCGAGAGTGCGGCCGGGCGGCACAGCCACAAATGCCGTTAGCCGGATGCACAGATGCGCAGACGATCACGGCAGCAACTGGCGTCAGGCTCCGCCCCGCACAGCCACAACTAACGCATGTTTGGCTCGGTGGGGTTTCAGGTGAGCTGGCGACAGACGCTGCGAGAGGTTTGTATAGATTGACACTTCAGCGTGCATTGAGTCAGCCCGCAGCCAGTCCGTGCCGGCTTCCGCCAGCGCCGTGCTTAAAGGCTGCGCTGGTCCGCCGCTGGGCCAGCAGTCAGCAAGCTCCACCTCAGCTCGCTGCTGCCCCTCCATCCCCCTCACTCACTCCCCACCCCGCCCAGCCGCCAGCATGGGAAACCACCCGTCCGCCGTGGCCGATGACGGCCAGAGCTCCATCCACCGCCAGTCGTACACCGTCCGCGGCGACCTGTACGCCCGCTCCATCACCGCCTCCACCATCAACGCCCGCATCATCTACGCCCGCCGCATCACATGCCAGAAGGCGCAGATCTCACGCCAGGAGCCCCTGCTCCCCCACAACTACCCCGACCCGCCTCACCGCTCCATCACAGCCCACACCCTCAGCGCCGACGCCATCTACGCCGATGAGGTCAACGTCAAGACCCTGCGTGCCTACGACGTCTGCGTCGGCCAGGGCGAGCAATGGCGCGCCAAGCACATCGAGTGGCAGGACCCCAACCAGGTCGGCTGGGACGGCAAGGAGGACGACGAGTCGGACGCGTCCGACGCCGACAGCGACGGCGAGCGCAGCAAGGACGAGGACCGCGCCCGCCGGAAGAAGATGATGGCCTTCGGCGCCGCCGGCGCCCTGGGCGTGGCCATCGGCGGCGCCGCCCTGGCCTACAGCCACCACAAGAAGCACGAGAAGGAGGACGAAGAGGAGAAGAAGAAGAAGGAGGAGGAGGAGCTGCGGAAGCGCCAGGAGCAGGAGAAGCAGCAGCAGCAACAGCAACAACACCAGCAGCAGCAGCAACACCACCAGGGCGGCCCGCCGCCCCAGCAGCCCGTCCACCACCAGCCACCCCCTCAGCAGCACAACGACTCCCACGCCGGCCACCACGAGAAGATGCACGGCGGCAACTACCACCTGTCGTCGCGCAACCCGCGGCTGTGGTCGGACGGCAACCACTGCTTCCTGATCGCCGAGTGCGACGCCGGGCAGGGCCGGTGGCAGGAGTCGCGCATCGACCTGGACAACATCGTCACCAACGCCGACGGCGAGTTCCGCTGGGTGCGGCCCGGCCAGCCCGGCAACTTCAGCGGCTCGGCCGCCAAGTGGGAGATTGTCGACAGTGGTAATGTCATGGTGGCCGACCTGCGCAAGGTCGACGGCTCGTGGCACCGCCGCCGCTTCGTGCTGTCGGACAAGATCGGCAACGAGTGGGGCCAGCTGAAGTACCTTGGTTAGCGGTGGTTGTTTTCCTTCCTCTTGGGTCATCTTGGTCGTGGCGGGTCAACGAAAATGCAGAAAATGTTCGACGTGCAGGCGACGCATCTCTTTTAGCTCAGCGTAGCATACAACGGAATCAAAAGCAACTTGAACTGCCTGCCTCCCCCCCGCTACACCCTCTCCACGTGCACCGCCCCGTCCTGCTTCTTGACATCTGCCGCCGCCGCCGCCGCCGCCGCCGGCTCCTCGTCCAGCGCCATCTTGTCGTACACGTCGTGCCGCACCTTCTGCTCCTCGGTGGGGTAGGCGCGGCGGAACATGGTCCAGAGCGGGTGCGCGAACAGGTCGTCCATGGACTCGATGCTGCGGCCCTTGAGCTCGGGCATGCAGAAGTAGACGAAGACCACGCCGATGTACGTCAGCACCGCGTACAGCAGGAACGTGCCGTACCCCAGGTGCGTCATCATCGACGGCGTCGCCTTGGTGATGCCGTAGTCGACGATCCAGTTGACGAAGAGGCACTGGCGGGGGTTAGCCTGGTGGTGGGGAGGGGAGGGATGGGGTGCTCACGAAGGCCATGCAGACGGAGCGGATGCGCGCGGGGAAGATCTCGGCGGCGACGACGTACGGCGCGACGGACCACCCGAACGACCAGCCGAAGGCGTAGAGGTAGATCCTGTGGGAGGCGTGTGTGAGCAGTCGCACTCAGTGTGTCGGGAAAGGGGAGCTCACCAGATGATGCCGACGATGCCGCCGGCTTCGGTGCCGTGGTGCGCGGACGGGTTGCCGAACCGCACGTACAGCGCGATGTAGAGCATGGCCGTCGCCTGGATGAAGGCGCCGACCATCAGCGGCCGCCGCCGGCCCACGCGGTCGACGATCACGGCCACGTAGAGGATCGTGGTGGCCAGCTTGACGAGTCCGTACACCCCCGTCGTCAGCAGCGTCGTCGAGCCGCCCTTGACGCCGATCATCTCGAAGATGTCCGGGGCGAAGTAGTTGAGGCTGTCGGTTCCGGTGAACTTGTGGAAGAGGAAGAGCGTCACGGCGAGGAAGAAGCGGCGCGTGTTGCTGCGGATGGTGAAGATGTCCTTGATCACCAGCCAGTAGTTGTGGCCTGGTTCGTCAGTGAAGAGCTTGGAGATCGCGAGAGTGGTACGCACCGGCACGCAGTTCCTGCTCCGCGTCCACCTGGGCGCAGACTTCCATGTACTCCTGCTGGACGTACTGGTGGTGTGCTGGTAGTCCTCGGAGGGTGCACAGGTTCTTCAGGCCCTGTTCCCTCTTTCCCCTGGCGATGAGCGCACGTGGAGTCTCAAGTACGACTGGCACGGTCAGCAGGGAGACAAAAAGATGGGGGATTCAACATACACCACATCATGAGGAACATGAAGCCACCTGGGATGATCTGGATGGACATGGAAAGTTTCCACTGCAGGTTGTTCAGGTGGATGGTATCCGAGTTCCACTTCGAAACGCCGTAGTTGATCCAGAAGGCCAGCGACAGGGCGAGGATGATCATGAGGTTGTAGAGCGTGGTCAGGGATCCACGGACTGACTTTGGAGAGTTCTCAGCGAGGTACTGCGGCGCCAACATGGACATGCCACCGATGGCGATGCCAGCGATCAGGCGGCCTGCGTAGAAAACGCCGAGGTTGGCGATCTCCTGCATCGTTGCGCCGATGAGAAAGCAGAAGCCGAAGATGAGCATCGAGTTCTTGCGTCCAAGGAAATCGGAGGATGGAGCAGCAAGCAGAGCCTGTTCAGTGGTAAGCATGCATTCTCGTGGACTGGAAACAGTGGTTGGCTTACCCCTGCGGAACCCCCAGCAGCCACTGCGCACTTGTCAGCTTGATTCTACCACAGGGACTGAGCTCTTACTCATCGCCGCAATGTCTCCCTCTGCACTCTCAAGTCAGTTTCCAGCATACGCTTCATGGATTCGCAGCTCTCACCTCTTTTATCGGCTTCATCTGCGCTTAAAGTGTCCAGGCCAAAGGCGTGCCTGAAGCTGGGCAGTGTCAAGACGCCGCCAATATTACCCTGGTCGAAACCATAGGAGCAGCCAGCCCACGCAACGGTGACGGTGAGTAGCAGCAGCCTGGAGTTGAAAATCTGCCTGGGGTCGGACTTCCACTCCGGCGAGGCCCAGATCGAAGTTCCGCCGCCCATGGTGAAGTCTGCGGAGAGGGTGCGGGTGGATGTTGAGAAAGAAGCTCACGCCAATTCGTCGACAAGAGCGCTACTTTCCTCCGCGGCGAGCTTGCCAGATCCCAGGCTTGCTTTTATTTGAACAGCGATAAGGCCCAAGACGCGCCTCTTTCCCCGGATCTGCAAACCCCAGACCGTCTCGTTTCCCCCACCTCCGCTTTCCCCGCAATTTCTTTTTCCCCCAGCACACCGCGTGGTCCTGCTGGCTCGGACTTCTCACCGAGAACCACGGCCGCCGCCGCTTCCTTCGCGCTCGGCAGACCCGAGCTTGCAACGGCGCGCCGGGGGCCCACCAGCCCCGTAATCCCCTCTCGATGTCCGGCCGCGCAGAAGTCCAGCCATCGGCAACTGCGCGGCGGGAAGTGAGCTGATAAGCGGCGGCGCTCCCACGCACGCAGGCTGTGCTCGACGGGGCCGACCAATAGCCAGCGCACCATCTCCTGATCCACCCACCCGGCCATGGCAGCATTCCACGAGGACCTCCGGACGGTGTCGGCGTCGCCGGCGCGGGCCGAGGCGTTCCTGCCCACGACGACGGTGCAGGCGCACGCGTCCAACCTGCTGCGGCTGGCCGACGGCACGCTGCTGTGCGCCTGGTTCGGCGGCTCGCAGGAGGGCTGCGCCGACATCTCCATCCACCTGTCGCGGCTGGCGCCGGGGGCGCGCGCGTGGGCCGCCCCGCCGCAGCGCGTGTCCGACGACGCCGCCCGCAGCGAGCAGAACCCCGTGCTGTTCGCCGCGCCGGACTCCCCCAACGAGCTCTGGCTGCTGTACACGGCGCAGCCGGCCGGCCACCAGAACCGCGCCGTCGTGCAGAAGCGCGTCTCCACCGACGCCGGCGCCACCTGGACCGCGGCCTCCCAGCTGTTCCCCGAGGTGGGCGCGTTCGTCCGCCAGCCGCTCGTCGTGCTCGACGACGGCACCTGGGTGCTGCCCATCTGGTACTGCCGCGCCCCGCCCGGCTTCCAGTGGACCGGCAGCGACGACGTGTCCGCCGTGCGCTTCTCGTCCGACCGCGGCGCCTCCTGGGCCGAGCGGCCCGTCCCCGCCAGCGCCGGCTGCGTGCACATGAACATCAGGAGGGTTCCTGACGGCTCCTACCTCGCCTTCTTCCGCAGCCGCTGGGCCGACCGCGTCTACCGCTCCACCTCGCCAAACGGCCTCGACTGGTCCCCGCCCGCCCCGACGGTGCTGCCGAACCCGAATTCTGGGATTGCGTTTGATGTCCTGCCGAGTGGCCGCGTCGCGCTGGTGTTCAACGACTCGGCCGCCTCGCCCGATATGCGCCGCCGCGAGGGCTTGTACGACGACATCACGCCCGAGGCCGAGAAGCTGCGCAACCAGCCGGCCGTGGGCGGGAGGGAGGCCATCTGGGGCACGCCGAGGAAGGCGCTGTCGTTTGGCGTGTCGGATGATCTGGGGCTCAGCTGGACCTGGAGCGTGCTGGAGGAGACGGATGGGTACTGCATGACGAACAACTCGAAGGATAAGATCAACAGAGAGGCGAGCTATCCGAGCATCGTGGCTGCGGAGGATGGGGAGGTGCATGTGGCGTATACTTATTTCCGGCAGAGGATCAAGTATGTGAGGATTACGGAGGAGTTTGCGCTTTCGAAGCCGGTGAAGGCGTAGTGTGGTGGGTTGCAGAAGGAAGGGCGGTGCAGGAGAAGCGATGCGGCTGATACGGCGTATGAAATTAATATGATACTTGGATAAGGAGGCGAAGTGTTCCTCCAGTAAATCTCCATAACAGTTAAAATACCAAGATGATTCCAACCACCGACCACCAAGCTTCGTCTCAAGCCATGCTCCTCACAAACCCTCACGCACCATCCACAACCCACCGTCCCCCCACCGCCCTCCCCCCCTTAAGCCCTCTCCTCGCCCACCCCTCCTCCACCGCCGCAAACAACGCCTCCCCCACCTCCTCCACCCCATACCTCCTCACAACCCCCTGCCCGCCCTCCCCCCGCACCCACTCCACAAACGCCCTCACCTCCTCCCCCGCCCCCGGCGCATACAACGCATAGCAGCTATTCATCAACCCATCCCCGCCCCCCTCCGGCTCGCAAAACACCCCCACCCCGCCCCCCACCGCCCCCGTCCACACCTGCCGCAGCAGCGTCGACCGATCCGTCACCACATACGCCCCCGCCGCCCCCGCCGCCCGCAGCGCCTCCGCCGGGCCCCGCTCGCTCTGCGCGTACCAGTCCGCGTCCGCAGCGCCTTCCCACGGCGCCCGCCCCGCGTCCGCCCACAGCGCGCGCTCCCGCGCCGTCGTCGCCGACCCGTCCGCGCGGCTGTGGAAAAGCGCGTGCGCGTCCGCGATGCGGGCGAGCGCCGCGGACGGCGTGGGTGCGGACCGGATGCCGGCGGGGTCGGAGCGCGGCCCGGCGAGGACGAAGTGGTCGTGGAAGACGGGGCCGAAGGTGTGCGACCAGCCTTCGGCGGCGGCGAGGGCGGCGGCGCCGGGCTCGTAGGTGAGGGCCAGGTCGATGTGGGCGGCGTGGAGGGCGAGTTGGGTGTTGCGGGAGTGGTTGCGGGTCCAGGTGATGGAGTGGGGGGTGGGGAGGGTGGAGAGGTAGGTTGTTGAGAGGGCGCGGAGGAGGCCGGTTGCGCCTAGAGGGGGTTAGGTGGGTGGGTGGAGGGAGGGGGGGAGGGGGAGGTACCGGCGCCGCCGTTGCTGTGGAGGGGGGTGTTAGATGATGGAGTGCGGTTGATGTGGTTGAGGTTAGAGAAAATACCCTATGCGTAGTAGGACAGGTCCTGTGCCGTAGGTTTCTGTGGGGGTTGTTTCAATCTCGCCGTGGGCAACGAGGGCTGTTTTTGGTGGCATTGTCGTTCACTTTCTACAGACAGGTCTGGTAGGTTTCTTCTAGATACAATAGGCTCAATGCCTTGATGCCGCCAGAACAGCGGCGGAGGTGTAGTTGCGGTCTGTCGCACATGGCGGGGAGACACACTAAGCCCGATGAGGGAATGCCGAAGCATCAAAAGCCGACCGAGTCAAACGCCGACGTGGTATGGGATTTATTCTTCTCCGCGACGCGCAGCTACGCGCCATTCGCCTTCCCCGACTGCTTGATCTTCTCCGGGATCGCCGCCTCGTCCGCCTCCAGCACAGCCATGGTCTCGACGGTCCACTTGCAAAACGGCTCCTTGGGCTCGAGGTAGGGCTTGCGCGGGGCGAAGGTCTTGCTGTCGGCCAGCCCCAGCTTCGCGCGGCCCACGAACCACCACGCGCCGTACTTGGTGGCGGCCAGGCCCTTCTTGCACGCCCACTCGGCGTTGGCCACCACCTGCTGCAGCCGCCGCGCCTCGGCCGCGTCGCCCGCCGCCCACAGGTCGTAGATGCGCGCCGTCGCGCGCGGGAACACGTTGGCCAGCCCCGTCACGCACCCCACCCCGCCCGCCTCCAGCGTCGCCACCAGGTAGTCCGACGACCCCCCGAACACCGAGAACTGCGCTGGTGTGAACTTTGAGGCGAGCCGCACCACTTTGCCCACGTTGCCGCACGTCAGCTTCACCCCGACGATGTTGGGGTGCGCTGCCAGCGCCGTCAGCTGGTCTGAGTCGAGGTCGATGCCGCCCGTGACGCCGGGGAACTGTGGGGAGCGTCAGTTTGGGGGCTCAGCTTGGACCGTCCTGGTTTTCGGTGGATGGGTATGTGGCGTATGATGTGGAGAGAGAGAGAGAGAGAGAGAGAGAGAGAGAGAAAGAGGGAAGACCAACGTTATACACAACCACCGGCAGCGGGCTCGCATCCGCCACATCGCGGTAGTAGGCCAGCAGCGCCTCCTCGCCAACCGCCTTGGCCCAGTACGACGGCGGCAGCAGCAGCGCGAACCGCGCCCCCGCCTCGGCCGCGTCCGCCGCGTTCTGGATCGTCTCCTTGGTGCCCTGCGCCGAGATGCCCGCCACCAGCGGGTAGTCGGCCAGCCCGAGGTCGCGGATCGCGCGCGCCGCCGTGGCCATGATGGCGCGCCGCTCCGAGCGGTCGAGCAGCGCGAGCTCGCCGTTCGTGCCCAGGTAGACGAGCCCGTGGAGCCCGTTGCGGATCAGGTACTGGCAGTGCGCGTACTGGTGGCGGTGGTTAGAATGGGCGGGACCGGGGCGATGGGGGGTCGTACCATGGCGTCGTGGTCGATTTCTTGGAGGGGCGTGTTTTTGTAGAGTGATATCACGGGGCAGTACACGCCCGCGGGCAGTGGGTGCGCCTTTGCGGCGATTGTCGACGACGGCATGGCTGGTGGAGTGTGCAGGGCTGGCGGCTTCACGCGCGGTGGTTTAATTCAGGCGTCTTGGGAGGTTCGGCGCCAGAAAGAGCTATGGCAGAAGTGAGTCGTGAAAGAGAAGCTTGGCCGAGCACGGATATTTGGAGGGGAGTACATGCTGCGTAGCTCCGCGGCTCCAGCTGCCGACTCCCGACGTGGTGGGGGACCCTGTCGCGGCCGCCATCCGCGTTCGGTCGAGCCCGTGGTGGTCACCAGTCCGCTCTTCTCTCCGAAACCCCGCTTCGAGCCTCGGATCTCCGCCGATGCACCAGACGCCCTGCCACGAGATCCCCGTGGCTTCGGATATGAATCCGGCGTGGGCCTGTCGTCACACGCTGGGGAGTCACCCGTCGATTATGCCTCCGCAGCCTTGCTGCTCGGTGCATTGTGGCTGCTCTTCAGCCAGTGACAAGACAATTTGGTGTTTCATGATAATCCCATTGCTGCTAGTCTACAACGTCTATTGCGAGGCCTCCTCAAATGCACGAGCGTTGACCGGCGTCAAAGGCTTTGCCGCGAACTCCCCGTCCGGACCCACGACAGTGACGATGTTCTTCATGGCCAGAAGCTCAAAGTTGACTCTCGTATCCAGCGCACCACCGCCAATGTGCGTAGTAAGCGTGACGTTCTCCATCGCAATCAGCTCAGGCGCGATGTGCGGCTCGTTGTAGTGGACATCCAAGCCGGCCGCAGAAAGATGGCCGTTCTTCAACGCATCAATCAGCGCCTTCTCCTCCACGATCTGGCCTCTGGCCGTGTTGATCAGCCTCGAGCCCGGCTTCATCTGGTAGATGCTGTTGTGGTTGATGAGATCCCGCGTGTGGTTGTTGAGAGGAGTGTGCAGAGACACAACGTCGGAAATGTTCAGGACGTCCTCCAGCGACGAGTGAAACTTGACTCCCAGCCTCTCCTCTTCCTCCGGGCTGGCACGAATGACGTCGTAGTAGTGGACTTCCATCCCGAGCGCCAGTCGGGCTTTGAGAGCCAGCTTCTTGCTGATGTTGCCCAGGCCGACGATGCCCAGCACGTGTCCGCGCGGGTTGGCTGAGATGTCGGCAATCAGCCCGTGCGTGTAGGTGAACCGCTCCGGGTCTCCAGATCTCGCGGCCAGCTGTGCGCGGGTGAAGTTGCGGAAGACGGAGAGGATCATGTACAGAGCCGTGTCCGAGACGGCTTCGTCCGAGGCACCTGCACCGTTCGCGTACCAGATCTTGTGCTTGCCAAACACATCCACATCGGCCCAGTTGAACCCTGCGCCAGCAGATGCAAAGATGCGGACCGACGGTGGGAGCAGAGAGATCAGCTCTTCATCCCACTGACCCATCTCGCCGCCGGTCTGGAAGTGTGGGCGGAAGATGGCCGAGAAGTTGCCATACCTGCATCTCATCAACTCACGTCATCCTAGGTCTGTAACAGCCAAAACGTACTTCTTCTCCTTTAGTGCCTTCTTGAAAGACTCTCTGTCCAAGTCCTCATTCTGCACCACCTGAAACCTGGACAAGAATTCCTTTTCGTAGTAGTCAGTGCTGTACTTGACAGCGGCGCCGAGATGCAGAACAACAGGCTTTGCCATTTTGGTTGCACGAGAGAACGAGAGTTTGGAGATACATGTTGGCTGGACAGACACCCCGCACATATGCTCAGGAACTCCGACACGCTGCGGGGCAAACGCCGACTGTCGTAAGCGAATGCTCCACTCTTCCTTCACTTTTCCCACCATTGCGACATCGCAGATCCTACTCCTTACGTTCCTTTTCCGATCGGAGCACAAGCGGTACAGCAGCCGACGACTAACACGAACGACCTGACAAGCTTTTTGAATTGGCCATGCAGAGCTAAAGTAATTATGCGGACACCAGGGTGCTTCAAAAAACATGCCAAAGCTACTTGGCGAATATTTCAACTCTCCCCGTAGCTGTACTTCTCAAAAATGACAGATGCTAGCCGTCGGCTATGGTAAATGCGTGATAGTGGGGACAAAGTGACGGAATCCTGTCTTCAACAAACTCCTCATCTTCCCCAGCGCCCCTCCCCCCCAAGAAACCACCCCAACATCACGACTCCATCAGCTTATCCGCGCCCTCATAAAACGGCGGCAGCGGCTCCAAGTTCTTCCGAAACAAGACGTAGCGCTTAAAGTGCCACACGGCATTCCTGAGCTGATAGCGCGAGTGCTTCCATGTGGGCACGCCGAAGACCTGGTCCAGCTCCTCGAGCGTGAGGGCCTTGGTCTCGGGCATGAACAGCAGCACCAGCACCCACAGCACGACGCACCAGCCCGCGTACCAGCCAAACGCGCCCTGGTTCGTGAACGCAGACACCAGCCGCGGCCACGTGAACGACAGGATGAAGTTGAAGCACCACGTCGTCGCCGTCGCGAACGACATGCCCACGTCGCGCACGTGCATCGGGAACGACTCGGCCGAGTAGGAGAACGGCACCGGGCCCATCCCCGGCGAGTAGAATACTTCGAAGAGGTACATCCCTGTCGTGATCATGCCCAGCCGCGCTTTGGACGTGGAGATTTCGGAGCCGGGCGGCGGCGGGTCGATGAAGAAGGACATGCCGGTCCAGAGGAGCGTGATTGCGAGGAAGGGGAAGGTGGTGAGGAGGAGGTTGCGTCGGCCGAAGGTGTCGATGGTGAAGAAGGCGGGGAGGGCGAAGACCCAGTTGAGGATGCCGGTGCTGTGGGGAGGGGGTTTAGCGGTGTTCTGTTGACGTGGTGGAGGTATGAAGCTGTAATGCTAGCGCGTGCGAATATGCCTCATTTCCTGCATATTCCAAGCTTGATAATGGAAGAAATTATGAAACAGTAAGAGAACACTCACCCCATAGAGGCGAGCAGCGCCGAGTTGCGCCCGTAGCCGCCCTGCTGGAAGATTGTCGTACTGTAGTATCTAATTCATCGAATCCAGTCAGTACCATCTTCGCTTGCTTTTTTTTTTTTTCGCTGCAGGTAGTTGGGAGAAAGACAAGCTTACGCAATAACGTTCACCCCACAGAATTGCTGTCCGAACATGACAATCCACGTCGCCCACGACGCTCGCCGGTTGCGCGGGATGCTAAACAGCTCCCAGAACTGCGTGAACAGGTTCTTGCCTTTGTTGACCTTGCGCTCGATCTCGACGCCCACGTACGTGTAGTAGAGGTCGCGGCACGCCTGGAGATCGGTGCGGCGCACGATGCGGAACGACCTGAAGGCCTTCTGCATCTTGCCGTGCTGGATCAGCCACCTGGGCGACTCGGGGCAGAAGTAGACCTGCGCGCACACGATGAGCGGGAGAACGACGGTCGAGCCGAGGATGAGACGCCAGGCAAGGTCTGGGTCCAGCCCGCCGAACGCGACGCCCTGAACCGGGTCAGCAGAGATCAGAGACGGCCGATTGGTGGACGGCAAACCATGATGTTGCCCAGCATGATGCCGAACGCGGTCCACACCTGCCATTGCATGACGAGGGCGCCGCGGATCGGAGCCGGCGAGCACTCGGCCGTGTAGACGGGCACTGTTGTGGACTTTGCCCCGATGCCCAGCCCCAGGACGAACCGGGCGATGAAGAGGTTGACCCAGCTGTTGCACACTCCTTCCCAGATGGATGCAATGGCGGCAATGAGGCATGAAATGAAGATGGTGCCTCGTCTGGCGAAAACGCGGTTCATCGGCTCGGTGAGCCAGCAGCCAAGGACGGCGCAAGCAAGGTACGGAGCTCCGACGATCAGTCCGGTGAGGTTGTCCTGCATTGACTTCGAGAAACGAGGCGATGTGACTCCCAGGATCTGCATTTGTTAGCACCTGTCTTGTTGTCGGCTGGTTCAACGTACATCAAGATAGAAAGCCTGTGCTCCGTTGTTGACCGTCTCATCCATCCCCTGTACAGCGGCTGCCAGCGAAGACATGGCTGATGCTCGTTAGTCGAAGCGCAAGGTGCGTGCTGCAGAACTTACAAACAAGCCAGTAGAGTCGCCATGGCTGGTCCCACTTATGGGTCTGCAAGGGTTAGGAAGTGTCTTCAGATCAAATCGGAGAACCTCACCTTCTCCCGTTCGAGAGCAATCTTGTCTTCATCCGAGATCTCGGTCATCTCCTGGTAGGCATGTGGACTCTGAGCGACCAGAGCTCCCTGCTTCATGAGGTCCACATGGTCCATGAGCTCGAACTTGTGGCAGAATTCCTCGACATCCTTCATCAACTGCTCGCGGGAGACGCCGGCGAGCGGGTTCTCGAACACGGCATTGAGATGGCTGCGGTCCTCTACCGGGACATCCAGAATATCCCTCTTCTCCCCTGGAGACGCGTACTCCTGCTTCAAGTCTCCCGTCTCGTTCTTCTCGACCTTTGGATCCATGCTGGGCAAGACGACGGTTTCCAGACCGATGGAAGAGATCCTGCATTGCCGGCAAAGATGCGGGGTTGGCCGTTACTTAACTCCTCGATCAAAGGCTGACTCCGAGCCTTTCGCCAGGCATACTCGAGGCGGACTCGTCGTGCGACGCATCCCTGCGCGCACAAGGGTTCCAGCAAATCCGTTCTCGGTTTGAGCGGATGCAGCGCTGATGGTCGTGCTTATCTGGCACGTCAGTGGCGCGGCGGCGGGAAGCTTCATCCTCCAATGGCATCCTTGGCATGCTTAGGTCGAACATCAAGCACCCCGTTGGTGCTACCGACTCGTCTTACCCCAGATAAGAATTCGACCCCGGCCTCCGGGGCTGGTGACGTGCTTGGCGTTTTCCTTCCTGTCCTACTCGATGGCGCCGCCCCGGTCATGAGACTCGCGCGGGGAAGGGCTGTTGTAGAGGCGACACGACCTGTCAGATTGGCATTGGAGAATCTCGGCAGTCAGCTCCGAGACGGGATTGAGGCCTGACGCGTGTATGAGTCCTCCATGGTCATCCTTTGTTCCTTTGGGGGCGGATGGCAGCGCCCCCCGCTGCGTGGAGAAAATCACTGGGCAGTGTTGGTGCTTTCGTTGTCGAGAAGCTTCGTTGCTTTTTAGCTGAGACCGGGTCAGAGGCGGGGAAACTCAGGAACGCCTTCCCTGCAGGATGGTAAGCCACATGGGTGTAAGCTCCCGGGTGAATGTTCAAGCTTCTGTTCCGCTGCGGGGTGTTCCATGCTGCAGGACAAGGGTGCTGCTTCACTTGATCCGGGGCGCAATTGGACGACGTGAAATAAAATTCTGCTACAATCTATCATATTTCGAAACTGATTTTGTTAGCGTTTCACTTTTCTATGCCGTGGAGGTAGCTTACTGCGACTGCCATCTGGCTCCAAGGTTCGTTCGGAAAGTATTGCAACATCTGCATACCTTCGCGGGTGGTCGGGCAGTTCATTTGGACGGGTTTAGCATTTCTTTCACGGCATTCGCGTTCGGATGAATCCTTCAACTGCCCACGGAGGTATGCTCATGTTGCAATACTTCAAGAACGAACCCCGTCCCTGGAGTTTTCGGTGCCTCACAACTTGGCCATGGCCACACTCCTTTGTCGTCCCAGCTCTTTCTTCTTGGCCTTGTCTTACGCGCGTACTTGCTGGTGGCTGAGGGAAATAATAGTCTGTTGTATTGTTGTCTTCATTCCGTGGATCATTGGATGCAATGTGACAACTCGAAGATTGTTCCAGCGTTCCTGGCCGCGTATCCACCTGCTCCAAGCTCGTGGAAATAAACATGTCGGATTGAAATGAGAACGGAGCCAGTTGACAGCTCGATTTTGGACGTCTCTGACCGGTGCTTTCGTTTACCTTTCATTCACTGTGATGCTCGGCTTTCAGCCCGGGTGCCGGGAGGGAGCGGAACATCATCCTGGACGTTGTCTGAGACAGCGATGCTGCATCTGCGGTGGTACGGACACTTGCAACGGGAGACGACCAGGTTTTCGTCGAGAAGTCAAGCGCTCCCGCTGCTGGAGGACGATCGCAACCCAGTGGCAAAATGTCGGTGAACGCAGCGCACGCCCACGGTTCAGAAGCTGGGAGGTGCGGCGAATCGGGGTGTTCTCTGAATCGAAGAAGACTCATGGGCCACTTGCACAGACGCTCAGCGTCGTACCCGGCAGCACATACACAGTACGCACTGCCGGCGAATCTCCCACCCTATCGGTACGGTTCCTTTTCAATTCAGCATCTGCTCCCGCTCCACCGTAACTACATTGCGGCTAGTCACGTCGAATCCGCGTAGAATTTTCCCCGACTTGGCAAGCCGTTGGAGACGCTGATCGTAAGGCGCGTCCAGCTGCCGCGACCCCTGGCTGCAGGAACCGAGCGGGAGCGCACCGACTCTACCCAACGGCCAGACCGCACCTTTGGAAGGCCTCGCGATAGCGACAACAGACTGCGCCGTGCCGCGCCGCAATCCTCTGTCCTGCCGTCCAGCCTCCAAGCCCGCCCGCTTTTGGGGACTGCGGCCTCACTGTTCTCCTGATGCGAGTCGGGACCGTCGGCAAATTGACGTGTCTCCTGGTGCTTAGCCTGTCGATAACCGGCAGTGATGGGAGCATCTCTGACTCGCCGTGCGAGCCTGGATTTTTGGGCGCCTCCCACGATAGCCGCCTGCGACACCATTCCTCGCCGACCCTAGCTCCGAACTCAATCGCGGCGCGCGCGAACAGCTGGCCGGGCCAGACCGGTCACAGCTCCCCGCTTCGTTCGGGCGACCTTGGCGCGAGCACCCATCGCGAGCAGCGTCGGCGCATTTGGGCAATGACGAGTGCAGTGTTTCGGATGAGTCTGACTGGCGGAAGATGCCTTGAGGAATCGGTCCTCCTCGATCATGTGTGCTCGCGCGACAGGGGTTGCGGAGGAAAATGGTACGACTCTAAAGCTCTCCGTTGGCCAGAGCAGCTGTGCCTGACGGTTCGTGGTGTTTTGGCAACAAATGGCCAGTCGCACGCGGTCCCGGCGGCCCCTAATTTCCCGCTGGCCGGGTCGGCTTCTGCTGGGGGATAGAGCGCTCCGCGGCCAGCAGACGCGGCCGCTCTTACGTGCAGCTTTCGAAATCCTGGCTGCCGGCGTGCCCAGCGCCTCTGCGGGCGGCTACCCTGCGCCGGCCAGGCCTATCACCAGCCCGAGCCGGGGAGCAACAGTCGACTCCGGCGTGACCACCTCCCGCTCCCCGGGATCCCGTATTCGCTGGGCCCACACTGCCACGCTGATCGGCCCGCGCGAGCGCCAGGCACGCATGAATTTCAACTGCAAAGCCGCAGCCATTGGCGACGTCTCTTTCGAAGATCCAGCCGTGTTTCAGACTGCCCTATACTGCTGCCAGCAGCATGCGGAGAAGCGTCCCTATTCTTGATATTAAGACTTCTGACCTCGGCTACAACACCTCCGGCACGCCCGCCGACAGAGACATCATCCACGGCGTCCATGTCGTCCAGCAGCCCCTATGGGGAGCCTCCCGCCGGGATCAATATACACGCGAACCGGAACACCACGATCTACGGTTCGATTATCCCTGTGGCATGCATCGGGACGGTGATAGTAGCCGTACGCACGCGCTTGAGGTTCCTGAATGGCAAGCCCTCCTTCAAGATCGATGATTTCACCGTCATCATGGCGCTGGTAAGAGCCTCGAGATGTGGAACCGCTAGTGAGCCAGGCTAAGCCGCGTTAGTTCTGTACTTGGGGTACGGCAGCGTGCTGCTTCTTTGGTGAGGATGCCGCATGTCAGCGCACGCCGACGGACTGCTGACCAGGAGGCAACAGGAATGCCCTACGGCCTGGGAAAGCACATCTGGGTGACCGACATAACGAAGCTGGTCACGCTGTGGCAGGTGTGTTTGCGCAGACAGCCCGAGCGAGGCGACGGACTGACGGTGCTAGATTCTGTATGCTTACATCATGGTCTACGCGACGAGCGTGGCTTTGACGAACCTCTCGATCCTGCTTTTCTACCGCCGCATCTTCCGCTTCGACTGGAGCTTTTACCTCGTCTCCTTCGTTGTGTGCGTCTACTGGGCCATCATCATCATCGTCATCAACATCGGCTGCCGGCCCCTCCCGTACTTCTGGACCCGGTTTGGCGACCCCAACGCCGTAGGAACCTGCATCGACATCCAGGCCTTCTTCTTCTCGAACGCCATCTGGGCGCTGGTCACCGACATCGTTCTTCTCGTCATGCCCATCCCAACTGTCATGAGACTGCAGATGCCGCTCGGCGAAAGGCTGGCAGTGATAACGATTCTGATGCTGGGAGGATTGTAAGTGCCACATAGTGTCCGAGCAGATGGATTTCTTGCTGACGGTACCTACCAGCGTCTGTATTGCCTGTATTCTCCGCATCATCAGTCTGAAGCAGTTCCTCAACGCCACAGACCTGACCTGGGCCATGGCTCCCGTCTTCGTGTGGTCCTGCGTGGAGCCGTTCGTCGGGCTGATCTGCGCGTGCCTTCCGACCTTCGGGCCGTACTACCGCAAGTGGTGGTCGAAGATGCACTCCACCCTGAGTGGGGGCAAAAGCGCCCCATACACCCACGGCCAGCCGGGCACGGACGGCTACAACGCGAGGTCCAAGGACACTTTGAGAACCACCCGGGGGAAACGGCTGTGGGGCAGCCTGCACGGAACCGACGTGGGGAACCTGACGTTCAACGGGCGGTTGAGAGATGACGACGAGGTGGAGCTGACGACTGAAATCGTGGGAGGAGCGCACGGGTCGATGAGGACAATCAGTGAGGAGCACCCGGAGTCGCTGCCGGATAGAGGCATCCAAGTCAAGGAGGAGTTCGTCTGGACCAGCGAACCCACCAAATGACGACCATCTCCTTTGTCTAATGATAGACGTAGTTGTTGATACCCTAGTTCCAAGTAATCCGCAAATGTAAATAGCCGCTTGTCCGACCACCCCAAATCCGTGGTGCTTGATGACTCGCCAGTTTATTTCGTTAATATAGAAGCAACGATGATTTTGTCCATTCATGCTTGCACTGTATTCCATTTCAAGAGCTTCCCTTCAACAACGGAGGAATATTGCAGGCGCCTTGCACCTCGTACACCATCCCTTCCTTCAGTTCCTGGTCGTGAAGAACCGAGAGTCCGCATTCAGCCAAGAATCTGTGGTCTGTGGAAGACTAGCCTAACGCTAAGCTGACTCCACACTAATTTCCTCCAGCCCTACCACAATAAGGTTGTCCAGGGATGGAGCGCCAGACCAAAAGCGGCGTCTACAGAGAACATCCCGTCAGCCCACAAGCCTCTGGACCTGAGTAAGCCAATCGATCATTCTGGATAAATGCTGGACGCAAGGGATTCTATTCATGGGACGGATCTAGACGGAGTTTGCCACGGTGTCGGACCTACTTCCAGCACTTGCAGAAACTCTTAAGACAACGAGCGCCCTTTCGATGACGCAAAGGGTCTTGTCGAGCCTTCCCGCACAATGGACACCCATTTGCTTTGGACTCGAGGACAGCTGGATGGCCACGATCCTTCTAGCCAGAATGGGCAGACACATCCTGCTCCTCCACCGCAAACCCGGGCGCCTGAGATTATGGCCACGACGTTGACTGTCACACTTGTCTGCGCGCTCATCGTTGGAATCCGTCTTTTCACGCGTTTCTACGTTCTCAAGAGTCTAGCCCTGGATGATTGGCTTATTGTTGTCGCAACGGTACGTTTCCGTGACAGTCGCACTGAGGCAAGATACCCGGCTCCCGAAGCTGACGCTCTACTCAGTGCCTCTCCGGCATTTTGACAGGAACAATGATTCAAAGTGAGTGAAAAAAATTATGGGCTGCCAGGTTTAGCACTGACACGTGCTAGAGAAGGGTTTGGGCATGCATACCCACGATCTCAACATGGCCGAGATGTCCCACATGATGCTGGTAAGAGTTTCAAGAATTGGACCCACCATGTTCTAATGTGTCCAAGGGTCTTTTCTGGGGATTCATCGTGTATAATCTAGCCCTGGGTGTCACCAAGATATCGATTGTTTTCTCGTATCTCCGGGTCTTCGCTTCCACGAAACGCACCAGGATAGCGTGTCTGGTCACCTTGGGCCTGTTAATCGCCAACACGTTCCAGGCGGTGCTTACATCAGTGCTGAGCTGCAATCCAGTATGGCTCTTTTGGCATCCCGAGAAAGCGTTGTTGGAGAACCCGCCCATGAGGTACGAGGATCACTGTCTCAACTTGAAGGTGATGTGGTTTTTCCAAGGAGCCATCAACATTGTATTCGACTTTGTTCTCATTGTACTGCCCATGCCGGTTCTAAAGTCCCTGCGGATATCGCGAAGGGAGCGGTACGCTCTTATGAGTATTTTTGCTCTTGGCGGATTGTGAGTTTGCATTCTGGGCGCCAGTAATTTGCATGAGCACTGACATGTTGCAGTGGCTGCATAGTCTCTTTCCTCCGCTTGCGTTCTCTTCACAAGGCGGCCTCTTCCAAGGATGCGGGATGGGACAACGTGAACTCCGTCCGCTGGAGTGTCATCGAAGTGACGGTTGGAATCATGTGCGCCTCGCTGCCTCAGTGCAAGGCACTGATAACGCGTCTCTTCCCGCGCTGGCTTCCCGGTGGCCACAGACCACCAACGATGAGGAATGTCGCGGTCTCCAACTACGACAAGGGCCACGGTTGGCAATCAAAACTGGCAGCCGGAATCGAGCTGGACCAGATGCAACGCACTCAGATGAGTCAGAAGGGAGGCATCGTCCTTTCGAACGTAGAAAAGGGAACGGTAGACTGGGATTCCTCAGAAGACAGCGGTGAAGCAAGTGGTGCTGCCGCCATCATTGTCACGACCACAATGACTCAAAGGAGGGAGTCCCACTGCTACGATCCGGAGATGTTTGAGATGCCGAGAAACAACAGCATCACTCCCAGCCAGATCTCATTACCGCCGTTTCTTTCTGCAGAATGACATCTCTCGCTCAGCTTCTCTTTCAAATTTCACCACGCCATTTATCAGCCATGAGATTGTCACGTAATGCTTACGTAGAAACGATCGACTCCGGCCCTCAACGCCTCCCTCCACCTACAGCTTATAGTGCGGCCGCGGCACATTGTCATAGTACGGCACGACAATCATATCCGGATCATCCGTCATCGCGACCATCGCCTCCGTCCCAGGATGCGCAGGCTTCCTACTCACCCTCAAATCAACACACGCCGGGCCCCCCTTCTCCACCACCCTCTGCACCGCCGGCGCAATCTCCTCCAACCGCGTACACTTCACGCCCTCACACCCCAACCCCTGCGCCACAACACTAAACTCCAGCCCGCCGCTCAACCCGCTCACCGGCCGCGCCTGCGTCTTCCCGGCATACACGATATCCTGGCCGTTCGCGCTCATCCCCCAGCACTCGTTGTTGACCACGACCGTCAGCACGCGCACCCCGTGCCGCGCGAACGTGTCCAGCTCCATGAAGTGGAACCCCGCGCTGCCGTCGCCCTGCACCAGCACCACCAGTGCCCCCGGCGCGGCCACCCCGCTGCCCAGCGCGTACCCGAACCCGTTGCCCAGGAACCCCAGGTACCCGGTCGACGACATCAGCGCCGCGGGTCGCGCCGCCAGCGCCGCTGGCCCCGCCCAGAGCGCTGCTTCGCCGCCGTCGAGCACGACGATGGGGGAGGGCGGGAGCGCCGCGAAGACCGCGGTGAGCGCGTGGTGCGGGTGCAGCAGCCCCGTTTCCGCGACGGTGGGGGGCGCGTGGGCGTGTGGTGAGGGGGCCGCCGCGGCGCCGCTGATGGCGGCGAGCCAGGGCGCGGGCGCGGTGATGCCGCCGCCGGCGCGGGTGGTGGTGGCGGTGAGGGCGGTGAGGGCTTGGGCGGCGTCCGAGACGATGCCGACGGCGACGGGGAAGGTGCGGCCCAGCTCGCTGCCGTCCGTGTCGACGTGGATGATGCGGCAGTTGGTGGGCGGCACGATGGCGCCGGATTGCCCGCCCAGGTACATGCCGGTGCGGGCGCCGAGGAGGAGGAGCGTGTCGGGCGGTTGGCCGGAGAGGGTGAGGGCGCCGAGGAGGGCGGCGGGGCCGGCGAAGGAGGGGTTGGAGTAGAGGGGCGCGAGGTGGGTGAATTTACCGCTGTGGAAGATGGGGATTTTGGTGGTGGACGCGAATTGGGATAGGGCGGTTGCGGTCTGGGGGGATCGGGCTCCGGTTCCTATGATGATTGCGGGCCGCTTGGCTTCTTTCAGCAGCTTGACTGCTTCATCGATTGCGCCCTGGTGCGGTCCGGGGAGGTACGGGAGAGGGCTGGTGATGGATCCCCATGAAATTCGAGCTGGGGTCACCGGTGCGAAAAGCACATCAATGGGGACGTCGAGCAGAACAGGCCCTGATGATTGTATTTTAGTTCCACGTATTGTAGACATTCAAGGTGGTTGGTACCTGGAGCTCCGGAGACGGAAATATGGATGGCATGTGCCACGATGCGAGGAAGATCCTCAGCACTCGTCACACGGTGAGCAAATTTAGTCAATTGCTTCGACACGAGAACTTGATCAATCTGGCCCTGCAGAGAGTTGTTCTCCTGGTCCCGCAGCGGCACCGACGAAGTGATGCAGAGGATAGAGCTCCTATCGGCAAAGGCCGTGGCAAGACCCGGAAGACCGTTTGAGAATCTGCAATGACTTAGCACTCATTCAATGGACCGACAAGCACACACTCACCCGCTGTTGGCAGTGATGAAGCATATGCCTGTCTTTCCTGTCATCTTCGAGTAGCCCTCGGCGGCCTGCACGGCGACCGTCTCATGGCGCGTGTCAATCAGCCGGATGCCAATTGATTCACATCCGACCAGGAAGGCGTCGAGATGGCCTCCATGAAGGCCGAATGCCACTTCAGTGCCCAGCGTCTTCAGAGACTGTGCCAGCAGATCTCCTCCCGTCAGTTCTCTGTTCCTTGGGATAGTCAACGGGAACGACATGATGGATAGTGTAGAACCACAACGAGCACGACGAAGCACTCTGACATTCAAAAGCCGCAAAGAAATACACAAGTCGCGGACCACCACCGTCCAGTAAGCAAGCCCAGCCGCGGGGTCACTCGGCTCCCGGCCCCTAACCCCGCACTCCAACCACCACCGCCGATCCCCCCAGACTTTCTTCCTCCCGGAACCGGCTTCCGCCGTTCCCGCCCGCTCAGGTGGTGGTGTCGGTGACAGCTTTTTCTGACACGCGCCGCACCTCGGCCAGCACGGCCTCGAGCGACGGGCCGCCGGCCTCGTCGCTGCACAGCGCGCCCGCCGCGCCCCGCAGCCCCTCGTCGATCTCGCGGTGCGCGACCCCCCCGCCCCGCAGCCCGACCGAGTACACCAGCTGCGCGTCGCGCGTCCCGTCCGCCATCTGGTGCAGCGCTGCCCGCGCCACGTCGCCAGGCTCCATCACCGCGCACCCCAGCTGCCGGATCACGTCTCCGGGCACGATGCCAGTGTCCGTCCAGCTGGGCGCGATCGCGTTGATGCGGATGGGGTGGTGCAGTGGGTGCAGTGCTGGGACTAGCGCGCGGAGGAGCCCGAGGACGCCGTGTTTGGCGACGGCTGCGTGGGGTTAGCGCCGGGTTGGGGGAGGGGGGACGGGCTTACTGTAGTCGACGGCTTGGAATTGCTGGAAGCCTGGGGGGAGAGGTTAGTGGGGAGGCCGCTGGGCTTTTTGGGGGCGGGGGGACGGACTGGATGCGGATGCGGTGAGCACGATGCTGCCGCCGGTTTCCTGCTTGCGCATGTAGTGCAGGGCGAGGACGGCCGTGTTCATCACGCTTTTGAGATTGATGTCCAGGACGCGGTAGTCGGGTTCCTGGAGCTTGCCGTTGCTGTCGAGTTTGTCTTCCAGCAGGCTCACGCGCGGCGCGATGCCTTGGTGCTGGTTACTACGGAGCGGTTCTGTTTGGGATGGGATTGCTCACCCGCGTTGGCAAAGACGTGGTCAATCCTCCCATGCAGTTCAATGGCTTTCTCGAACAAGCCGGATAGTGCTTCCCACGAAGTCACGTCGAGAGGAACGAATGTCATGTCTGGACTTTCGATCTTCGGCGGCGGTGGGTTGAGGTCGCCCATGACAACTTTTGCGCCCATCTTCAGGGCCAGAGAGACAGTGGCCAGACCAATCCCGGATGAACCGCCTGGCGGTTGATAGCGTTAGAACCGGCATACGAAATCACTTCCAGATGGGGAACTTGCCCGTGATGACTATGACTTTGCCATTCAAAGCCTGGAGAGTTTGATCTTCGATGATGATTTCCGTCATGGTGTAAAAGTAGCCTAGGAATATGCAGTTCAATTCTGGAGTCTGAACAGATGAGCACGTTGGCGTTCAAGACAGGCTTCGGCAAGTTCGTTTAAGCTCCGCCGGCGGCCGAGAATGCAGGACATACTTCCCCAACTTTCCCCGCACTTGGGTCGCTCGGGATTATCAGTACCCTCGGCGCATGCTATTTGCAGTAATTATTGCGCGGTTGAAGGATTTCGCCCGTGATTATATGCATGGGGTTTTACTCGTGTCGGCCAAAGCGGAGGTGCTGCGGCAGCTGCGCAAGCAAGTTGGACTGCTGTTTTTAGACGCTTACCACAGCGTCGATTTTTTCGGAGTTTTCACGTCATCTTGATACGTCCGGAGCTGGATCTGACACCATGCTGGACAGCCTTGGCATTCAGAGTAACGTGACAGGTGTTGTTGCTTGGAAATAGTACGTCATCATTGTCTGACGCCCTGAACGCCGCTAATTTGGAGCACAAAACCTTAACCTCGTACTGTTCTAGACCTTCATGGTCCCACCTGTCTTCCCATATGAGCCATCAAATGAGCCTCACTACTGTTCAGGCTTGAATGTGCTCCACTGCCTCAGTGAACTCCTATTTTTCTTTTTGATTTTAGTATCCGTTGCGACCTATTTTATTAGTGCAAACAACACCAAAAGCGCTTAAGCACAGAATGCTGGGCTGAGAATTTTACAGTAAAACAAGTGTTATGATATTTTCAAGACTACATTATCATTACCCCCCGTCATCTTAAAACATTATACAATCCGTCGTGAGACACAAGGTACCAAGGAGAGCCGGCTTTTCCAACACTCCTACGCAAGCTGGCCCCTCACCGCACCGGGAACAGCCAGGCTGGAGTGCACATCGGCAAAGAAGCCAGCAGGGTTCTCCTCGATCTGGCTGACGTGGAAGCCGGCGCCCGTGTCGGCGCCGTTCATGACCACGCCGGTGGTGAAGGGGCCGGCCAGGCAGCCGATGCTGACGCGCTTCTCGCCGGCGGCGTCGACGGCGACGGGGTTGGGGAAGGCGATGCGCGGCGGGCCCGACGCGCCCTTCGCCGCCTCGTGGATGTGCGTGGCCGTCGTCGCCGGCGACCGGTAGTCGCCCCGGAACCCGTGCAGCGTGATGTGGTAGCAGATGGTGTTGTCGGCCGCGTTGAGCCCGAAGTTGTAGTACCCGATCGCGCCCGCGAGGCCGCCTGTCGGCGTCGTGCCGTTGACGACTTGGTCGGGCGTCGCGACGACTTTGTAGGTGGATGTGAAGGTGAAGGGGTACGCGTCCGTCTGGCAGGATGGGTTCTCGCCGGTGCCGGGTGGGTACTTGACGGATTCCCAGCCGCCGGGCGGGGCAGGGTAGTCGATGGAGTCCCAGCCGCCAGGAGGGGTGTAGTCGACGGGTTTGGTGGGCGCTGCGGAGGTTCCGAGCATGAGGAGGGCAATTGCGGAGAAGGTGGTGGTCTTCATGGTTGGAGGATTTTGGGTTGGCTGATGTCAGACAAACAGAGGCTGCGTTGGATACTGTTGAAACTTCGAGCTCTTCACTTGGCTTTATAGAAAGTGTTCAACCCTGGGGACCCGACAGCCATCCAAGGCTTGGATAGCACAGCCCCAGGCTTCTGTCTTTGCCTGCCGTCTGCCAATCCCGTACACAGGGCAGAGGAGTTCACGTAAACTTACCGCGAGAAGCTAAACAAAAGCCATTGCAGATCAACAGCCAAATGCAGCCTTGACGTTGACAAATCGAGCAAGGTCTGTCCACGATGGGTCAGACGACAAGAGATACTTCCACTACGGGAACGCCATCGACGAGGTTAAGACAAATGCCGTGACGTTTTCGCTTGGCCGGCAGATTCATGAGGCTCTGGATGCAGATAGGCGACAGCAGCCCAGGCAGGGCTGAGCAACTTGGCAATAATCTCCAAGAGTCAAACGACCCAGAGCCAGAAGCCGGCGGAGTGGAAGACTCGGAAGCTTAGGAGAGCCAAGACGCGGATCACTTGGCGGGAGCACCCGAAGAGCGGAGGAAGCCATGTCGACCACCGCGAGCAGAAAGGCGTCTGCGGAGAGCGAGCGGCGCTGACGACGCCAAGTGCGATGGCACCGCGGATTTGGGTATTTTGGGTCGGTGATGGATTTCCGTCGAGTCCGCCGCCAAGCAACTCCAGCCTTTCGGATGGCCGCCCTTCCGAAGCACTGCCCTGTCTAGAGGTCGCCGTGAGGAGGATGAGAGAGCCAAGACGACAGCCCTCTTGAGTGTCGGGGGCCGAGTCGGGCGGAGATGGGAAGATGGACTTGGGCGGCAGTGACAAAGACGGGGCGAGGAGTGTGGAGAGAAAGAGGCACAACGGGGGTGAAACGCGGGCCGCCCGCTGCCGAGGCCTTCTCGTTCTCTGCCGCTGTCACTTCTCCACACCGTCCACTACTTGATCAGTCCCTATGCCCGCTATTTACAGACGCCCACCTCCTCAAAAGCTTCGTCCCGGTGGGCGAGGGTTTTATTTTCAGGCTGAGTAGATGGCGTCACCCGAGAGTCACACCTTCTCGTTCCTTTCGTATTTGCGACCCTCCTCAGACCCATATGGACAAGGATTTCTCACGCAAAACAGCATGATCTGCAGAGTTCTGCTCCTCCTAATTCAGATCGACTTCTACCCGAGGACCTGCTCCGCCCGGGTTTGTTCCTGAAACTCCGCCCATCCCTGCTTTTGTCGACAGGAGAAACATCAAACCACCAATCCCAAGTTGGGGTTCTCCGGCGGGCGGCTGCGGTCTGCAACGTCTGTTGAAACGGGGTTTCGAAACCGTCAATGCTCCCGACCTCAGGCACAAGGTTGAGCCCGCGATGCACCTGCATGCCGTTCAGGGCCACCCGTCATCTCCTATATATGTCCATCGCCATCCGCTTAAGGCTGCCCTGAATCAATCCATTCTTCAAGGGCATCCCAAGAGCAGCCTGTTCCTGCATTCGCTCTGTCCTGCCTGCTGCAACTATGAAGTCCACTCTCGTTTCTGCACTGCTCCTTACCGGGGCGTCGGCAGTCGCTGTCAAGAGCACCGCCAAGCGCCAGTCGGGCACGACGTTGATCCCCAACACATGCTTCGACGACTACACGAGCCTGGAAGAGTACTTTGCCTACCTGTACCCGTGGGGCAGCGACCACAACGGGTCTGCCCGCATGGTTGGCAACAGCACCGACCACGACTACGTCGCCATCGACCCAGCCGGCCAGCTCACCATCACCGCCCAGCCCGTGACCGGCCAGCCCGCCAACGGCGACATCGCCATCAACTATCTCTCTGGCGCGGTGCACGCAAAGCAGAGCTTCGCGGTGGAGGCGGGAGGCGGGCTGGACTTCTCGGCCTCGTTCATTGCGCCGGTGGACCAGGGAACCTGGCCGGCTTTCTGGCTGACGGCAACTGAGGGATGGCCGCCGGAGATCGACCTGGCCGAGTGGAAGGGTAAGCCGCCCATTGCAGTTGGCGGACGGAAACGTTCACGCTAACACTATCCCGCACAGGCTCGGGCAAGATCTCCTTCAACACGTTCAACACGTCCTCGGAGGTCGATGCGTTGGATATCGATTATCCCAGCCCCACCGAGTGGCACGACATCAAGGCAGAGCTGCGCGATGAGAACGGCAGTGACGTGTCGACCAAGTTCTACCTGGACGGCGAGCTGGTCACCACCCAGGTTGGAAAGGGCTACACCGGAGCCGGCTTCTACCTGTGAGTACCAAATGGGCAGATCAGTGGACCGTGAGAGGCTAATCCTTTCGATAGGATCATCAACCTGCAGATGGAGGGGTCTTCTGGATCGCCGGGCCCTACGACCAGTAAGTTCGGAATGATGGATGAATCAATCGACCACCAACGCTGACACTATGCAGACACGACCTACGCTGTGAAGAACCTGGAAGTGACCAGCTACAACCCGTAAATACAGTACAGACGGAAGTTTATATTTATGAAGTTCAAGTACATAGTCCAAATTTATGACTGCATTTGGAATCGGACATGATGTTGGCTGTGTCCTGCCCCATGTGCCTACCCGACGAATGCACCACACACTCGACATGCGATAGCTCCACATGTGCAACAGCAGGCGGCGGCTATTGAAAGCACCGACTGGAACGAAACTGCCCTGGAACGTCCATCTGCAGCAAACGCGCGCCGGCAGACGCGACGATGACGCAACGGGTCGCGCGTTCAGCTGACTTCGCGATGTGGGTTGCACCCAGACGGGCGGGCAGCTCCAGTGCCGGCTGTGGAACACCACGACAGGCATGCAGCACGCAACCCCCGACACTTCCCAGCCTGCGCCCTCGCCCTCGCAACGCCCGCGCGGCTGGAAGCGCCGCATCGCAAAAGCACGTCTCGCCCAGCCTCGTCTGCCTCTGCTCCGCTAACGCCCGCGAAGGCCTGCGACTCATGCCGTCGGAAGAGAACGAGGTGCAGCGGCGCCCGCCCTGTCTGCGTGCAGTGCAGCTCCACCGGCGCCACCTGCCACTACTCTGATCAAGTCGACAGGCAGACGCGACCCCGATCCGAGAGGTATCTCCTCCGCCGTCGCCCCGTGCGCGCCCGAGCTCACGCGTCTCCAGAGCGAGTCACGTCCAGCGCCTCCAAGACCGCGTCCACGAGCTTGAAGACACCCTCCGCCAGTATCGCACCAGTTCTCCGACCCATCGATCTTCATCGCAAACAGAGCTGCGCTCCGATAATGGCAGCCAGCAGCCGTCAGCATCAGATGGTCCTGCCGGGCGTGGGACAATGGTGGTCGAAGACACGGGCGAGTTGAGATACTTTGGTGCGCCGCCCGGGTGCTGTGGTTCAAGTGCGGCGCTGACCGGTAGAGAGGCCCGTCGTCCAGCATTTCGATCCTGTCGCCCGACGGCCTGCAGTGGCTGGAGGCCCGCACCGCCGATGCCTCGCTGCGCCAGCGTCTGGAGCTGCCGTTGAACGGCGGCGGCAGCTGGTCCAAATGGACCCATCCCCTCCTCCAGTCCCTGTGGCCGACCACCAATTCCACCCCGCTCCCGTCGTGGGAAGACGCCCAGGCGCTGGTCAACGACTTCTTCGAGAATTACAACACCGTGCTGCCCATTTTCCACCCACCCACCTTCATGGCCCTGCTCGGTCGCCAGTATGCACGGTCTTCCAACGTCGTCGAGGACCCGGCCTGGTCTGCTGCCCTCAACGCTGTGCTGGCCATGGCTCAGCGGAGGAGAGCAGAGCAAGCCCCGCAGACCCGCGAGCTCGCTGACTGTGCTTGGGCATACGCTAGGAACGCACTCGAGCTCATACTTGCTGTGCATATGCGCAGTGTCAGCTTACTCTCCGTTCAGGCAACTGTAGCACTTGCATGGTTCTTCCGCGGCACTCCGAATCCCCAGCCACTCTTTTTCCTCACCGCTGCTGCCGTTCGCCTCTCGCATTCCGCCGGGCTACATCGCGGGGCCGACCACCTGCCATTGAGCCAGACCGACAGAGAACAGAGGCTGCGAGTCTTTTGGATTGCACTTATCCTCGACTCCAGCGCCTCGCTTCGAACTGGTCGGCCTTGCACACACAGCATCAACGACATTGGCGTCCGCTTGCCCTCAGGTTCTCCGAAAGACAATCTCGGCATCATTGTGAACCGCCAAGGCACTGCTGTTCTGAACTTCCTCTTGGTCAAGGCCCAATTCTCGGTGTTGGAGGCAAAGATTTACGACCGTGTTTTTGCCTCCGACTCGTCCAAAAAATCAACCGAGGCTCTTGCTGCAGACGTCCGTGATCTTGGCCAAGAGCTTGACGAATGGAGCCGTGTAGTGCCAGGTGGTACCAACACGGACAACATCGCAGATAACTGGGACCATCAGCATCCTCACATCGTCAGCCTTCTCCTTGCCTACCACAGCTGCGTCATCACAGTCCACAGTGCCACTTGGCAGCGGCACTTTACTTCCGTGAGGGGCAGGAGATTTTCCCGACAGGATTTCGATGTCTCTTCTCGCGGCTTTCCTCACGCGGCAAAGTGCCTGCATGCGGCGCACGAAATTGTCAAGTTCCTTTCCTTTGTGCCTCAAGAAAGCACGAGCTTCATTTGGTAGGTCAATTGTACATGTGTCCGGCGACAGCACTGACTTGAAACCAGGGAAATGATCCATCGACCAGTTCAGGCATCCATGCTCTTCTTCATTTGTCTTCTGCAACAGCCAGACAACTCCGAGGCCGAGTCTCATCTTCGCGCAATGGATGTCGCCATCGCGTTCATATCTAAGCTGATGAGCAACCAAGAGGAATGCTTTATCCAACCCGTTCTGGTTGTTTCTCAGGAGCTCACTCGGGTCGCGCGTGCTGCAGCGCAGAGGGGTAGAGCGAGGACCGATAGGCCTCAACATGAACGAGCTTCCCTTGGACAAGCCGCGGACACTAACCAAAGCCTGCGCAGCCAACACCAACCGCCATTTCAAGCAAACCCAGCGCCCGGTCTTTCCAGTCCGGCTCCCACAATACCGCCAATGCCTGAGGAGGAGTTCATACCTTCCCAAGCAAACCCAACAGATGCCGCAAGGCCAACCCAAGGCTTTGGACCGACCTCGGCAGAGCACTTGGCATCCGACGTTGGGTTCCAAGAGCTCAGCAATGTTGACCATGGAATCATAGGCATTGATCAGCTCTCCGGACTGTCTCTTCCCTTCTCCTGGAACTGGCAGGATTTGTCGACGGGCCTGTTGGAAGACTTCAACCTCTTATAGCACAATCCAGGCCGTTCCACACTCCTCGTGTAGTACGCTGAGGCATGTCACTGAATCCTTGCATGCATAGTAAATTGCGGTCTCTTCATTGCTTCTCCGTACTAAACGATGCTCTCTTTTACGCCGATGCACCCCACTCGGGCTTCGATCTACCACGCGACCCTGAGGGAACTGTGTACTCCAGCTTCGATTTGTCGAACTTGAACGCCGGTGCCAGAATAGAGATGTCCTCCTCAATGCCCCACTCGTTGCCCGGCATCTTCCAGAAGTACTCGGGATGCTTGAAGATATCTGGTCTCGCCTTTGTGATTGCGGCGTGACTCTTGACCAACAGAGTCTGCATCTCATCGTAATGCCGCACGTGGAAACCTTCGTTGCGCGCCAGCAGAGCCTTCTGCTGCTCCGGGGTGTACTGACCAAGTCTGTAGTACCAGATGTTGTACTGCGTCAGGCTTACGTCGATGTCGTATGTAGCGTCGTTCTTGGTGCGCTCGAGCAGGGCTTGCAGGATTGCTACAGCACCGATCAAGCCTGTTTGGTAGTCCGAGTTCGCTGAGAATGTTAGCTAAGAGTTTCATCCCTCGCTGTGGCTTCACTCACGCAAAAGAGGAACGACCGGCTCGTTCAGGCCCATGAACTTCCCCTGCAACCACGAGATACCAACCAGACAGTCGCTAATCTGCTGCCAGCCCGAACGGTACGCAAGCGGACCCTTGAACCCGTAGCAATTCTCTCGCACGTAGATCAGCTTCGAGTTGATCTTGCGCAGCGAATCCGAATCAAATCCCAACCGCTGCAAGGCCCCCGGACGGTAGCCATCAACCAGGACGTCCGCGCCCTCTACGAGCTTGGCAAACGCGTCTTTACCTTCCTGGGTCTTCATGTCGAGATTGGCGTCCTTCTTGCCGGTGCTGAGATCCATCCACAAGATGGAAATATCCGGGAGCTTGTCGGAGGTCACCTTGACGACTTCGGCACCGAGCACAGCCAGGACCTTTGAGATGACTGGCGCGGCGATGACCCTGGAGAAATCGATGACACGGATGCCTGCCAAAGGCTTGAAGTCAGATGTTGGGTTTTGAGGCCACTGGCTCTTTGGTGCCGGCAACGCTTTCTTGTTCCACAGCGGCTCTGCGCCCATGATCTTGCCCTATTGCCAAGTCAGCTGGTGCGGAGGTGGGGTACAAACGGGGACTCGACCTGCTCGGACGCGAAGAACTCCTCCGGCGTCAAGCACACCACCCCAGCCTGCTTCAGCTCCTCGTTCGACTTCTTCTCGATGACGTCCGAGTCCCACTGCGCCACCTTGTCGGCGTAGATCTTGATGGCCTCCTCCCTCGTCACGTCCTGCTCCTCCACCCCCACCATGCCCATGGTAGCCGCGGCGTTCATCGAGCCGTGGAGGTGGTACCAGCGGCCGTCCTTGGTCTGGTAGACGTTGGTGGCCTCCTGGTGGATGGGCTTGTTCATCTCGTACAAGTCCCCCTTCTTGAACTCGCGCTGCAGCCGCTCGTCCAGCAAGAACGGCTTGCCGTCCACGGTGGGCAGCAGCACCGACTCGAGGAACAGCGTCGCGAGGTCCCTGCGTGGTTGTTTCTCGTCAGACCGCAGCATGTCGCTGTCAGATGGCGGCGCTCACGTGTTGACCTCGACGTCCTGGTAGTCGATCCCGTACCGGTCCGCGGCCACGGCGCTCGCGGCCGCGGCCACCAGCGCGCTCAGCGCCGCCGCCGACTCGGTGATCTTGCACGGCGTCGGCACGAACGGCGCCGGGTCGTCGCCGACGAACTTGACCTTCGCGGCCGCGGCGGCGAAGGAGGCGGGCAGCCCGAGGCTCGCGTCGGCGAGCACGCGCTCGCGGAAGATGCGCTGCGATTCCTCTTGCACGGAGTAGCCGTCCATGGTTTGCTTCTGCGGAGCGGTTCGATATCGACGTCCTTGATCCACGTGCCAGAACGGCGCGGATCTGCCACCCTTCTTATACCGCCGCCGCGAAACTCAGGCCAGCGCCAGCCCGCTCCCTCGGTCGGACGACGCCTGCTACGCCTCACATGTCGGCCGATGGCGACCCACATGCCGGCCGGACCGCGTTGGGCAATACGGGTATCCGATCACCCCTCGTGAAGATTAAGTGCTGACCCGAGTGGAGCTCGCGGCGGCCGGAGTTTTGGTGGGCGGCAGAAGCCCGCAACGTGGTGTGCGTGTGCGCGTTGCCAGCGCCGCCCGCGCACGGTTTACCTCGGGTGGAGTTTTGGGGCAAGAGCACCTCAGAACTCCGGCCGGGGCGGGGCGAGTCATGATCGTCGGACGCTTTTCCGATAGGGAATCCCCGTCGCGCGCCCGGCCAATGCGCCGCGCGGATTGAGCGGTACTCCGCGAGTAGGGGACGTCGTCGCTGGTGCGGTGGTCGCTGCCCCTCGTGCCCCCTCGCCGCCCGGCTGCCCCTCACCGCGCTGTTACCGCTTCCGCGGCTATCGGGTGGTGCGTGCGTGCGGTGGTGGTGAGGTGGAGGTGCGCTGCTGGTGTCGTGGCGCGTGCCGCGACGACTGGCGTGCGGCTGCCCCTCGGCCGATTGGCGACGGCGTGTATATAATTGTTCGGCGCCCGGGGGTTGGCTGGGCGCTGTCTTCGGACGGCAGGGTGCGGATAGAAAGGCAGAGTCAATCCGTGAAACATTCTTGGAGAGTGTTCAGGCAATCGCTGTCTTTTGAATTGCACATACAACGGCTTTCGACATCTCCGCAGACATGGCCGCCTGGAGGGAAGGAGAAATCGGCAAGCGCCCGGTCCGCATTGCAAACTGCTCGGGCTATTGCGGTAAGATTCCTGGCTCACGACGAGGATATGATTTCTGACAGAGTCGCGTTTTACGGCAACAGGAGATCCGGCGGTTGAAATGTACAAGCAGGCCACGCTCGGCGACGTGGATTTTATCACGGGTGACTACTTGGCTGGTGAGTGAAGGATCAATTGAAATAATAAAAGGATTTCATGAAGAAAAGATGCTGACTTCCCCGAAGAGGTCAACATCGCGAAGAACGCAGAGGCTTTCGCCGCAGGCCAACACCCAGGCTACGAGCCCTCGGCCTGGGAGGGGCTTGAAATGACCATCGACGTCATCAACGAGAAGCGGATCAAAGTCGCCCTCAACGGCGGTGCTCTGAACCCCAAGGGGCTGGCCGAGAAAGTGGCCGCGCTGGTAAGCCTACTTCTCACAAACCACCAGTCCTCGAAGCACCGCACTCCGGCGAACCATCTTCCCTGAACGCCCACGCTGAACACCACATCCGGCAGGTCCGCCAGAAAGGCCTCTCCCTCACCGTCGCCCACATCTCGGGCGACGACCTCCTCCCCGCCGTCGGCCGCGCCATGCCCACCACCCGCGCCGCAGCCCTCCCCCACCTCGACGCCTCCAACCCCGCCGTCGCGCCCCTCCCCTCCGCCTTCGCCTTCCTGCCCGACGACGGCGACGCCGACCCTTCGTCCCCCCCGCAACCCGCCCGCATCGTCTCCGCCAACGCCTACCTCGGCGCCCGCGGCATCGCTGCCGCCTTCCGCCACGGCGCGGATATCGTCGTCGCCGGCCGCGTGTCGGATGCGTCGCCCGTCGTCGCCGCGGCCTGGTACTGGTGGGGCTGGGGCGAGGAGGAGTTCGACGCGCTGGCCGGCGCGCTGGTCGCTGGCCACCTGATCGAGTGCTCGGCGTACGTGACGGGTGGGAACTTTGCGGGGGCGGGGTGGCGCGAGTACGGCGATTTGGGGCGGTTCGTGGATCCGGGGTTTCCGGTTGCGGAGGTGGGGAGGGGGGGCGAGTGCGTGGTGACGAAGCATGAGGGGACGGGGGGCGTGGTGAGCGGGGAGACGGTGAGGTGTCAGTTGCTGTATGAGCTGCAGGGGAATGTGTACCTGCATAGTGATGTGAAGGCGGTGTTGGATGGGGTGGTGGTGGAGGAGGTGGGGGTGGATCGGTGAGTTGGGCGGAGTGAATTCGTGCTTCTGTGGCTGGTGCTGATGGTTGCAGGGTGAGGGTGAGTGGGATCAAGGGGTTGCCTCCGCCGCCGACGACGAAGCTGGCGATCTTCTACAAGGGTGGGTATGAAGTGCAGCTCCTCTTCAACACCGCCGGGTATGGCTGGAAGGAGAAGTGCGACCTTTTTGAGAAGCAGGTCCGGCATTTCATGGGGGAAGAGGCTCTGCGGAAGCTTGATTTCATTGAGTTCCAGCGGTAAGAATTACCCCTGATAGTTGAGCGTCTCTCAATTGCTGATGCAAGGCAGCATCGGTGTCCCGGCGGAGAACCCCTGGGACCAGAACAGCAGTACCATGTACATCCGCATCTTCGCCCAATCCAAAGACGAAGACGCTCTCCTGGAGATCTCCAGAACAGTCGGTCGCATCTCCCTCAAGCACTTCCACGGTAAGCCCCGTACTCGCCCCTCTCCCAAACCCGCCACCCACTCACGCGCCCAGGCTTCCACTCCTCCCTCGACATGCGCACCGCCACCCCCCGCCCCTACATCGCCTTCTACCCGGCCACACTCCCCCAATCCGCCCTCACCGAAACCGCGCACCTCCTCGACCCCGCCACTGGCGCCACCGCCTCCTCCCACCCCGCCGGCCACCCTCCACGCTTCGAGCCGCTCGGCCCCCGCGACACGTACGACACCGCCGCGCCCGCCCCGCCCTTCGCCGGCCCCACCCGCCGCGTCCGCCTCGGCGACGTCGCGCTCGCCCGCTCCGGCGACAAGGGCGGCAACCTCAACGTCGGCGTCTTCGTGCGCGAGCCGCGCCAGTGGGACTGGCTGCGCGGCTTCCTGTCGCGCGAGCGGATGTGGGAGCTGCTGGGCGGGGATGCGGATAGGGAGCGCTACTCGATCGAGCGCGTGGAGTTTCCGCGGATCTATGCGGTGCATTTTGTGGTGTATGGGTTGCTGGGGAGGGGCGTGAGCAGCGCGACCAGGTTGGATGCGTTTGGGAAGGGGTTTGCGGATTATTTGAGAGATAAGGTCGTGGAGGTGCCGGTGGAGGTGCTGGAGGGGGAGGGGAGGGCGAGGATGTAGAGGTGGATGTGGTAGCGGGGAGATGCTTGCATGTTCACGAGATGAGGTTGTCATATGCAGTGGGATAATAAGTAGATGGCTTTTCCATACATTCTACAGCATCCGTGCCAATCAAGACAAACAAACGCGCTCGTCCTCCGTCTGCGACCTGATTCTGAACCTCCGGTCTCTCAGGTTCTCTTGTCCATCGATCCAAGCCTTAACAGTCTTGCCATCCTCCAAAGTAGCTTTCTCAAGAAGTTCCTCGGTGTCGGCAGCCTTTAACTGCGCAACAGCCTGCCACTCGTTGTTCAGCATGCTGTAGCGGGTTCCAGACCAAAACAATCCGAAGGCGACTCCGACAAGTAGAAGGTGGAGGACAAGGTTGACAATAAATATCGTGAATCCGACGTAGCGCACCGGCCTGAGACACGGGACCATAGACGTTATAGTTGCATTGCTGTGCGCAGTGAAGGTAGGAAGCCAATCCGCGTACGCCGAGCTGATGACCGTGGTGGTGAGCGCTTGCCAAGCCAAAGCTGGGTCATCTCGATCCTCAAGAATATCGGAGACGAGCGTGGTTAAGACTTGGTTTAGCTTGATTATCTCTTGCCATTTTTTCCTCTCCGACATGATCAGTATGGATTCGAAGCTCGTGCAAAGGGGACAAAGCCCAAAAAGTATGGCACGATTCAGTGTATTTTGAACAATAATGTTCAAGAAATCGTATGTTTCCGTGCGACTTAGGTTGACCTTCGAAAACCAGGATGAGTATGTCGTATTCCTATGATACCCCGAATCATCTGGAATGGTTACATGGACGTCGTGAAACCAGCTGATAATTCTTCCGATCCCTTCGCAGCAAATGTCAGACCCGACACAAACAAAGTCGTTAGGTACGAAAATTAATTTACCATCACGGACCCGTTGAAATACTTCGGGATTCCAAATGTGAATGTACTCCTCCAGAGATCTTCTCCAGCTATCTTCATCTATCTTCAATGGTTTTCTGTCCCCTGAATTGGTGGAGACTCCCAGCTGAGTACGCAATCCTTTCGTATCGAATTTATTGTGGCCGAAATCCCAGAAACTCTTTGGTTCAGCCATGTTAGATAATCTTTTTGCTGTGATGTTGAACTCTTGGCGATGTTTGACGCGATCAATAGCCATGGAATTGTATCTTTTGCGAGAAGGTCAGTCGTCATCGCTGAGTGAATTCCAGGCCATGAATCTTAAAAGATGAACATTTACTTGAACAAGACACGGAGAAGTTGTAATTAACTCACATCGCATCGAAACATACGGATACACTCAATGAACTGTAGAATTCCGCGTTTCCATCTTTGAAGAAATAGTAGTCCGTCCATACGCCCCTTTCCTTGGAGACATAAGTGGTGGGCGGGCTAGAGCCCATGATGGGAATGAGGCTCCCATTCAAGCCCTTTATGGTGCTCACGTTAGCTTTCGTGTTGAATCGGAAGAAAAGGAGTGTATTCCCTCTTTCAGCTGGCCAGTGATGCTTATTAGACGCGTCCGAGACATTCACCAAAGGGTGTACCGCGGATTTTTGTTGCCATGTACTGGTCTCCAGGGAGTGATTGTAAGTAGGATCGATACTGCTGATAAGCCCACCAAAGCGTTCCAACGAGCAAATGCCAAAAGATCCTTCCGACTTTTGAATAAGCGGCCAAATGAAATCATTGGTTGGATGTTGAGTATCATGAAAATCATAAAACATGTTCTCAAGATTCTGTGGAAGTTCCGGAATCTTTATATTGCCAGAAAGAACGTCCACATCGTCTTTTCGGTAGACATGGAGGTTATGTAAGGTGGGTCTTACACATGACACGCGCGCATCAAATAAGGACGCGAAGCCTGAATATGCCACCATGTGAGATCTTTCTACTTCGGAGTCCAGGGGAAGAAGCGCTCTGACGGTAGGCCCAGTATCAATGATGTAATCGGGCAATAGGCCAGGGTCGCTGGACCATTCGGCGAAAGTTGGGTAACCAGATGGTTTAGACTCCCAGTAATTCTGCGCTTTCTGCATGATTCTCGCAATGTTGTCGAGATAATCCTCCATCCAAAAACCGAAGGTGATGTTGCGGTTTCCGGGGAATCCGAGTGCCAGTCCAGGACGAACATCCCAGAGGAGCAAGGTTGAGGTAAACTGCGAGATCAATGTGGTGACTGCTAAAGAAGTAACTAGGAGAGGTAATGTAATTCCTCTGCGCCAGGAAATTCCTCGCCAGAAGAGAACCATTGTCGTCATTGGGCCTGTGTTGATGAATCGCGCAATTGAGAAGGCCGGCGCGTTGTAGAGGCGGATGCCTTGATGTTGGGATGCTTCAAGCTTTGTACTTGCAAGCATTGCAATTGCCGAGCCACCTTCAGTCGTAGTGGCCACACGGATAGCGACAGTGCAAAGCGTCACAGCTTGGCCTACCCAATTGTCCACCATGACGCGTCGCCAGTAGGGGTTTGTGTCTCCACCAAACCATAGGAAGGATAAAGCTGAAACTGCGACCGACAAGAGGATGACAGCAGCCAGGTTGGTGAAGACTGTATATCGACCAAGTCGTTTGAGAAGAGACTTCTGCGAAGCACTCATGTTGAGGAGATTGTGAGTGCTCGCTTTGTCCCATGATTCGTTTCCCGGGTTTGGCGCACTTTGAGGAGCTCCCGTACCACGATCTTCATCGATAGAGATATGACTTGGGACTAGTACAGTTTTAATGTGTCTTTCTTGCTCATTGATCCGCTGTACGGTGGTTGGTGAAAGATCGTCGAGAGCGAAGTCTTGCTCGAAAGAATCTGGGCGGGTTTCCATGGAGGATGCCATTCCGCCGGCAAGTCTGGGGAGATGTTGCTGGTGAGACTAAAATTTTACCTGGAGCTGAGCTGATTATTATATGCAGTACATGTAAGGACCGGGGTAATGACGTATGAAGCGCTATAATCAATTTTCATCGAGCCTTGGTAAGGCTGTACGCTGATGTGTAACACAGAGATTCTTTGTGTACCTCCCAGTTCCGCAGAAGTTCCCAGCCGTACCTGGTAGCCCATCCACGAAACGGCTACCCGTAATCACTACATGTTACTTTAGCAGGGAAGTGACCTGATACAGGGAGGCCTGCACATGTACCCTCTTCGGCTCTTCTTACACGATGCTATTTCTATGAACCAGAGGTATGGGGTAATATGTATGAGTCCTCCCAAAGATCTTCTCAAAGCGTCTGTCTAGGGGGTTGGTCTCTGGTGGTACAAAAAGCGGAAACGTGTTCGGCTGGTAGTACAGACGTTCAGATGACGAGGCTGGGACTTTTGTATTCTAGCAGTCGGCAAGGCTTGTATGACCCTAAAGATAGCTTCGTAGTGCTGGCGTCAATCAAGCTGTCCGCATCATCGGGTTATGACGTAATAAAAATTATCAGCAGATCATTCGCGTTCGATGCTGCTGTAGCCTTTCTAGGCGAACACAGCATTCCGTGCGAGCCCAATTCCAATATCGACTGTGTGTCTTACCAGAGTCCTGAGCATGCATATGAAAATCAGCCCATTCTGTAAGACCGTTCGAATGGCTCAAATTGCACGCCGGAATAGGAATGTGCATATCCAAGTTACCGTTGCTACCGCCAGCCACGAACCACGAGACTATTGCCAGGAAACCCTTTTCCGCCAGCTTAATACAGAGCCTTATGGGGTTTGATCCATAGATGTCACCTCTCTCTCACAGCTGATGGCTGCACACGCTTGTCGATATTCCCTTCTCCGTCTTTACCCTCCGTACGCTGAGCCTGCCCGGTGTCGTCACCGACCACCACGATTCCATCCCTGTAGCACACTTTCGTCTTGTCCCCGATGGCATGATTGCTTAGCGCCGACCGGAGCAACTGGACAGCATCCTGTGCTTCAAAATCAACGGCATGGGTGCCACTGCACGTCCGAACCACCCCGCCCGCCGCTCCGAAAAGCAACACCCCCAGCACCGCAACCCACGCAACGTGGCTGCCGCCCCCCAGCCGCAAAACCGTCGCGTAGAGGCGAACCTCACTCCCATTCCCCTCGCCCTCGGACCCGCCCCCTTTGTACAGATTGCTGCGCTCGACCCGCTGGCGCAGCAGCGACACGTACGCCTCGGCCGCCTGGCCCAGCACCGCCTCCAGCGCCGCCGCCATGCCGGTATTGTTGCGGCCGTCGTTGTTGTAGCCGGCGTCGACGAAGCCGCGCGCGAGGTTGCCGCCGGCGGCGCCGATCAGGCTGTTCGTCGCGTTGGCGAGGCGCTGCTGCACGAACGGGCCGAGGGCCGGGCCCTGGCTCGTCTCGCGGGAGACGACGAGCGGCGACACGGCTGACGCGACGGATGCGTCGGCGAGGTACTCGAGGCCGGTGTAGGCGCACTCGTAGACCACGGTCGGGCCGAGCCCGTCGGTGAAGGCGGGCACGACGAGGGTCTGCGTGGGTGTGGCTGTGCGGCTGTCGATGGTGATGGCGGAGGCGATGACGAGGGTGCCGAGGAGGTAGTTGGGGCCCGAGAGGTCGCCCATGACGGTGATGTTGGGCCCGTTGGGCTTGCTGATCGTCTTGATGTAGACGTCGGTGAGACCGCTGACTGTGGCTTCCTGCTCGCTGTACGCGTCGCTGACGTCCTGGCAGGAGACGGTGACGTGCGTGCCGAAGACGGAGGCTTGCAGGTTGTCGAACTCGTAACGTGCGGGCATGTTGAAGCCGTCCGGGACGCCCGAGTATTGTAGGTAGCTGGACACGTTAAGCCCGACACCGCGTGTGTTCAGTGATGCGTAGATGGTGTCTCCGATGGTGCCTTGCTCCGGGACGTATGGGGCATCGAAGTCGGCAAGAGGCTTGTACTTGTTTCTCATCTTCAGACCGGTAATGTACGCTGCCTTGTAGAGGAATCCACTGAGTAAGGCCGTCTGCGGTGTCGAAACAGGGCTGCCAGCAGCAAGTGTAGCACCATCCGGCGTGCTTTCGAAAAAGGTCCCGTTGAGCGTTGCGAGAGGGTAGGATCCTGCTGGATTGATAATTTCGTCGGCAGTGGCTCGGATGCCGAACAGTGCGACAACAGATGCACTGGTGAGTGCAGTGACGATTGTGAGAAGGACCAGCAGCGTGCGCTCGAAGGGGAGTTGGAGGTGGTATACCTGCTCGGTACCGCGCTTGATAGTCAGAGGACGCAGGAAAAGAGCTACCACTCCTCGCTCGTGAGCAAGCTCCCGGCGGGTGAGATAATCATCTTGCATGGCAAACCCCACAGCAGCCAGCAAGCCCACTGCAGTGCCAACAATGGTGCATCCAATGTTCCATGTTGTTGTGTCCAGATTCACGACATTGTAGCCATTGGTGTGAACGCTGCCGATGACAAGCTTGTTCAAGTTGACGTAAATTCCAAGGGCGATGAGGGCAGCGAGCAAGATGGCTGCGAGGAGATTTGTGGTGATGGCGAGCCAGGGAGACTGCGCTCTGTGCGCGGACTTGCTGGTCATCTTGACATTGACGCTCTGCCCGCAGGCACTTGACTTGGCTCTTTAGTATTCTTTACGATGAGCGAACAGGCGCAATTTAATGTGGGGCAGTCAAGCTCTCGATTGCTCTTGTGCCAAGAGCTGAAGGTGCAGCTACTAGCTAAAAATAGGGAACTAAAGGCTTGTCGTAGGAGCATTTAATGTTGACAGGACGCCACTGGAAGTTTTGGTTTCACCGCGAATCCTTCAGATAGCCGACACCCAGCCAGCGAGAGATCTGCTTCCAAACTGGACGTAGTTGACCGGCGGCTTGTCCCTTTTCTTCACCGTTACCGCCCACCAACGCTGCTCTTGAAGCAACTTTGTTTCAATGTGGTGAAAACGACCAAAGGTCAGTTAGCGCTAAATTTTCCAAAAGCAAGAAGGATTTTTTAGTGAGTGCCACACCACGTTTGATGATGTTTTGACCACTGCACGGTAGTTTGGCAGTCGCAGTCACAGTGTCATCGGATGCACCATATTTCTGTTTTTGCATACATTGAATTTGAACTTGAGGTATAATCTCTACTGATTAAAGGATCCCGTAAGCCATCAACGCTGAAGTCACAAAGGGAAGCCAGAAACCCAAGCTCCATCTCTCCACCATCACTGCAGATGATGAAAATACAGAAGGTGATCCCGTAGCCCCTCTACCCGTCCCACTACCACTCCCATTGCTGCCATTACCAAGCACTGCTGTTGGAATGCCGCTACCGGATATCGTTGCCGTTGCCTCAACTCCAGCCGCAGTCTTCACAGTCCCACTCCCATCAGCAGCCGCCGTAACACCTATCCCACTCAGAATTAAATCCCCCAGGCCTCCATTTGGAGTACTCAGCACCCCTCCCACTCCGCCCCCCACCGTCGCAACCGTACGCACACCCCCTTCCCCCGGCGCATCCGTAACCACAACCCACGTCCCAGCCGCACCATCCAGCAGCGACACCACCACCTCCGTCCCATCCGCCAGCGTCGCCACCGCCCCACCCGCAACCACCGTCCTCACCGTCCTGCCCCCCTCCACCACCACATACGCCGCCTCCCCACTCCCGCCGCCACCACCAGCAGGCCGCACCACCACCCCCGGCGCCACAGTAACGGCCGCACCCGCCACCACAGCCCCTCCGCCCGCCCACCCCGCCGCTAGCGTCGCAACCGTCGTCCACTTCGCCGCAGCACCGCCTCCACCCCCGCCCTCCACAACAACACCCCGGCCCACCGCATCCGTCGTCAGCGCCACAACAACGCCGCCAGGCAGCGTCACCGGCGCGAAGGGCGCCAGCGTCACCGGCGCGGCACGCTGTCCCCCTCCTGCACCGGCGCTGGGGTTGTTCGGGACGACGAGGAGGTACGGGGGCGGGGCGGGTGCGGCGGGTTGGGCGGCGGGCTGGAGGACGAGGTAGGGGCCGAGGGTTGCGATGGGGAGGGCGGCGGGAGGGGGTGGTTGTGCTGGTTGCGCGCCGTCGGTGGGATCTGGGTCGGGGGAGGGGTTGGGACTTGGCTCGGGGTCTGGTGGAGGGTTGACGGGGGCGGCGGGGGTGGTGGTTTCTTCGGGGTTTGGTGGGGGGTTGTTTGGTGGGGCTGGGCTGGAGGGCGGGTCTGTTGCGTCGGGCTGTGGTTCAGCGGGTGGGACTGGAGGAGGGATTGGCGGGTCTTGTGATGGCTCGGTTGCGGGTGGGGCTGGGGGACGTGATGTTTCTGGAGGAATGACCACGGTGGGCGCCGGTGCAATTGGATTATCTGGTGGCGGAGCAGTTGACGCGGGTGGCTCATCATCTTCGTAAGAGACAGAGGATGCTGTGAGGAAAGCGGCGGTGCTGAGGGGCTGGATGGGTGCTGTGTAGTATGATGTACAGCTTTGCAATGCTGCGTCGTCGGTCAAGGAGGCGGACACGAAGTCGCTTGGAAACGGTTTCACCAACTCATCGCAATGGAAGTTGATGCCGGAAGGGTCATCCAGAAATCCTTCGCCTCCTAGGTCGCTGGGTTGTGGTGGTGCAAAGATGAGTTGCGGCTGTGGTATGTTCTTCATGGTGGCCACTTCATGATGGTCTGTGAAACTGCTGCACACAGAGCCTGTTGCGTTGACCGCTGTTGTGGAAAGTGTACCTTCCCATTCGTATGTGGTGTCCCAACTCCTCCATATGTAGGGATAGGTTCTGCAGTTATCATCAGTTCAAGTTTCAGATCTTTCGAGGCTTGAAATTCACACAGTGTCACTGGCTGTTTCAGCATCGGAGCCCCAAGCAACTGTGTGACTACACATGTTCGTGTGCCGTTTTCGTTTCTCGGTGGAAGCGTGTAGCCGTCCGTCAAATTTGCCGTTTTGGTCACATACCGAGTCGAGTTCAGCCGCGTGTTAATCTTTCCAATTCGTTATCAGCAACGACAGCATAGTAACGGTAAAGCCCTTGTACTTACTATAGTCACAACAGTGAAAGCCGTAACGGACGTTGAGAAGAAGTTTCTCTGCCATGTAATGTTATGAATTGTCGGCCAAGCAACTGCGCAGAAGGCATAGCATTCCTCCGAACTTGTCGTCGTTGTAGCCGAAGCTATGGTCCCGTTCTGATACCCCGTTTGCGGAAAGCCAGAGGAACATGCAATCAAAGCTGCGTAAATTAACAATAGCTGAAGCATCTTGTTGTACCGGAAAGATGCCTGGGAAGCTTCTGGTCAGCATATTTCCAAGTCAGAACCAGGACGGCCGGGGATTTAAAGTCCGCAGAGGATGCCATTCAGAGGTAGAAACTGCCCTGCGTACCAGGTGTTCCTGGGTAGCAAATGTCTAAGAATAGACCTATAGAGTAGAAGGATCGCTTGGCACTGGATAAAATAATGAGACCGTCATTCGCGTCCTTGATTGGTGGAACGGAGTGAATTTAGGGGGCCAAAATACAATAATGACGTTATGTACAGCGGAAAGCGGTACTAGCACCAGCCACTATAAGCTGTGCCAAGAGAACATCCATGTCTGTGCCGTGTGCGATCATGCTAATTGACAATCTTGTAGTGGGCGGATGAACGTGAATGTGACCGAGTAGCAAACGCGGATGACCTAACCGGTGATGTGGGGGGTCGACTTCCGGCGAACTTCATTGAAATCTTTTCCAATTGGGAAGCACGGTAACACGTGCAAACTTCATGGACAAGCGGAAAATTTATCCGAATGGAGCGTAGCCTCATTACGCGCATTCAGAGCCAACCAATTAGAACGTAGAGCAGAAAACCGGCTGCGAACAACTTCCGAATATCTCGACTTGCTTGATAGCAATCTGCAACCTCGGTTGGGAATTGTGGACCTGAGATAAGCTGTCTTTAAATGCGGGGTTTCTCTCTTGCCTGAAGCTGTTATCTTTTTCACACCGGCCCAACAGTACTTTGTATGATGGCGCAAGACTACAATCCAGTTCGGGACTACTACAACTCCAGCGATGCGGACATCGTTAGTCTATTGTCCCCTGGTCATTGACGTAGGCTGATGCTTCATGATAAAGTTCTATGACGTCTGCTGGGGAGATGGCAGCGGCGACTACATTGTAAGCTCCAAATCAAAAGATGGTTGTCCTTCTCAGTAACAGGTCTTGGTTCAAAGCACATTGGAATCTTCGAATCACCTTCCGAGTCTATTCCAGCCGCTTCTCGCCGTACGGTGACTGTTATGGCTGAAAAGCTAAAGCTCGACTCGTCAAAAACAGTGCTTGATGCGGGGGCAGGCTACGGAGGGAGCGGACGCGAGTTGGCCCGGATGTACGGGTGTCATGTGACTTGTCTCAATCTGAGTGAGGTTGAGAATGAGCGCAACAAGCAAGTGACCGCAAAAAGTGGGCTTGACAAACTTGTAAAAGTTGTTGAGGGAACATACGAAACAATCCCCTTTCCAGACGGATCCTTTGATGTTGTTTGGAGCAACGATGCACTGCTGCACTCGGTGGATCGTGAAAAGGTGTGTGCAGAACCACCCCTGGGTTGTTTAATTGCTGAGACAATTGTGTTTCGTAGGCTATGCGCGAGATCCGACGCGTTCTGAAACCGAACGGCCAGGTCGTCCTCACGGACCTGATGGCGTCGGATGGGCGCGATACCGCCTCGATGCAACCAATCCTCGACAGGCTCAACCTGGTTTCCCTTGCAAACCCAAACTGGTACACTTCGCAGCTAGAATCGCTTGGCGGGATGGCTACTTTTCAAGATCTGAGTTCGAGCATGGTGACTCACTATACCCGAGCTTTGGAGATGCTTGTTGAAAAGCGTCCCATGGTAAGTATTCTGTCAATTTGTCTCTCGGGACTAAGCTGATCATTCAACAGCTTACCGGAAAAATCAGCGAAGCCTTTATGGCAAAGATGGAGACAGGACTGCAACATTGGGTTGAAGGAGGAAAGAGAGGCGATCTTGTATGGGGCATCATCCATGCTCAGTTTTAGGCTGATTTACTGAACGTGGGTGAATCGCAACCGTAGACTGTACCTGGGTAAGGGCATTTGAAGCATTCAACATTTGCATTCAGACTAATGCTCCAACGAATATCGATTGCTTTTGAAGTGTTCCACGATCTATTGAGTTGTATTACTGTTTCCCTCAGACCAAAACCATCCGACTACAATCCGGCACGTGGTATCTCTCGCTCACCGGCATTACGGAGGCTCGAAGATTCTTCTTCATCTTCAGTCCGATACGGAGGCGCAGATGCTATGCTGGGCGCTTCAAGCTTGCAAATATCGTACGCCATCTGCATTGCGACACATTTGCGAAGCTCGTTTTCCTCATCATCGTCCTCTTTCTGCAGCCGGGACCTCGCTTCTGTAGAGAGGTGGATTCTCCTCTTTGCGCGAATCTCATTCGTGATGAATAGTAGTTCCGCGCTCGTTGCCCGTCGTTCCTTGCTTGCGTGTTGCGACTTCCTTACATAACGTCTTGTTACATCCGTTGCTCCATCGACCGAGAAGGCAATGCAACACGATAGTTTTTTGCCCCATCCTACGGGAGTTAGCATGCAAATATTCTAGATGTAAGGAGCAACAAACCTTCGCAATAGAGGGTCGGCTGGTCCCAAGCTCCTTCACAAGCATCGACATGGATCCATCTCTTTTGGTAGGTTGAATACACTTCAGTCCACATGTTGTCTTCATTCCATACAAACCTGACTCTTGAGCCAACCGCTTGGCAGACCATTGAAAAACACCGAGCCCACTCTCCATTCCGGCCTGTTCTGGTGCGCAGCAGCATCAAGGTATCAGTATGCCGAGGAAACCGCTCGAAGTTGTCGCAAAGCTTCGTGTCGCACTTGTAAAGTTCGACCTGCTTGACGTGACGAACAAACTCGTCGTCATTTGGTTTTGTCATGCCCATGAGCGTTGTAGTTCGCCCGCATTTCGAGCAGGTTGGATTCCTTTTCCACTTGAAGAAACTCTCGTGGAACCACCGTAGAAGCTCTTTGATCACAAAGTCTTGTAAGCCCCAGACTCTTTCTCTAGTTGAGGAGAGGCCACGAGTCTCGTTGCGGCATGCTTCCAATTCGCGTTTCGCAGCTTGTCGTATCCTGTCCAATGGTATTTCAAGGAGAGCGTCCTGGAGCAAGGTACGGTTGTTCCATTCCAAGGGAATTTTGGAAAGCGAGTGGAAGAAAGTCTGCACCCGGGGGTTCTTTGGTGGTTGTGGCACGATTGGGATATTGTGAATATAACTCCGGGCCAGATAGGGATTGATGGGTTCAGGACGGGATAGTCGGTATGCAGGCGGTGCTGAAAGCTTTCGTCTGCATCTGGATAGCTTCTCCCTTCGCGCTTCGCCCAGAATCTCTTGGAACTTCACAGACATGGCCTTTGCCTCCTCGTGGTTGATGGGGCTTGACGTCACCTTCGCCTGACACTTCCGGAATCTATTCCAGAGACGTACACCACTGGCGAATCGTGTTTGAATGTCCTGAAGGACTTGGTAAGCTGGGATAATATAAGCTGTCCCAGATGCAGGACTGCCCGCAACGATGTGCCCTTCAAGCTCTCCAGTTCTCTCATTCACGATGATGGATCCACAGTCACCATTAGATAGAGTCCCGTGAAGCTGAATAGACCAGAGTTCTTGAGTGGTCTTGCCTCCCGGCATTGTCATGAAAGACGGTGTTCCTGTCATTTTCCCGGATTTGGCTTCTCGAGAACCGGTGTATGCCACAACTGTAGCATCGCGAGCAATAACATTAGTGGGTTTTGTTGGGTGAATCATATGAAGATTACAGGGCCCCTCGAGTGTAGTCGTTCGCCTGAGTATCCTGGGATCATCGGGCTTCATCATGACCAGGCAATAGTCCAACCCAGGATTTGGACCATCCATAGACGAAAAGACGATGTCCTCGTGGTCGAAGATATGTCGCCTCTGATGAGATCTATTTCTGGAAGAGCTGTCTCTCGAGTGGCGTGCTCCGGAATGTATTTGGCCTGAGATGGAGGTCCTTTCGCCGTCTATGTTGTCTTGGTCCCGGTCCAAGATGTCCTCGTTGCCTTCGAAGCTGAACTCGAAACTGTCATCGCTGTCCTCCTCAAAGTCCAATATTGAGTTGTGTTCAATAAATGCGTGTGCAGCAGTTGAAAAGAATAAGGAATCATCGAGGTTGTATACTGCTCCAACGGTAGCCGTTGTCAGCGAAGGCCGATCTCGAATTCTGCTTTGCATGACTTCGATGGACATTCCCATTGGATTGTCGCACGCCTGGTCAAGAGTCTCCGGCGCTATTGGAGTACTTGATTTCCCGATTGCAAGTGGCTTGAGCTCATCGAAGTGGGGTGGCCGTGTGCAATCGCCCGTCTTGAAGCCCGGATATCCGTCAAGGATGCCGCTCCGGTCAATTTCCCGCTTTACTTTCCTCCTGGCATTGCCCTCTTTACTGCAGAAGAAGACAATCGGGTACGCCGTCTCCTTGCTCTTCCCGATCATGTACACGTGCCAGATGACCGGCGCTGACACGCACTCCCCATGCTGCTCGAGATGGTCCTTGATTTCGTCTTTCAACTTGAGGAACAGCCTTCGTGCTTGTCCTTTGGCTTCCCAACAATGGAACCTCCCCAGCTTCCGATACCAGATTCCAATAGAGTCATCCGCGGAATAGGGCCAGGCGCTGGCATTTGTATCTGATTTGAGATCGAGGTGACTCAGAATCCGCGCAAGAGGGTTCGTAGGAGTCGTCGTCATTCTTTAAGGCTCCTGTTTGCCCTACCAGTAAACGATGGCAGGGCCAGAGAGCTCGAGGGCCAGTAACCTCGGCAGGCTGGTGCGTGCCACGCGGCGGTTCCTTTGCGGAACTGTTGTCGTTTGATGAATAGGGTAGGAACAAATGTGAATTCCAGGATACCGACGCTTGTGAGATCCGGGAAACAGAAACGCATGAAGTTTGGGAAGGAATAAGATGTGGCGGATGCTTTTTGGTAGACGTGCTAAAGGTGCGGACGTAGGCCGTGGGGCTGAGCTGCAGGAATGCAGGTCAGCCTTGCGATGGTTACCTGGCCGCGTCAACAACGCGCACCATTGTGGGCGCAGTGCTAGAACATAGTTTTGAGGCGTATTCAAGAATCCCACAATGGCCAAAATTCATGCGTCCGGAATTTTGCTGTTTTCCCATCTCTTCTGAAGAACCAACTGCGGAGCCTGAGCAGAATTACCCAACGATGGTCGACGCTAATCGCTTCGAAGCACCAATCACAGCCTGTCATGCTTCCTTCGCAGATAAAGCAGCCTTGCTCAACGCGTTATGGGGCACAACACACTCGCCAAAGGCTTTACAAACAGGAGAGATAGACAGTGGCCCTTACCTGGAATACTACTCTCAGCAATGCGACATCTTCTGCCTGGAACAGAGCACCTACTCACCCGCCGACGGTGTCTCGGGATACGAAATCACCACTCACCAGGACATCTTGCGCATCGTCGAGCGCCTTGTTACCCAGTCGCAAGACAGACAGGAGCTCAGCCACTGCTTGCGGACATCGCGACCCCAGCCAACGAAACTGGAAAATGGAGAGTCCTGGCCCCACCCGAGTCAGAATTCAGCCCCCAACCACGTCATCCACAACTCGATTGATTGGGCGGCCAGACTGCTCACGATGATGGAGATTGGCCAGCCTCACTGCGCCTTTTCAGCCCGCCGGCCTTTAGTCTGGAGCAAAGCCTCGTTACGCGCATTCGTGGCCAACCAATTGGAGCCCGAAAAGCGGGACACTGGTTACGTACGGCTTCCCAAAATCTTCACCGCGCGGAATCTCGAGCTCCTTGGCGGCATCAAGATTGCGTGGACAAACAATCTTGCGGACCACCTGAGCCTGAGAGACGACGACAAGACGGTCCTGATCTTCCACCATGCCTCCTTTTTGGAGAACAGCCATATGTAAGTCAACGCCCCGACGGACCTGGCCGGGCGAGGCTAAACAGGACATACAGGGATGTGTTTCCTCCAGGATTCTGCCAAGAGACGTTACGTACGCTCTCTCTTCTTTTGCCATCATCGGACAAAAATACCGTGAAATGGTACAAGAAGCAGCGTTCATTGGAGAACCTCGATGACAGAGCAATCAGATGCCCGCGACTCCGGGCGGATGATCGACAGATCGACACCTTCCATTTCTGGAGGGAACGTTTGGTGATTCTCAAACAGGTGTTTGACGAGGCTGAGCCAAGCACCATATCACAGTGGTGGTATGACAGACGAAAAGGGCCGCAGTGGTACACTTTCTGGGTGGCAGTTGCTGTTCTCGTGCTCACTGTCGTCTTTGGAGTCATCCAGTCTCTCGAGGGAGCCATGCAGGTCTATCTGGCACTCCACCATCCAGACGGTCCCGAAGGACCAGGAAACTGACCCACGCCCCTCTCTTCCTGTCTCCATCTCACCACAAACTCATGCGTCGGCAAACAGATCCCCACTCAGATACTTCAAGCCGGTGTCGCAAGAAACTGTCACGACCGTCTTCCCGGGACCCAGCTCCTTCTCCAACTGAATAGCAGCAACGACATTCAGCCCAGTCGACGTCCCAACCAGCAACGCCTCCTCCTTCGGTCGGGCTGTCGACGACGTCGACGGTGGCGCCGAAGGCGCGCATCGTGCGCAGCTTCTCCGCTGCGAACGCGTTGGAGGAGGCGGGCTGGAAGGCGTGCCTTTCGCTGCGCAGACGAAGGCGAGGGATGACCATGTGCTGCCGCCGGTGGCTTCGACGACCGTCATCCCCGGCTTGAGGTCGCCGCGCCGCTCGGCTTCTTCGATGATTGGCAGCGCCATCCGGTCTTTGTAGGAGCTGGTTGGGTTGAGGGACTCGAGCTTGAGGTAGACGGAGGCGTGGCTGGTGGACGGGACGACGTGGCGCAGGCGCACGACCGGCGTGTTGCCGATGGCGTCGAGGGCGCTTTCGACGGGTGTTGGGGGTTGGCGCATGGTGGACGGCGGTTGGGGTGGGGAGGCTGGTGTTGGTTCGTCCGGTCGTTGTTGCATCAAGGTTTTCCGTGATGGTGCGAAGGAGTCGCCCGGGTAACGCTGCTTCCGAACAGCGATGCGTTTTCTGCTGGTGGCGCAGTGGAGGGTTATGGAATCGGGACTTGCCACAAGGAACGCAGAACTGGATACTACAACGTATCCTGGACGAAGGTAGGAATATGCAGACTGGAGCCATTTATTCTTCTCGGCCGATGCTCTCCGGGCAACTGCGGCGTGCGGGAGTTCTGATTGGCCGGGGCGGAGATCTCGGTTTCCAAGAGCACTATAGCTGATCATACAACTGGCCTGGGGTAAATGATGCACCCAGAATTAATTGCTCAAATGATTTCAATAAGAATCACTTACTCATCGCCAATGTCGGTGGAAGGTTACAAAACGGACTGGAGGGCCATGATAGAATCAGAAAGACAGCGGAGGGATCAATGCTCTTCTTGAGGTCTCGCCGTCCTGATAAATTGTCCTTTGCGCATCCAACAAACATCCCTGACCCACCTTTGTGTTGTTCATGCAGATATATGGGTGGAGCACATCTAGCTCCGTGGCCACCGCTTTCGTCGTGTCGATGAATCTATCCGCGTACGCATCGGGACACGAGTCGTCCTCGGTGGAGGCGCAAGTAGTAGAGAGAGGCGTCGCTATAACGATTAGCTGGATTTATTATTAGCGGTTGGGCGTGTCCTTACGAAAAAAAAAAGACAAAGACAAAAACGGTCCTGAAACGTCAAGTCCGATTGCGTTGCCACCATGCTCCCTCATACCTCGCAAAAAGTTCTACTAGAAAGGGTAGTGAATAAGTTGCGGTGCCAACCCGCTAGCATTCTTCGTCGTTCGGCGCTCTTATTGTTTTAAAAAAAAATCTGTGTTCGGGATGGTAAGTAAGTGATAATAGTGAAGTAGCAATCGTTTGGTCAGCCCGCATGCTCCGCTAACGTTCAGTCGCTGGATACCGATATGTATGACGGGCTCATCGTATTTCTTAACCATCGAGAAGCTTTCATCTGACTTTGAGTAGCTGTGGTGGTACCAGAAGCTAATTATGTAAAGCTGGTAGGCTTGCTCGAGCACCTCGTTCGGACAATATCGAGAAGTTGGGGTTGATTCCGTAGGCGTGTGAGGATTCGCACTGAGCCACGGAATGTTCTCCCTTTTAGGCAAGTGCGGATGGACAGTGAGAGGTGTCTATGCATACAAAGTGAGTTTGCTAGTTCATCCGCTGGTCTATTTCTGTACATCGACTTACAGCAAATAGGTTGTCCGACCTTCCGCCAACAAATGGTAAGTTCCTGAGACGCAAGACCGAGGACACCTGGTAAGTCGTCGCTCCACCTCCCACTCTTGCAGCGAAACGATTCGAGTAACCTCGACGCCGTTTACTCGATTTAGATCAACAGAGACTCCACAAACGGAGTTGGGGTTGCCTGAGCTCTAGGAACCGAACAGGATAAACGATGAAGGTCATGGACATTGTTGCGTTGGCACTGATAACTGATGTTGGGGTGATGGTAGTATTAGGAGCTGATAGCGCGGCTATGAAGCGGCTAAAAGGCAGTAGAGCTCGAGATAGAAGGATGTCTCTGGTCGGTCGTAACACTGTGTTAGCTGATTCTTTCGTGTTAAAACAGGTCTGGGTGGCCTTTTGTGGTCTGCTCGAGTTCCATTTTGGGCAGTTAACAAGAGTGTTACGGCGGGGGCCGATAGCTGGGCATGAAGAGCGGCACACGGAGTTAAAAGGCTTTTGATAAGGTAAAGCCGTGGGACTGTAATCTTAAATCGACTTGAAATACAAAGGCAATAGTCTGCTGAGGCTTTGTGTTGATATTATAGTGCTTTCCGCTCTACGACAACGCTAAAGGAATGCCCATAATAGAGAGGAAAATCCGTCGGGTGCTTTCCTACCATTGACTACAGTATAAGAACCATAGAAGATGCATCGCATGACTCACGCCCCACCTATGTAGAAAGAGACAGCGAGTCAGAGAGTAGACCTCGGAAGCAGTGACGGTTTTCCGTTTGTCCGGCGGTGCTTGTTCCCGGTATGATCCACTTTAAGTACGAAGTTGGACTCGTGAAAGCCTTCATTGGCGCGGTTTCACGCTTTACCGCTGAGTACGGCGGAGACATGGGGTGTGCCTTTCCTGGGACCGCGCCTAAGCTGCATTAGCCTGCCGACATTACTCGATTCAGCGGGGCGCGTCAGGTGCTGCGGCCCGTACGGGCCGCGGCGGCACCGGCGCTCAATGTTCTGTTTCAATTCCGACCTCCACCCTCCAGCCCGCCCCGTCCAACCACCGCCCCGCCGGTGCTGCTGCGGCTCAAGTGTCGGCATGCACGCCTGTCGCCATCCGTCGCTGACATTGCCTACACGGAGCCCAGGATACGGGATACGGAAAATCTCAGATCGGGCCTCCGGATCTGCGTGTTTGCTTGCATCCCTCGGCCGCAACGAAATACAATAGCACCAGAGTCCTGCTGTCTTGCCGTCCATGCCAATTTGTCCACGGCCTGCCACCCGCGCGCTGTGCTCGCCGAGCCGTCCCGCTGACTTGCATCGGCTGCACTGCAAGCCACGGGTCGCACCCGCGCAGGTGGCTTATGCAGCTCGATGATCTTCATGGCCGCCACTCACGCTTCCACGCTCTGCGCCCGCACCATGCTCGCGTACACGCCCTGCTGCGCGAGCAGGTCTTCGTGCCTGCCGGTCTCCACGACGCGGCCACGCTCCAGCACGAAGATGACGTCGGCATGGCGGATGGTGCTGAGGCGATGAGCCACGGCGACGGTTGTGCGGCCGCTTGCTGCCCGGGCCAGCGCTGCCTGCACCACGCGCTCCGACGCCGTGTCGAGGGCTGAGGTCGCCTCGTCGAGCAGCAGGATGCGTGCATCGCGGACCAGAGCCCGCGCAATTGCGATTCGCTGCCGCTGCCCGCCCGAGAGTGCCGCGCCCCTGCTGCCCACGCACGTGTCCAGCCCGTCCGGCAGCGACGCCACCACTTCCTCTAGCGCCGCATCTCTGCACGCCTGCTGTAGTACCTCGTCGCTCACTGGGGCGTCGGCTCCGAGCAGAATGTTGTCCCGCACAGTCCCGGACGATAGCGCTGTATCCTGGCTCACCAGCGCCACATGGCGGCGGAACGACGACACTTCCAGCTCTCGGATATCACGTCCATCAACCAGCACGGCGCCGCTGGCAGGATCGTAGAAGCGCTCCAGGAGTGCCAGCGCTGTGCTCTTGCCGCTGCCGCTGGGACCCACCAGAGCGACGAACTGACCAGGCTGGATGTGCAGGTTCACGTCGGTCAGCGCAGGCCGGCCACTCCGCGTTACATAGCTAAAGCAGACCCCACGCAGCTCGATGGATCCCTCGACCAAGTCCAGCGCAGATCCTGGGGCGCCATCAATGTGAGGCTTACTTTCCATGACTGTCTCAAACTCTCGTGCAGCCCCGCGCGCCTTTGCTTGGTCTGCACCGACCGACAGTGCATTGCCAGCGGACTGCGCCCCGAAGATCACGGTGGAGTAGCAGATGAAGAACTGCAGCATCGAGTACTCGCCTCGGGCCATCAGCTTGCCGCCGTACCAGAAGCAGAGGGCAAAGGAGCAGTACACCAGCGCCTGGGACGCGGCGAAGAACACCGATGCCTTGCAGGTGGAGATGGCATTGGTGCGCGCCTGGGAGTCCAGAGTGCTGCGGAAGCGGCGCAACACCGTCCGCTCCAGCGTCAGCGATGCCACGACCCGGATGCAGCTGGCGGCCTCGCATGCATACGCCGTTGCCGCGGCGTACGATTCAGCCGACCTCTTCTCGTTTGCACTGAGAAATGACATGCGCAGGTGCCCCGCCGCCAGCAGCAGCGGAGTGGTCGCCGAGCAGACCAAGCCCAGCTTCCAGCCAATGGAACATGCCACGACGATGCCCGACACAATGGTAGATGCGCCCACCAGAAGCATGCCCAGGGTGCTCCCGCCAAGTCCGTCCAGGTCGGCCGCTCGTGCAGACAGCAAGACACCGAGCGACCCGGCAGCGTGGGCTGGCGCGTCGAAGAAGGACATGTCTTGCCGCAATAGGTGCCGGAAGACGGCGTTGCGCGCCCGACGCACTAGTCGTTCTGAGCAGAGCGCAAGAGTGATGCCCTGGCCGCTCTGGAGCAGCGTGCCGACAAAGGCGAGCATAAGCATCATTCCCGCCCAGAAGTCTACGTCGTGCCGCAGCTGCGCGTAATCAAGGGCGTTTTTGCCAAACGCCGCGATGCACTGCCAGAACGTGAGCCCAGACTACAACTACACTGCAGCAGGGCGGGACTCCACTTACCGCCGACAGCACAACCGACTGTGCTGTGTTCAAGCAGCCGCAGAGGATGGACAGGAGCAGGCCAGCCCCGAGTGTCACCCGGTCCTCAGCACGCAGGCCAGAAATAAATCGGGCTGGACCCCTGCGATCCGGCACTGACTCGTCGTCATCCCCGCCGTAAAATTTGCACTGTTCCTCAACAGTACTGGCCGACCCGGATTGGACAGTCTCTTCCTTGCCCTGGTTTTCGGTGCCGTCTGTTGCGGACACGGCCAGACTCTGGGCTTCCAGAAGCCGGAAAAACGGCCCCCGCCTCTCAACTAGATCGTCATACGACCCCTGCTCGACGACTCGGCCCTTGCCCATCACGGCGATACTGTCGGCATCTTTGATGGTCGACAGCCTGTGTGCGATCACCAGGTTGGTCCGCCCGCGCATCGCCGTGCCCAGAGCTGCCTGCACGGCGCGCTCGGCTACGGGATCGAGGGCAGAGGTGGCTTCGTCGAGCAGCAAGATCTTGGGGTCCGACACGATGGCCCTGGCGATGCAGATGCGTTGTTTCTGGCCTCCTGCGTTTTGTTATTACCACGGATTCAAAAATAGCTGGGACGCGTACCTGACAAGGCTGCCCCGCGCTCGTGTACGCGCGTATCGTACTGCTGGGGGAGCTGGACAATGAAGGCGTGTGCGTGGGCAATCTCGGCCGCCTTCTGGACCAGATCCCGCTTCACGCTCTCGGCCTCATGCTCGAACCTGGATCCAACCAGGCCGAGGCTGATGTTCTCGAAGACCGTTGCGTCGAACAGCATGGCCTCCTGCCCGACCAGCGAGATCTGACGCCGCAGCCACGGTGTCTTGAGACTCCCCAGCGAGTGCCCGTCGAGAAGCACGCTGCCCGTCTCGGGCTCGTAAAACCGCTCGAGGAGGCTGACGAGTGTGCTCTTGCCCGATCCAGACGGACCCACCACGGCCGTGGTCTTTCCCGGGGCCACATCCAGTGAAAAGTCATCGAGTACGGAAACGTCTGGCCGACCGGGGTAGTGGAAACTGACACGCTGAAACTGGATGTGTCCCTGGACGTGGCCCAATTCTGTGCCGCTCTCCTGCTGCTCGCTAGGGTGGTATGGGCCGCTGGGTGGGCCCATCGCTTGGCAGATCCTGGCGGCCGCCGCCATCCCCTCTCCGACGGCCCGCACGTTTGGGCCCATGAAGCCCAGCGAGACGGTACCCAATAGAACGGCTGGCTTTTGTTAACGCCGAGTGATTGAGTTGTTGCCGAGGGATAACATACCGAGAAGCACGATCAGCACGTCTGCCAGCGACAGGCTCCCCGCCACTAAAAACCGCGAGCCCTGCCAGAACGCAAGCGCGTACGCCAGAAGCATGACGCCCGTCACCACCGCCATCATCACCGCCGCGTAGACCTTGGCCAGCACGCTAGGACGCTTCGCGTCTAGCAGGTGTGCCTCGTATAGCTTCCCCAGCTTTTCCTGCGCGCAATTGGACACGATTCCCCGAATGTCGCTCAGGGCTTCTCCTGCCACAGTAGCCGCCTCCGCTTCTGCTTCTGTGCTCATTTTCGAATACTTGACCATTCCCTGCGACGCTACGCCGACGATCAACACAAAGGCCACGAGAGTTGAGCTCAGCACCAGCGTGAGGCGCCACGAGAACACAAACCCCACAATGAAGGCGGTCAGCACGGTGGATACGGCCCCAATCGCCCGTCCGAGCTTCTCGGACAAGGCGTTCTTGATCAGCTCCCCATCGTTGCTGATGCGTGTGGAGACCTCTCCAAGCGAGTTTGCCTTGTCGGAGAGGACGGCGACGCCTTGGTCGAGCACTGCCGCTAGATATTGCTCCCTGTTTCATTGGTCAGCAGATATCTTCTTGTCACACCTTCCTATTCGCCCTTACCGTACTCTGCAAGTAATACGCTCTCCAGCAACCGTCAATCCGGCTGTTGTGACGTATACTGTGACGAACTCGGCAATGGCAAGATACACAAAGTACAGAGTAAACTGGTTAAGCCGGCTCGAGTACCCACTTCCATCGCCGGTTGATGTCGTGATGGATTGAAATTCTCCAGTCATCTTACCGAAAACGATTGTCTACGCGAGCACGTTAGCTGTCCGCTTATTTCCGAGCCACGGAAAACATACCATCAGCGGCATCAGCGCACCCCCGATGACCGCAGACACCAGAGATGCGGACACGATGAACACGTCGACTTTGCACGTCGCGCTGTAAAGCTACGAATTCGCAGATGCTTAGTATGCTCTCAAGGGACAGGGGAGATTGACAATGCCTTACAAGTGCGAAGCCACTCTTGCCATTCTGCTCTGGTGTGCTGGTCCTGCTGTCCGCTGACTCGAGACCAAGGTCTGCCCCATCATCGGTCTCGCTCTTTTCCGTAACGCTGACCATCTGTGCGGTTGAGCTCCAAAGGTGGACAGATCCTGGTGTGCTGAAATGAAGTGAATCTCTCCCACGACAATGATTTCCGGTCAATCTTGTACCTGACGGACGCGTAGGCCGGAAATTTTTGCCACAAGGATTAGAGAGCACTCGGATACTGTTGCATCCGCCCTTGGCGCAGTTGGTCTGGCCCGGATATGCCGCTCTGCTGTCATGTCGCAGGGAAGCGTGAGGCTGCACATCCGATGCAAGTGGGTCAACAACCCTGCCCGTGGGGACTCGGGGTGTCGGCCCTGTCCAAGAGAATCAAATTTCCAACCCGACCCACAAGGCCACGCCAGTAAGCCTTGAAGCGGAACCGCCCTGTTCGTATTTCCTGGACACGTCGGTCGAGAAAAGCAACATGACCATCGCCTAGCCCGCTTGTGGCAAGGACGAGGCTTGAGTAGATCCCGTTGCGGTAACTCTTGATCGTCACCCGACTCACGCGAGACTTTCGTGCCGTCCGCGCCGGCCCGCACTGCACGGACAGGCCTGGGAAGTCACAATAGGTAAGTAGAACCACTGCAGGCCCAATTTGTGTGACCGGTGAGCAATATGTGACTGCCACAGCTGGGAACAGCAGAGTCAGAGTAGAAGCATGAAATTAAACAGGACGGGCCAGGTAAAAGTATATCCCGCCGGTGCACGGCAGCTGAACGTCCCAACGCAGTGGCAGCATCGGCAAATTTTTCAGCACCCTCCTGAGACATACAGAGGCCCACCACCTGCTGGACAGCTGCCCTGCAGCAACGGCCCACTCTTGCAGATGCTCGTGCCTGAGGTGTGGTTCTAGGTCCATCTCACAGCCGCACTTCCATTGATCACAGCTTGAGTGCATGTCTCGGCATCTATGGCCGGCTCCGAGCACAGAAGACTTACCTGATGCGTCCTGCGGCTCCGGCCACGCAAGAAAAACTTGGTCTTGCTTTTGAAGTCCAGACCTTGGTGGCGAGAGGCGAGCTGAACTCGTAATGGTCGTCGTAGGCGCCGTGCTGGAAACTCTACGATAAGCCCTCTGTACAAGAAGCCTGACTTCCAACCCTGAACCGAACCCTCATCAACAGGGAAGATACTGGTCTCTTACAAACGTCCAAATTCACTCTCGTTTACTCCAGAAGCCACCACAATGAAGGCTGCGAACGGACGCGACTCAGTGGCCCACGACTGCCTTGTCACTGACCTGATAGTGGAGCATGTTGAAGCACACCCTGACGCGGAAGCCATATGCTCTTCTGACGGCGAGTCCCTGTCCTACCGGGCCCTCGACAATGCTTCACGACGTCTGGCTAGCCACTTGACGACGCAAGGGGTCAAGCCGGAGGTCATCGTACCCTTGTGCTTCGAGAAGTCGATATGGACAGGTAGGCAGCAGCACCCCTCCCCTCCCCACATGGCCGCCGATACCTAACCAGGCGTGCTGCAGTGGTCGCCATCGTGGCGGTTCTCAAAGCCGGGGGTGCCTTCGTGCTGCTGGACCCCGCCCACCCTACCGAACGCCTGGAGACGATCATCCGCAAATGCCAGGCAACCGTAGCCGTCACCTCTCGCGCGTCGCAGAAGCGGATCGCGCAGCTGGTGCCGCGGGCGCTGTGCCTCGACCGGCACGCCCTCGGCCAGCTGGCGCCCACAACACCACGCGACCCGGCGAGCGGCGTGGCGCCGGGCAACGCGGCGTACGTGGTCTACACCAGCGGCAGCACCGGGCAGCCCAAGGGCGCCGTCATCGAGCACGGCTCGTTCTGCGCGGGCGCGCTGGGCCACGCCGCGGCGATGGGCATGGACGCCGCGACGCGCGCCGTCCAGTTCGCGTCGTACAACTTCGACGCCTCCATCACCGAGATGCTGACCACGCTCGCCGTCGGCGGCACCGTGTGCGTCGTCGGCGAGGCGGCGCGCCTGGACGCCGCCGCCTTCGCTGCTGCAGTTGCGGCTACCCGTGCTAACTTCGCGCTGCTGACCGCGTCGTTCATCAACGCGCTGCCGGTCGACGGCCTGCCGGGGCTGCGGACGCTGGTGCAGGGCGGCGAGGCGCTGCCGGAGGCGGTCAAGGAGCGCTGGGCCGAGCGGGTGACGCTCATGAACGCGTACGGGCAGGTGGTGAGTGCTCCGTCGTCGGATGCTGGTGGCAGCACCGCAGAAATGCTAACAGGGCACAGGAGGCGTCGGTGGTCTCGACGTGTACGCCGCCGATCTCGCGGCGGTCGAACGGCAGGAGCATCGGCACGGCCGTGGCCGGCCGCTGCTGGGTCGTCGACCCGGACGACCCGGACGCCAGGACGCCGGCCGGCGAGGTCGGCGAGCTGCTCGTCGAGGGCCCGCACGTCGGCAGGGGCTACCTCGGGGAGCCGGAGAAGACGGCGGCCGTGTACGTCGGCAGGCCGCTCTGGCACGCCCGCCTGTTCCCGGCCGAGACCGACCCCCGCGCCCTGCGCTTCTACCGGACCGGCGACCTGGTCGTGCAGGAGCCGGACGGGAGCTTCACGTTTGCCGGCCGCAAGGACGAGCAGGTCAAGGTGAACGGCCAGCGCATCGAGCTGGGCGAGATCGAGCACCAGTTCAAGCGCGCGATGCGCCCGCCGCGGGACATCGTGGTGGAGCTCGTCAAGCGGAAGGCGGGAAGCGGCACTCGCGGCATTCTCGTGGCCTTTGTGGCGCTGGATGGCGACTGGCACGGCGACGAGGCGGCGGCCCAGCGCCGGCTGGACGCGGAGATGGCGGCCGCGGAGAAGGAGGTCCGCGCCATCCTGCCGAAGTTCATGATGCCGGCGGCTTTCGTCGCCGTCCAGAACATCCCCATCTCCATCAACGGGAAGGTGGACCGCAAGAGCCTGCGCGCGCTTGGGGAAGCCCGTCTGTCGCGGAAGCAGCAGCACGTCGAGACACCCGGCGGAGAGGACAGAGGGCTCAGCCCGGTCGAAGCACAGCTGCGGCAGGTTTGGAGCCGCGTGCTGAACGTGCCGGAGGAGAACATCGAGCGGACCAGCATGTTCCAGAGCCTGGGCGGCGATTCCATCTCGGCTATGCAGGTGGTTTCGCAGACTGCGGCGCGCGGCGTTCGGATCTCTGTGCAGCGCATCTTGCAGAAGAAGACGATTGAGCAGATTGCCTTGGGACTGGTTGTTGAGTCGTCGCCACCCACGGCCGAGCCTCTTGACGAAGATGACGATGACACGGAGGAGCCGTTCAAGCTATCGCCGATTCAGCAATTATTCTTCCAGCTCTCGCCGGAGGGGGAGAACCGCGACAACATCAGCTTCTTGCTTCGGCTTAACAAAAAGGTTTCGCGGAACATGGTTGACGAGGCGCTCGAGGGTGTCGTTAACCGGAACCCGATGCTGCGGGCGCGCTTCTTTGAGCTGAAGCGCGGCAATTGGTTCCAGTACATCTCTCAAGATACTTTCGAGTCGTATCACATCTCCGCCCACGCCATCGACGATACATCGGACGTCATGCCGATCATCAGGAAATCGCAGAGGAGCCTCGACATCAAGTACGGTCCTCTTTTACGTGCCGATCTCTTCACGTTAAAAGGAGGGCGCGAGCAGCTTCTGTTTCTCTGTGCGCACCATCTCGTTACCGACTTCGTATCCTGGAGAGTCATGCTCCAACAGCTGGAGGAGTACATCCAGTCAGGGATCATCTCCTCGCCAAAAGGGTTCTCTTTCCAGAGATGGTGCCAAGAACAGGAGAAGCACCTACGAAACCTTCCTGCTCAGGAACTTCCTTTCCAACTTCCCGAGCAGAATTACCAGTTTTGGGGGATGCAAAAGATCCCCAACGTCTACGGAGATTCTTTCACTGAAGAATTGGTGCTGGATCGAGAGCTCTCATCCACGATATTGGGAACCGCTTGCCCCGACATCGAGGCTGTGGACGTGCTTCTCTCCGCAGTCATGTTTGCTTTCCACAGCGCCTTCCCCGAGAGGTCAGTCCCTGCGTTCTTTGTCGAGGGCCACGGCCGAGAGCCATCATGGGATGACTCCATCGACCTGTCTTCTACTGTCGGCTGGTTCACCACTCTCCTCCCCATAGTACTCTCGGAGGCCAAGTGCAAGCATCCCATCGACGCTCTCCGAGAGATCAAGAGCCTGCGAGCTCAGTTCACGGACAAAGGACTCGCTCAGTTCGCGTCCAAGTTCTACCAGCGCAGGAAAACCCGATACCCGTCCATGGAAATCACCTTCAACTACGCCGGCATGTACCAGCAGCTCGAGCGCAGCGGCGGCCTCTTTTCCGAAGTCCCCGAGTATACCCTCATGAACCTGGACGGCTTCGGCGCCCGCATGCCGCGCTTCGGCCTCGTCGAGATCCTGGGCAACGTCGAGCACGGGCAGATCAAGCTCTCGTTCACCATCAACAAGCGCATGAGGCACCAGGAGCGTCTGCGCGAGTGGATGCAGCAGTGCCAGAGCGTGTTGGCGACGATGGCGTCACAGCTCACTCAAGCGCAGCCTGGTTTCCCGCTTCTGGGGGCGTCGGACGCGCAGTTGGCACGGCTTGTGGATCGTGTGCTGCCAGGCATCGGTGTCGGGGTTGAGGACGTCGAGGACGTGTATCCGTGCTCGCCGATGCAGAACGGCATGTTGCTCAGCCGCGCCGGCGAGAGGGGCAGCTACAACTCGCAGCTGTTTCTCGAATTGCGCTCGACGGACGGCCATGTCGACACGTCACGTCTGGAGCGAGCGTGGCAGGCGGTGATTGATCGTCACGCCGTGCTGAGGACTTTGTTCGTCGAAAGCGTCAGGGGTGACGGAAGCTTTGACCAGGTTGTGTTGCGCCAGGCGCAAGGAGCCGTGACGCACGTTGACGACTTGGAAAGAGAGCCCGTTGCACCTCGCGCTGCGAATGAACCCGAGCATCGCCTGTTCGTGCAAATGGTGTCGCGGTCGCACGTGCTCCTGCGGCTGGATATCAGCCACGTCCTGATAGACGGCAGTTCCACATCAGCCCTGATGCGTGACATCCAGAGAGGATACGACAGTCCGGATCTCCTGGCTGCCGAGCCACGGCCGCTGTACAGCACGTACATCGAGCACGTGTCAACACTTTCCCATGAGCACTCAGTGGAGTACTGGAAAGAAAACCTCTCTGGCGCGGAGCCCTGTCACTTGCCACAATGGAGTGATGAGCAGGACGGAACTCTCGAATTCGCCGCGGTGCCGCCCATCAACACTGCGAAGGTCACAGCCTTTTGCAGGCAGAATGGCATCACCGTCTCCGACCTGCTCAAAACAGCGTGGGCCATTGTTTTGCGCTGTTACACAGGCTCCGACGCTCCCGTATTCGGCTACCTCAGTAGTGGCCGCGGTGCGGAGCACGACCAGGCTGTTGGTGTTTTCACCAACATACTGCCTTGCCTGGCGCGGCTGTCCCCTACTTCCACCGTCTTTGATGCCCTGAAGAAAATCCAGGATGACGGTATTGAGCAGATGCCCCACAAAGAATGCCCTCTTGCAGACGTGATGCATGCCGCGGATGTGGCGGACGCTGCACGGGAAGGCTTGTTCAACACCGCCATGTCTCTGCAGAAAGTATCTTCCCCCTCGGGTGACGGATCCCTAGCCATTCGGATGGTGAGAGAGAAGGACCCCACCGAGTTCGCCGCGACTTTCCTTGGGTACATCTCTGATGCCGGCATTGAGCTTGTAATTGAATACTGGACGTCAAGGATATCGACCGCTCAAGCGCAGAATCTCGCGTCCACGGTGTCCAAGGTGGTGCAAAGTATGACTGAGAACCCACACTCGACCATCGGCAACCTCGACGTCCTCAGTGGGAGAGACGTGGACAGTGTGAGGCTATGGAACTCTAGACTTGCACACAATGGTCCGATCAACAACTGCATCCACCATCTGATCAAACAAGTCGCCAAGAGGCAGCCAGACCGCCCAGCTGTGCACGCCTGGGACGAGAGGCTGACGTACGGACAGCTGGAAGACCTGTCGTCACGATTGGCTGGCCATCTCCACAACCTGGGAATCCTTCCAGATCAGATCATTCCAGTGTGTATGGAGAAGTCTGCCTGGACCGTTGTATCCATGCTCGCTGTTCTGAAGGCTGGAGGAGCCTTTGTCCCCTTTGACACCGAGGCTCCGCTCGACCGCCTCCTACAGCTGCTGAAAGATACCTCGGCCGACTTCGTCATTGCGTCACCAAAGACAGCCCATCGGCTACAGGACCACATACAGCAGATTGTGGTCTCGTCGGCGTTCATTTCCCGGCTGCCGGAGCGTGTTTTCGAGCAGACCGTCATGCCGAGCAATCTGGCCTACGTCCTGTTCACCTCCGGATCAACTGGAACCCCCAAGGGAATCATGATGCAGCACTCACAATTCCTTGCAAGCTCCACGCGGTACAGCGCTGTGCTTGGCCTGAACGAACGGTCTCGAATCCTGCAGTTCTCCGCGTACACGTTCGACGCCAGCATATTCGAGGTGTGGAGCACCCTCACCACCGGCGGCTGCGTCTGCCAGATGTCCGAGGAGCAGCGCATGAACGACGTGACGGGCGCCATCCACACCCTGGCGGCCGACACCATGTTCATGACGCCGACCATGCTGAGCATCATCGAGCCGCGCGACGTGCCCAGCATCCGCACCGTCATCACCGGCGGCGAAGTCATCAAGCAGGACATCTTCCGGACGTGGGCGCCCGCGGTGCGCCTGCTCGAAGCCTACGGGCCGACCGAGACGGCCGTGTTCGCCACCTTCCAGGACGGTGTCGCGGCCGAGTCCGACCGCTTCTCCATCGGGCAGAGCTTCTGCTGCCAGGCGTGGGTGGTCGACCCGGGCTCCGAGCGGCCGGTGCCGGTGGGCGCGGCCGGTGAGCTGTGGCTCGAGGGCTCCAGCCTGGCCCGCGGATACCTAAACAACGCCGCGCAGACGGCCGCCGCGTTCGTCGCGCGCCCGGACTGGTTCGACCCGCGCGCCTCCCGCCGCTTCTACCGCACCGGCGACCTGGTTCGCTACAAGGCCGACGGCAGCATCCAGTTCTGCGGCCGCAAGGACACGCAGGTCAAGATCAGGGGCCAGCGCGTCGAGCTGTCCGAGGTCGAGGAGCAGGCCAAGCTCGTGCTGGCCTGCAGCGCGCCCATCGCCGCCGAGGTCGTGCAGTCCAAGCTCGTCCTGCTGGTCGAGATGCGCGGCGCGCCGGCCGAGCAGGTCGCCGCCACCGTCGAGGCGCTGGAGACGCTGCTCCCCAACCGCCTGCCGCGGTACATGGTCCCGTCGGCCATCGTGCCGGTCATGGAGGCTTTCCAGCGCATGTCGTCGGGCAAGCTGGACCGGAAGTGGCTGCGTGCCGTCGCGGCGAAGCAGGCGAATGCTCAGCGCACGGCAAGGCAGGGATCAGGAAGGCTGTGGAACGGCAAGCTTCAGCGCGCGCTGTCGCGCGTCCTGGGTCTTCCCGAGTCCGAGATCTGCGGCGAGGACAACTTCTTTCACCTCGGCGGCGACTCCTTCCTGGCCATGAAGCTGGTTGCGGCTGCCAGGGCTGAGGATCTGCACTTGTCCGTTGCTGCGATCCTCCGCAATCCAGTTCTTAGTGACATGGCTAAGACTTTAGAGTCGGTGGCTCCTGACGCTAAGAATGTGCACGGGTCGAGGCCATTTGAGCTCATCGGGGACCTGGCTTCGTCGATGCGGGCAGAGGCGGTCGCGGCTTTCCGTCTGCAGTCTGCCGACGAGATCGAAGACATATACCCAGCCACGCCACTCCAGGAAGCTTTCATTGTGGAATCGACAAAGAATGCAACGGCTTACACGGCCCAGCACGTCGTCGAGCTCCCGAGCGGTCCCGACTTCGACATGGACAGATTCCGCGCAGCTTGGGAGACATGCGTACAGGAGCATCCGATCTTGCGCACCAAGTTCTTCCAGACAGTCAAGACAAAGCCTCCTCGACCAATGCAAGTGGTGCTCCGTGGGGTGTCGGTGGAATGGGGCCGTGGGGATGATCTCAACGCTTACCTGCACGAGGCTGCACACAATCCTGTCACTCCCCTCAATAAGGTCGCCATCATCAATGACAGAAGATCAGGCGTTCGCTTGTTTGTCTGGCTCGCTCATCATACTCTGTATGATGGGTACTCACTCGACATGCTGCTGGGAAGAGTGCACAGTATCTACGCCAGGAAGGTCCAAGCAGCACCAAAGCCAGTCCCTTTCCAGGCCTACGTTGGATACCTTCACGGAGTCAAAGAGTCCCGCGAGACTGCCAGCTTCTGGATGACGTATCTCGCAGGTGCCCCGGCCCCTTCGTTTCCGCCTACCTCGGCCGTAGCAGCAAAGGTTGACAGCGTCTTGGACTACAACCTGCGTCTTCCACAGCGCAGCAAGGCCGCCGTCACCCTCGCCACCACACTTCAGACTGCATGGGCCCTCGTGGTCGCGGCATTCAGTGGCGGCGCCCAGGACGTCGTCTTTGGCTCCATCGTGTCAGGTCGTAGTGCGCCCATGGATGGCATCGCCGCAGTAACGGGCCCGACCATCGCCGCCATCCCTGTGCGAGTGCGGTTCAGCCAGGTAGACCGAGTGCAGGAACTCCTGCTGCGCGTGCAGGAGCAGTCATCCACCATGATTCCGCACGAGTCTTTGGGCCTGCAGAACATCCAGGCGCTGAGCCAGTCCACGTCCCGAGCTTGTGCTTTCAAGAACCTTTTCGTCGTGCAGCCGGCTCAAGCAGCGGATGCGCCGTACAAGGTTACTTCCGAGGCTCTAAATGTGGGCAGCTCATACAGCTATCCGTTGACGGTCGTTTGTTCTCAGCTGGATGATAGGACGTTCAACGTGAACGTCACCTACGCGTCCGCAGTCCTGCGCTTATCACAGGTTGAGAAGCTAATGCGCGAATTCCAAGAGGTAACGAAGAAGATGTTGACTGCCAGCGGATCGGTGACTGTGGAAGAGGTTGCCGTCAAGGCAGCCAGCCTGGCTGTGTTGGCGACGGGAACCATGCAATCAGTGGCAGCCTCCTCATCCAGAACCACGCCCATGACAGAAATGGAGATTAAACTCCAGGAACTCTGGACTGAGTCATTGGATCTAGAAGAGCCAAGCAGCCTTTTAGTGGACGACGACTTCCTCAAACTCGGCGGTGATTCTATCACAGCGATGCAGCTTTCGGGCGTTGCACGGAGAGAGGGATTTTCGCTGCGAGTGGTCGACATCCTGGGCAATCCTGTTCTGTCAGAGATGGCACTTTGCATGACAGCTTTGGTTGAAGTGCCAGAAGAGGACTCAGAAACTCCAGCCTTTTGCTTGATGCCAGACGCCGTGCCCATCCACGAGTACCTCCGTATGGCTGCCGCAGATACTCACATGGCGGTAGACGACATCGAAGACATGTACCCCTGTACACCGCTTCAGGAGGGCCTGATGACAGCTTCCAGCACCCAGACCGGATCCTACGTTGCTCAGCTGGTGGTCGATCTGCAGCTGGATGATTTGGAAAGATTCAAAGCCGCCTGGGAGAGTGTTGTGGCAACTCACCCCATTCTCCGCACCAGGATTGTGCATCTCGGAGCTGCCGGCATGTTCCAGACAGTCCTGAGAACCGCCAAATCACCGGTGGACTGGCGGGTATCTTCCAATTTGGATGCGTATGTGGCACAGGACAGCAGGGCTCCAATGGGCTTTGGCGATGCTCTCGTCCGCTACGGCATAGTCACCAGCGATGGAGACGGGGCGAAGTTCGTGTGGACAGCCCACCACGCCGTGTACGACGGAGCCACAGTGGCAATGCTGTCGGAAGCAGTGAGCAACGCATATTCCGGCAGCTCCCCCAAAGCACCTCCGCCCTTCAGCCGCTTGATGAACTACCTGTCCAGCCTCAATCCCGCCCAGTCGGACGACTTCTGGAGGTCCACCCTCGCCGGCGCAAAGCCAACGCCCTACCCGCTCCCGCTCTCCCTCGACTACACCCCGCACGCCGACACCATCCTCACCCACTCCATCCGCCTCCCCCGCAAGCCCACCACCACCACAACCGCGACCCTCCTCCAGACCGCCTGGGCCTACGTCCTCGCCCGCTACTCCGGCTCCGACGACGTCGTCCTGGGCGTCGCGCAATCCGGCCGGCTGGCGCCCGTGCCCGACATCGCGCGCATCCCGGGGCCAGCGGTGGTGACGGCGCCGCTGCGCATCCGCTTCGACGGGCGGCAGTCGGTGGCGGCGACGCTGGACAGCGTGCAGCGCTGGGGCGTCGAGTCGATCGCGCACCTCCACCGCGGCCTGCAGCACATCCGGCGCGTCGCCGACGACGCCCGCCTGGCCTGCGACTTCCGCTCCCTGCTGACCATGCACCCGCAGCGCCCGGATGCGGAGATGCTGCCGTTCGACCTGGCCACGGGCCGCCTGCTGGGCGCTGGCGCCGCGGACTTCCACACCTACCCCCTGCTGCTGGAGTGCGCGTTCGCGGACGACGCGGTCGCGCTGACGGCGTCACTCGATGCGAGCGTCGTCGACGGCCGGCAGGTCGGCTGGATGATGGCGCAGCTGGAGCACGTCCTGCGGCAGCTGATGGCTGACGATGCGGCGACCAAGCGGGTCGCGCAGATCGAGCTGCTGACGCCGGAGGACTGCGAGCGGATCAGAGCGTGGAGCGCGTGTGCGCTCGAGACGGGCCCGGCTTGGGTTGTCGACCTGCGCGATCGTGCGAGGTTGGCTCCCGCAGGCGTCGTCGGGGAGCTGTTTGTTGAGCAGCCCGGGAGAGCGGAGATCGCGAGACCGGTGCGGCTGGAGCAAATCGGCCGCCGGGTGTACGCGACAGGTAAGCTGGCCCGCTTCGGGTGTGATGGGGTTCTGGACGTCGTGGGCGAGAAGGACGAGCTTGTTGAGCTCGACGGGCGCCGCTTCGTCGCCGGCGATGTCGAGAGGCTCGTCAGTCAGGCTCTGTGGAACAGAGAAGCTGCCGTCAAGGCGGTCAACGGAACCCTGACTGCCTTTGTGGCGCTGGATCACGGCTATGTGGATGATGAGATCGCACAGAAGCTTTTGGACGCGCTGGTGTCGAGTGCCGGGAACAAACTCAGCCGCGCACTGCCGTCCTTCATGGTCCCCACGCACTTCATCCCGGTCCGTAGCTTGCCACGAACACCGTCTGGAAGCATCGACCGTCAGAGTCTGTCCAAGCTAGCGTCCACATCATCAGCCACGTCCCAGCCGAGCGGCGTTCCGGAACGAAAGGACAGCCTTGTCGCCTCTGGGATGGAGCAGAATTTGATCGCCCTGTGGAAGACTGTCCTCGACCTCGAGGATGTGGGCGTTGGCGACAGCTTCCTTCGTCTCGGTGGCGACTCCTTGGATGCCATGAAGCTTGTTGCAGCAGCCCGCCGCGAGGGGATCCTTCTGACTGTCAAGGAAATCTTCGACAACCCCGTTCTTTCAGACTTGGCGGAAGTCGCAAGAGTTGCTGAAGTGGACACCAGTTCCCACAGCGCGGTTGACCCGTTCTGTATGCTCGGTAGTCAAGTGATCGAGGCGGTCGAAGAGGTAGCAGCAGCCTGCCAGATCGACAAAGAACTGATCGAGGACATCTATCCCTGCGCTCCTCTTCAGGAAGGCCTGATGGCACTGTCGAACGTTGAACAGGGTGCGTACGTTGCCGAGTGTGTCGTTCGAGTGCCAGACGCCGAGAAAACCGAAGTTGCCTGGAAGTCATTGGTGGCCATGACGCCCGTTTTGCGGACAAGGATCGTTCAGACAGACCAGTGGGGTAGTCTTCAGGTTGTCGTCCGGGAAGATGCCAAGTTCCAGTACGGACAAAACTTGAACCACTACCTCACAACAGAACGACAATTGCACATGCTGCCCGGCACTCACCTGGTCCGGCCCGGCCTCGTCACTGAAGGCAATTCGACATATTTTGTTCTCTTCGCGCACCATGCCATCTTCGACGGCTGGGCATGGAAACTAATTCTCCAGCGTCTTTACCAGCTTTACCAAGGGCACCGCTTACTGCCATCGCCGTCTTATAGCGCCTTCGTCAAATATCTACACGAGGATCTGCATCTGGAGGCCGCTCAAGATTTCTGGCGGTCCTACCTGGAAGGTGCTGATCGAACCGTTTTCCCACCAATGTCTGCTTCCACCACACCGCGCCCTGAATCCCACGAGACTCGCCGCATCATTTTGCAGAGGCAAAACACCACCACAGCAAGCTCCCTCATCCAGACCGCCTGGGCTCTATTGGTCAGCCGCTACGTCGATTCTCAGGATGTAACCATCGCTGTCACTCTCTCAGGAAGAAGCATCCCAGTGGATGGCATCCAAGACATGATTGGTCCCACCTTCACAACAATTCCGATGCGCTTCAATTTGGATGGAAGCAAGCAGATTGCTGATATTTGCAAGAGTGCTCAAGACGTCACCGTCAATCCAGCGCAGCACCTGGGGCTCCAGCGCATAAAGCAGCTCAGCGCCAGCGCACACGCTGCCTGCGATTTCAACAGCCTACTCGTGGTTCAGCCTGCCAGCAACGACGACGATGATGGCAACTTCTTCCTCCAAGAGAACGACTCCCAGCTTATCTCCAGCTTCTCCAATTACGGCCTCGTCATGCTTTGTCAATTGCTTCCCGACGGAAACATGGACGCGAGTGTTGTCTTTGATCCCAGCATAACCAGCCAGCAACAGACTGCACGCCTCCTGGGACAGTTCGAGCACATATTACATCAACTGAGCAGCGGCGGATGCTCTTCAGTCGGGGAAATTGACTTTCTCAGCCCGGATGACAAGCATGAAATCTCGGATGTCAACAAGGATCTAGAGCCTCATCCCGATGTGGGTTCATGTCTTCATGAGATTGTGCAGCGGCTTGCTCGCACCAGCCCTCACGCACCGGCGGTTTCGTCCTGGGATGGTAATTTGACCTACGCTGAGCTCGATGAGCTGGCTTCCCGTCTTGCCGGCTACTTGACTACCTCCATGGGTGTTGTACCAGGTGCAATGGTTCCTTTGTGCTTTGAAAAATCAAAGTGGACCCAGGTGGCTATGCTGGGCGTGATGAAGGCTGGCGCTGCCTTTGTTCTGCTCGACCCGGCGCATCCGATTAGCAGGATACAATCGACCTGCCGCAAGGTCAACGCCAAAGTGGCTGTAGTCTCTGCCGGTTTCGAGGATCTTTTGTCTGAAGCCGTTCAAATTACCGTCGTCCTCAATCAACAAGCCGCGGACTCACTGAAAGACCCCTACACTCCCATCGCTGTCAACCCAACCGATGCAGCGTATGTTGTCACGACTTCTGGTACCTCAGGAGAGCCGAAAGCCTGTGTGATCGAACACGGGTCGATTGTGGCTGGGGCTCTGGGATTTGCCGCCACGGCAAATCTGAGCAGTAACACTCGGGCCCTCCAGTTTGCCTCGTACAGCTTCGACGCGTCCATCATCGAGACGCTCATGGTCTGGGTGGCAGGAGGATGCGTCTGCGTGCTCTCCGAGACGGACCGCAAGGACAATCTACCAGAGGCAATTACGGCGCTGCAGATCAACTGGGCTCTCATGACTCCTTCCCTCGCCAGTCTTCTCAAGCCTGAAGCCATACCGACCATGAAGACGATTGTCATTGGCGGAGAAGCTGCAACGTCTGAGCTGCTGAGCACATGGACAGGCAATGTGGAGCTTTTACAGGCCTATGGGCCGTGCGAGTGCACTCCCGTGGCTTGCTGTTCACCAGTACCTTTGAGCAGTGATTCCAATCCACGGGATATTGGCAGACCACTCAATGGTGTCAAGGCTTGGGTCGTCAACCCGAGCGATCATGACAAGCTGATGCCTGTTGGTAGTGTCGGCGAGCTTGTGATCGAAGGCCGCACTGTTGGCAAAGGCTACATCAACGAACCTGAAAAGACGGCTGCAGCATTCATCGCCACGCCACTGTGGAGACAGAATTTCCCGGGCTACCCCTATCGGTTCTACAAGACGGGAGATCTTGTGCGTTATGGCGCTTCAGGATCTCTCGAGTTTATCGGACGTAAAGACTCGCAGGTCAAGCTTCGAGGTCAGAGACTCGAGTTGGCCGAGATCGAGCACCACCTGAGACGTTCGATGGCAAAGCCGTGCGATCTGGCTGTCGAACTGATTACTCCCACAGACCAGACTGCAGCCAGTGCCATGCTTGCCGCATTTATTGCCGTGGGCGATACATTTGGGGACTCCAAGAGTTCTGCCGGCCAGAAACTGGAAGAGGTTCTCGGAGATGCGAGGAGCACGATTTCTACTCTGCTTCCCTCGTACATGATCCCCCGACTGTTCGTTCCGCTTCGCAAGATTCCTCTCAGCGTATCCGGCAAGGTCGACCGCAAGGCTCTCAGGAAGATGGAATCCAAGGTCAATGAAATCTACATCCAGCCCGTCTTGGCTGTCGTTGGGGAGGCAAATGCGCCGAGGACCTCCATGGAGCAAACTCTACAGTCACTGTGGGCGAGGGTCTTGAACACCGAAATCAGCAGAATACACGCGAAAGCCAACTTCACCGACCTCGGAGGTGACTCTCTGACCGCAATGCGGCTGGCCTCAAGGGCTCGCCAAGCTGGAATCTCCCTGAGTGTGGCAGACATCATGAAGCAACCCCGGTTCGTCGATATGGCGGCGAAATGCCAACCACTGACTGAAACCGAGACTATTCCTGATGTAGAGCCATTCTCCACTTTCCCCGAAGACGTGGACCAATTCCTACACGATATGCTTTCTGCACAACGATCGGACATCGAAGATGTCGTCGAGGCAACGGCTGCTCAGAAAGCCATGACCGAAGCATCCCTTTCGCCTCAACAAGGCACAATCAACCATGTATGGCTTGATTTCGGCGGTTTGATCGACGCGAGCCGCATGAAGGACGCCTGCTCAACCGTTGTCAATCACCACAGCATTCTTCGAACTGTCTTCATCCCGCACAACGAAACGCTCATGCAGGTCGTCTACCGGTCACTCCAACCAGAGTTCCGCGAATACCACGCCGACGAAAACATTGAGGAAATGACAACGGCTCTCGTAGAAGCCAGCAAACTACGTATGGAGAGCTATGGAGACTATGGCTTGAGGTTCTCTTTCATCCACTACAACATCGACAACAAACCCGCAGGCCGTCTCATCATGCGGATTCCGCACAGCCTGTACGATGGAATCAGTCTCCCGATCGTTCTCGATCACCTACGCGCCGCCTACGAGAAACGCGACCTCGATATCACGCCAAGCTTCAGCAGCTTCCTCTACTCCTGGAGACACCTGCAGGAGACCGGTGGTGCCGAGGACTTCTGGAAAAAGCGGCTCAAAGGGTCCCGCATGACAGAAATCGCCGCCCCAGCCCCGCGCTCCGCGACCAACAACCCCAACACGCACCTGACGCAGCGCCTCCCGCTCTCCCTCTTCTCCTCCAGCAAGCACACCTTCGAAACCCTCCTCCACGCCTCCTGGGCACTCGTCCTCCACTCCCTCACCGGCCACCACGACATCCTCTTCGGGCGCGGCGTCGCCAACCGCAGCCTCCCACTCCCGACCGTCGTAGGGCCAACCCTCAACACCGTGCCGGTGCGCGTGCAGCTTTCCGACCGCGCCCGCCCCGCCGCCGCGCTCCTCTCCGCCGTCGAGGACACGCGCCTCGCGGCGCTCCCGCACGAGCTGCTCGAGACCGACCGCCTGGTCGCCCGCTGCACCGACTGGCCGCGCGCCGCTCGCTTCCCGTCCCTGCTCGTGCACAACAACCTCGACGCCGCCAGGGCCTTCGACGACGGCCGCTTGCCGCCCGTCGGAGGCGTCGCCTGCCGTCTGGGCTGGGCCGCCGCGCCGTGGGATGCTGCTGATGTGCAGATCACGAGCACGCCCGAGGCGAGTGGCGGGAGCATGCGGGTTGATTTGGTTTGTTCCGATGCCGTTGTGGAGCGGGGCGTGGCGGCGCGCTTGATGGGGATGCTGTGTCGGGCGGTTGAGGCGTTCTGTGGCGATCCGCAGCAGTCGTTGGAGGAGATCGTGCGGGTGGTGGAGGAAGGGGTGCCGGTGTTGCAGGGGTCGGAGTGTGGAGAGGTGGAGAGGGAGAGGGTTGTGTCGTCGGCCTCGTCGGCGTCAGGTGTGGCGTTGAGCTCGTCTTCATATGAGCTTATTGAGGTGGAGGTGGCCAAGGAGGTTTCGCTTCGGACGGCAGGGTCGTTGTCGAGTTTGAGGGAGTTGAGAGAATGAAGGGAGTTTTGGTTTGGGGTAATGACAATTCATTGGAGGATTTGGGTTTTGGAGTACATGGTTGTTCACCTTTCTTATGTATCATTACGTTCCTACGTACACACAGGATTTCGGGTTAGGTAGAGAGAGAAACATGGAAACTTCAAGGAAAAATAGACATTATTTAGGCAAAAAATTGGATCGTAATGTTTCATATCAGAGAAAATCACCCTTGACAGAGTGAATATGTTGGAACGAGATACAGAAACTTTGATAAATGAAGATTATACCGTCGGGTATGTGCGGTGTGCGGGGCCTCTGGCTAGAACGGGTCTCTTCAACTAAATAGCTAACACTACGTAATAGGCTCGAAAATACCCAAGCACATGTCCACAATCTATTCTTGACCTTCACATCATTTACTCCTCATCCGAGGTGAAGATATCGTCTTGTGCACCCGATTTCCAGCCGCACTTCTCGCTGTAAGCCGGAGAGGCACCACTCTCAACTTCGATGTTATTGCCGGATTGTTCTAATCGTCAATTTGATGTTTAGAAAAATTCTTTTGTGAAGAACAAGGGACCGAGTACGTACGATTCCACGCAATCATCTGCTTTGCTCCCAAGACGCACTTGGTGGCATCATTCTCGCACATCACGGGAGCTTTTGCTTTGGTCAGTGATTTGGCAGACGTGGCTCCAGTAATGTTGCACTTGTAGGGCTGCATATATCTAAGAATTGAACGTCAAAACATGATGACCACAAGGATAATCGGTATACATACATGTTTGCCTGCCCGCAACCATTAGGAACCCACAACCATGCGCACGTGCATCCACCGGGAGGACAAGTTGGGAGCCGAGAAGGAGCTTGATATGTTGCAATTCGTTTCCAAGGTGTGCTGCAATCGTCAATACGCTTACGGCCGTGAAGGAATCTCAACTCACTGCTCAAGCACAGAGAACACAACCAGGTTTTCCATAGTGACCTTTGCCAAATCACTCTCATAACTGATAGCCCAAGCAGTACCTGCAGCCATGGTCTGGTTCTGTGTATGCATGAAGCCTCCATCAGGCAAGCATTCTGTTCCATCCCACTCTCCAAGCCAGTCCTCGGGATGTTCAGCACCATCAGGCCACTCGCTAGTCTTGGAACCGTCGTAGCTCAACGTCGTGAACGCGCGGTTGGTTGCAATTTCAACGGTAAACGAGCCGCCCGCCGGGATCTCGAGAAATTCGCCATCAGGTGGGAGTGCCTTGTCACAGCCGCGGTCGGCTTGGAACCACCACTGTTCTTGGGAGAGGCTGTAGAGCGGGCCGACGGGGAGGTTGTTGTTGGAGTTGTCGACGTCTTCCGTGCCGTTTCGACAGTACATCCCTGGCGCCCATGCAGCGAGGTGCGCTTCAGCCATTCCCACGGCTGTGATGAACAAGATGGAGACAATCATGATGTTGTCGAGTCTCGATATGCAAGGGGATTGTGGACTTGAACACGAAAGCTCATAAATCCAGAGATCGGCAGAGCGTTGTCCTGTGTATTTCGGCGATACCGAACATTAGAGACAACGGTTTGAATCATTCTGTACTACTTGACGCGTGGATAAAACTAGTGTGGAGTTTTGGCCAATGAGAGTCAGTTGTCATCATAGCCGTTGTTGGTGTTTCGGAACACGATAGCTTCCGTGCCTGTTGGAGCTAATCGCCGTCTTAGGTTGCGTCAGAAGCCCACAGAACATATAAGTTGTGGAGAAAGAGGAACCCGGATATACCAAGATCAGGGGAGGCCACGGGTCTAGAACGTTGTCTGATATAGTAGGGGATGGGTTGCCGGTACTTCCACTATGACATATATGAACCTACTTCAGTTCGTCAGGAGTAGCTCCATTCAACGCATGGACTGGTAGCATATCCTCTTTCTTCATTGCAAATACAAGCAGTCATGCATTTCCATACCGCTATCACCATCGCACTCGGAAGCGCCGGCTTCAGCCTTGGCGACATTGTATCCGTGAGCCTGCCCAGTGGGTTCTTCGAAGGTTCGCAGACTGGTATCGGCTCATGGTTCCGTTCCACCAATGACGGAACAAACGGCAACAGCTGGTGCGGTTACCCATACTACGACAGTGATCCAGTTTTTGCTGTGGTGAGCGCATCAAGCCTACTCCGTACAAGGACAATGTACGCTGACAAATCAGTCCCTGAAAGCTATGGGTGGTGCCACCTGGAGCAGCGACCCCGATGCCTGGCGTGAACAGGCAGGTAAATACTGTGGGCTCGAGGCAAAGATCAAAGATCCCGCGACTGGGAAGACCAAGTTGATGTATATCGGCGATGCATTTGACGATGCGTGGGTTAGGGTAATTAAAGTTGATGACCAACCATTGTCGAACAGTGCTAATGCCTCATTGAAGACCCCAGCATCCATCGACATCATGATCGATGCGTTCAGCGAGATACACGGCAGCCCGAACAACGACAAGAATGATGTCATCAATGATGTTGAGTGGGAGCTCACTGGAAATAGCAACACTGAGTATGCGGCTTCATGATCTTTCTCAATTGAAGGAGTGTCGGAATGAGTAGTGGATCAGAAATGTGCGAATGTGTATTGTGGCCTTTCACACCCGGCCACTTACGTGTTCAGATAGCCAATGAGCTTTAGCAACGATTGGGGTGTTTCGGAATGAGATAGCATACGCTTTTGTAGCTAGATTGACCAACGCGTTAAAAGCCATGATCCCTTCTGTATGTTTTACAATAATATGGAGAGATTCCTAAGATTATAGCGGTACAGTTCAATAATTATTGATTTAATAAAGCTACCCGCTAAACTAACAAGTGAAATGGGGTACTCTAATCATCGAGGAATTTCCTGCTCATGGGACGGGACTAGGATACGCATCATCACTGCAAAGAGCATCGCATCCAACCAGTGCGTTGCCTGTCGGCACGAACGCATCATAGTCACTGCTCCACAAAGTTTTATCCCCATCCCCGTAGTTGCAGCGCCTCCTGATATATCCTCTGTACATGATCTGGGAGTCACTGACCCACAGGTTGTGGCACTTCCCGTCCGTCCACTTGCACTGGGTCGTCCAACTTGACGTGGTGCACTCCTGCTTGCTGCTCTCGACGGAGGCGCTACCGGTGACACCAAAGAGGTCCTTGATAATTTTAATGTCGAAGCCAGCTTGTGCAGAAGTCGTGGTAGTACTGCAGGATTGGTGGGAACTTCCGATCGAAGAAAAGCAGTCACTGCCGGAACAGCCACCGCCGATGAAGGTCCATTCGCGTTGAGACGGGACTTTGTTAACATAGAACTAAGAAAGGCTGGTGAGTGGGGCAATCTTAAAATGAGATGAGAGCATTGGGAGGAGCTACCTGGTCTGTCCAGCACTTCGTCCCATCACCGTAGTGGTGCACATCAGCTGTGCGTACGTAGGTGCCGGACCCATCGGAAAACTGGCTCCAGCATCCAGTAAAGTCTCCGTAAGTCTTTGTAGCACTGTCTCCAAACTTTGAAGAGCAGTCGCGGCGGTCCAGAGTGGGTGTCAAATCCTGAAGCTCTTCGCCAGTTGGCATAGCTTGGGAAAAATGGGCGACAAAGCCGAGGGTGGTGAGGCCATGGAGATGCATGACGAAGAGGAGCAGATGGAGAAATGATGATGAAGAAGAAGCTACTGTAGAACATGACGAAGGTCGCAGAGCTCGAAGATAAATGTTGTCGGAACGTGCATTGGCAATGTTAGGCTCGATGTCTTTGACAGGCGCCGAGATATCACCGCATCTGTAGCCTATAGTATTCAGCCACCATGCATGGATAGTGTTGGACCAACACGAGAAGACCAGAGCCCAATCCGTTCCAGGACCGGAGCGCCGGACTGCTCGTTCCAGTAGGTCGGTTTCATATTCAGCGCCTTGAGGAGATTGGAAGGCCTCATAGGGCCAATATACTAATATGCATTAAGTAGGTTAAAATTAGTCTTCACTGTGAGTTGCGCAGAAGGCATTACTGGCGACCGCTCGCAACGAGCAATGACGTTTTGGGAGCAGCTACGGGATGCCGGAGTTGGCGTACTGCGTGTGGCCAACCTAGGCACTACTACAAGGATAACATGGAAGTTGTGTATCATTGCAAGAAGTCTTTTATTTCCCATGCGGAACGAACTGAAAAACTTTGTAATCATGAAGCGGGGCAATAATGACCAACATAAAGCCCGAATCAACAACTAGTTTCCCACGGAATTCCCCACCTGGTACGTTTTAGGGTCTGGCATTACAGCAGCATTACAGCCCTCGCGGTTGCGATCTGTTTGAATACCGATGAGAAAATTAGAATGAGTGAATTCTTGGCGAGCAGCTGTTGGAGGGTGGGGAGGCCCCTCAGCAGTCCCGCAGCGAAAGTCAACTACACGTGATACCAACGTGACCAAAATCCAACACGGCCTGATGCAGAGATCCAGGACGAAGGCGGAAAACAATTGACAGAAAACAGCATACTCAGGAAGGACTTGCATGTTGAGGCAAAGCATCCATTCGCACGTAGCCCCGGCTTCGGTTGAATGGTAAGTAGAAGGTTCTTGCTTAGGGGGAGCCGGCGAGGCCACCCACAACTATACGAGCCTCTAAATTCACTAGCGTAGGCAGCAGAGAAAGCTTGCGTCTCTTGATGAGATCTACATTGCCCAATCATGCATGGGAAAATAGATATGCAGCTGGATTGATCAAGTCTTGTGCGCCAGTAGCATCTGATTGGCCGACAGACGAGGCTGTGCGCCGGGCTTTGCAACTGCTTCGGGCAACGACGGTGAGCACAATCGCCCGCAGCACACAACGGACCTAACCAAAACTGTGCTGTTCTCAGACTACTCGATGTAGTGCACGGCGTCAAAAGCATGCACCGCCCTGCTGAGCTGCAACAGGCACCGTACGTAGTAGAGGCGTTCTGGTGGTGGACGGCGCGTCGGCTTTCACCGTGACACCGACGGTGTTCGGCTCCGACGCCGGCAATGCACGCCCGCCAACAACAACGACGACGTCTCCAGTGTCGCTGATTTCAACACCCCTTTCTGACATCACTCTAGCTCCTGCTGCCTAGGCTGCCTGGAGCCTCATCCTTCGAAATCAGGCAGAAGCGGGAGCCTGAAAGTGGCCGAAGCTTATAAAGACCGCCCGCACCCCGCTCCAGACACATTCCGTTGACAACCTGCTTTGCTCCGGCAAAGTACACACGTCCTTCTGCTGTTTCTGATCAGTCGCCATCCCGCTTCCACTCCTTCACCACATTCTCTCAGCCACGGCTCAGCGTCCTCCAACATGCCCGCACAACAGGCGAACGGCACTGCGCAGGCGCCCGACCCCGCTTCGCCAAAAAGCATGGACGAATTCATCCCGCTGCTTTACAAACTCCTCGCCAACGACGCTCGCAGCCGCAAGAAGCGCTCTGGATCCGCCACCCCTGAGGATTCCGATGATTCGAGCGACAGCGAAACGACGCCGAAAGAGCCCGCCGGTCCGCCGGGCAGCAAAGTGTCCATCAAAGCCCTGGTCGAGCGGCCCAACAAGGAGTCCGGCGAGACCGAAGTCATCGAGAAGGAGAAGTACCTCAGCGCGCAGGACGACAAGAAGTTCGCCGACCACGCGCTGGTCGCCAAGCAGATCTTCGACGCTGACCGCAAGCTCGAGAAGACGACGGTGGAGGTAAACTCGCCGCACATCCGCGCCGCGCTGAAGGAGGTCGTCACCTACTACCCGTCCGAGTCGCTCAACTTCGACGGCACGGAGCCCGTCGTCTTCCAGAAGCCGTACGCCCTGCTGCACCACAACAGGGCCGAGCTGGCCGCGTACGCCGCGCGGGCGCGCGAGTCCGGGCGCGCATACGCCGAGGCCGTCGCGGCGCACGTGGACCTGCTGGAGACGTTCCTCGACGTGGAGGCCGGGGACGAGGGCCCCGTGCTGCGGAAGCTGACCGAGGCCGGCCTGGTCACGTTCGACCTGCTGTGGGCCATCTTCAAGCCGGGCGAGCTGCTGCTGGCGTCGGAGTACGGCCACCAGCGGATGTACCGCTGCCACAAGGCCGGGTACGGAGAGGACAAGCAGCAGGGCAGGTTCTTTGGCGTGACGTGCGAGTTCACCAACGGCGATGGCGTCAGGTTTGGTACCGCGACGGTCAACATCAAGCTGTGGCAGAAGGACGTCGTGGTGGGCAAGGGGACCACCGCTATCGATCGTCTTCCGCTGTTCCCGCTGAAGTACGCCAAGGAGCAGGATGCGTTGAAGGAGCGGCTCACGGAGCGAGGCCTCCGGTATCTGGAGATCAAGGGTGTCACCACGTACGACTACGAAGGGCTGTTCCTGTACTTGAAGAAGCCCCCCTTCGACTTCTACAACGAGTGCGCGTCCTTTGACGGCATCTGGCTCCCTCGTTCGGCATCCGACCGAATCGTCGTCGACCCGAAGACTTTCGTGGAGGAGGCAACGAAGGCAGCGGAAGGCTTTGACGACGACTCGGACTGCGGAGATCCAGAGTGCTCGGCAGAACAGACCAACAAGCCATCGGGCCTCATCAGCACCGAAGTCGACCCGTTGCTCTGCCCGCCCTACGTCTTTGGGTTCTCGCTGGAGTCAAAGGAGTGGTGCAAGTTCTTCGTCGACTGCCTTGTCCCCGTTGAATGGATCCCCAGCGCCATGGATTCCCTGATCGTCCCGGAAACCCAGCGCAACTTGATCCAAGCGCTGGCCACGTCCCACCGCTTCCCGGAGCAGGCCCGCAACGAGGCCGCCTTGAAGGGCAAGGGTCTCATCGTGCTGCTGCACGGAACGCCGGGAACCGGAAAGACCCTCACCGCCGAGATGGTAGCGGAGCAGACGAAGCGCCCGCTCCTCAAGGTCTCCACCGGCGAGCTCGGCAGCTGGGGATCCCGCATCTCGTACGAGCTGCAGCGCCTCCTCACGTACGCATCCATCTGGCACGCCGTTGTGCTGATCGACGAGGCCGACGTGTTCCTCGAGGCGCGCCGCAGCGGTCCGGAGCAGTTTGAGCAGAACAATCTCGTCGCCATCTTCCTCAAGCAGCTGGAGTACTTCCAGGGGATCCTGTTCATGACCTCGAACCGCGTCAGCGTGTTCGATCCCGCCATCAGGTCCCGCATCCACCTCGCCTTGCAGTACTATGCTCCGGATGCCCCGCGGAGAAAGCTGATGTGGAAGCAGCAGTTGGGCCGTCTCCCGGCCGGCGACAAGGATCTGGATGTTGAGGCATGCATTGAGACAATGCAGAAGGCGGAGATGAACGGTCGTGAGATCGCTAATGCAGTGAACACCGCGCTTACTCTGGCAAAGTCTGGGGATTCAAGGCTCCGGCAGGATCATCTGGAAACCGTATTGAAGGTGTGGGAGGACTTTGAGTTGACGCTCAGGAAGATTGAGATCAGTTCGTAATGTCTGAGAGATAGATAGACCTTGTAGAGCAATACGCATGTACCTAATCGGAAGTGTGCTTTTAGGCTAAATTTAGAGAAAGGGTTACAGCATTGTAGATCCTACGGCTTAAAGAGCACGAACTGGCTGCTTTGCTTCATTACCGACGCTGAGCAGATGTCCAACGCTGCAAACCACTCAGTAGAGTCATGTCTTTCAGACTTGGAAAGCTATCTACGCTTTCAGTAAGATCGGCGGAAATGGGGCAAGACTGTCACTAGAGCTTCAGGCTCCAGACAGGAAACTATGAAGGCGGTATCTCATTTGTCTGGATGTTGGCACTTGAATGACAATGCTTATTTATAATTACCATGACAAAGTGACCATCTCGGCATCAACATGACGTCGTAACTAAGCTCGCTCCCAATTTTCACCCACGCCCAAACCCGCCAAACACCAACGCCAAACGCAATGCAAAGCACGCCCAAACACCCAACCCTCATTCCAGCCCCCGCTTACTTCCTCCCCGCGCCAGCATCCCCGCCAAACAGCACCGCCCGCAGCCTCCGCAGCGGCACGGGTTTGATCAGAAACTCATCCATCCCGCTCGAGAAGGCCTCGCGCTGGCTCTCGGCGCTGCCCAGCCCCGTCAGCGCCAGGATCCTGCAGCCCTTCTCGTCGCCGCTGCCGCCGCCCTCCCGCCGCGCCCGCTCCCACGCCCGGATCTCGCGCGTCGCCTCGAAGCCGTTCATCACCGGCATGCTGACGTCCATCAGCACGGCGTCGAAGCCGGCGGCGGTGGCGCCGGCCCGGCTGAAGGCGTCGGCGGCTTCGCGGCCGTTGGTCGCCGTCGCGAAGGTGCAGTTGAGGGCTTTGGCGTAGGTGGTCAGGATGCGCAGGTTGATGTCGTTGTCTTCGACGAGGAGGAGGTGGAGGGCGGGGCGGTTGGGGGGCGCGGGGCTGGAGGGGGGCGCTTGCGTCGTGGTGGTGGTGGTTGTGGTGGTCGTCGTTGTCGTGGTGGTTGTGGTGGTGGTGGGACGGCGTTCGAGGGTCGGCGGGCGAGGAGGCGTCGAGGGGGGCTCGCGGTTGTGGTGGCCGGTTGTCGTGGGCGCGCCGATCGCGATGGCCGTGGAGCCTTCGCGGTAGGGGATCTCCTTTTTGGACGGGGGCGGCGAGCTGGTGGGGTCGGCGGACGGCTTGAGGGTGGACGAGTGGCGGCGCCGGGATAGTGCGGCTTTCAGGGATGTTTTCAGCTTCTTGGGGCCGAAGGGTTGCTGCAGGAACGTGGCGTTGTACAAAGACGCTGTCTGGATCTGTGCTTGGCTGGGTGGTCTGGTGCAGATGACAAGAACGGCTGCATTGATGTTCTTCAAAGCGCCATCGGCGTGCGCCGCTTCCAGCTGGGATGCGTGGAGTAGGCAGAACTCTGCTGCACTCGCGGCGTCGGAGTCACTATTTGATGCCAGCTTCATGCCCCACCATTGCTCCGCTGTCTGGAGCGCGTTTGAAATGAGACGCTCTCCATCAGCATCGACCCGTTGCGATCCTGTTGCCGCCAGCGCTGTGATGACCTTGCCAGGCAAGATTTGGGAAACCTTCTCAAAAGGATTGCGATCGCATTCGCCCTTGGGTGTGACGCTTCCCGCGCTCGCAGGCACAGGAATCGTGACCTGGATCTGTGTTCCAACGCCAACTTCGCTCTGGACATCGACTTTGCCGCCCAAGTGGGTCACCAGATGATTCACAATCGACAGACCCAGCCCCGTGCCGTTGACCAGAGGATCCTCCTGCGCGTATGGCGTGAACAGGCGATACTTCAGGTAGTCGGCGCCGATGCCGCGGCCGGTGTCCTTCACCGAGAGGCATATCTGGCGTCCGCCAGGCGCTCTGTCCTCGGTCAGCGAAGCAGCCAGGTCATTCGCGGCGTCTATTGTCTTTAGGCTGACTTCGATCGAGCCGCGGTCGGTGTACTTGAGCGCGTTGCCGACAAGGTTCAGCACAATTCGCCTCCAGGCACCCGGCTCGGTGTGGATGCGCCAGTCGCTGCGCTTCTCAATGTCCATGGTCAGCAATACTGGAGGGCGCTCGGGCGAGCCAGCTCGATCAGATCGTTTCTTCGCCGACTTGCCGCCGTGCAGCGGCGTTCCCGCGGTCTCCAGTTTGGACGTGGCCTGCGCAGAGTGGCCAAGGTACGCGCCCGCAACGACTTCCTGCACCAGGATGCTCAAATCCGCCGTCCGGGACAGACTCAGGTGCTCCTTCCTGCTCCTGCTCGCCCCTCTGCTTCCAGCCATGCTTTTTGACGAGCTTCTCCGGCCTTTCCGGGTGAGATGGTTGATTTTGGCAAAGTCAAGCAGGTGGTCCATCGTCTCCAGCAACGTCGTCCCGCATATTTCGATCATGTCTGCCAGCGCCAGCCGCTCGGGGTCAAGGTCCGTCTGCCGGAGGAGCTCCACGCTTGCAAGGATGCCGTGGAGCGGCGAGCGGAGCTCGTGGGAGATGGATGAGATGAAATTGGACTTGGCGTGGCTGACTGTCATGGCCTCGATGCGCGAGACCTCGGTCATGATGGAGTTTCCAAACGCCGAAATGTACACCAGGTCTTCGGATGCGAAAATGCGGTTGGACTGCGTGGACCAGCCGATGGCGGCGGCGTACCATCCCTCCTTCTGGTAGTCCCACAGGGGCATGAACAGGATCGAGCGCGCCATGGTAAACGTCTGGAACAAGCGTCCCACTTCGCCCTCCGGGCCGCCCAATCCTTCAAGCTCGTCCGCAAAGAAAATGGTGCCTCGGGGATGGGCCTGGAGGAGCTTCTGCAGGAGGGGTTCTGGGACTGTGAGGCTGCCGACATCTGGCGCCGTCTCCCCGTTGATGGAGAGTCCGAGAGTTTCGCACATCTTCGTGGAGTTAGTTTCATGCGGCGATGACAGATTCACCGAGGAGCGGTTGTTCACAGCGTCACCACTCTTTGGGTTCAGGCGCGTGGCGAACCCATTCGGGGATGCATCCAGGAACACAATGCCCTCGATGTCTGTAGCCTCCTGAATGAGGTTTGCAGCGCGAGAAAAGGCGTCGGGGACACTGCTGGATGTGGACTTGGGGGGTGAGCGTCGAGAAGTGAGCGATGAGGCTTTCGATTGCCTGCTGGAATCAAGACTCGACGTCTCAAAAGGATCCCGCTGGGGCCCAGGGCTGGGTGTAGTCAATTGTGTATCTAAAGAGTCGTCCGAGCAAGAGGCTGCCTGTGGGACCGAGGCCCGAACAGGGCCTCCCTCGGGTGGGCTGTCTGGCGGCCAGTCATCTGCAGGGATGCCGTCTTCGAAGGAGGCCTGCATGCTTGTGTTCTCCTCGACGTATACACACAGGCTGTTGACTAACCTTTCCAGCCGCTTGTGCTGGTCCCGCATCTTGACGAGCTCGATGTGGCTCATGATGGTCTGCCCTATTTCGCTCATGACCTGCACGGCGGCGTCGTCCCAGTCGTCGCGCAACCGGCTGTCAACTACGCAGTACGAGCCGATGACCTCGCCAGTCGAGGCGCGCAGCGGCACCTCCAAGTAGGTGCGCATGTGCGGCCAGCCGCGCACGTACGGGCGGTCGACGTAGACGGGGTCATCCTGAAAGTCGCGGATGTGGTACTTGGAGCGGTCCGCCTGCACGTTGGGCGTGCTCACGTCCGACTGGCCGGTGGGGTCGGTGAAGACGTGGATGGTGTTGGGGCACACGCCCCACGCGATGTCGAACGCAACGACGCCCAGGTAGACGGGATCGCGGGCACTGCCGGCGAAGTCGTAGTAGGACAGCGAGCGCGTGGCCTCCGCAATGATGTACTGGTGGCTGCGGTCGATCAGCGAGACGAAGGCGCGGTCGCACTGCAGCCTCAAGGGCCCGAGCTGGGCCAGCGCGGTCAGCGTGGCGTCGCGGGCCAGCGTGGGACTAGTAGACACCGGGTTGCACGGCGGGCTGCCAGAGTCTTCAGGCACGATGCCGAGCGAGCCGAAGTAGCTGTGATTGTCGCCGTCAGCTGAGGCCTGACTCGCCGCGCGGCCGGCTCGCTCACCTCGCCAGCTTCTTGACGCGCACCCGCTCCGCATCAGGGTCCACTGGGAGCGGCGGGGCGCCGCCTGTGTTTGGGGCGGACATTGGGAGGGACGGCTCTGCGATGCGGAGGGATCAGAGCGGAGAGTCAGGAGGGCCGGTAAAGTATGGCGGCCGCAACCCTCGCGGGCCCACTGCGGCCGGCGAGGCTGTCGAGACTCAGGCAGCGTCCTGCGCCGCGCCGCTCGTGATCGCGCAGTGCGAGGCCGTTGTCTGCGGGACGGACTAGTCTCCGCGCCAATCGGCAGTGCCCCCTGGTGCCCCCTGCCGCGGCCGCGCGCCGCAACAATCCGATCCCAGGCCCTCGATCTTTTCGATGCCGGCGACCCTGAAGAGCGAAACGGCCTCTCGACGATCTGGATTACCGATGCGGAAATTCGTGGCTCGCGTGGCGCCATTTTGCCACCCGCGGCCCCTCTGCTCCCCACAAGCCACACATATGACGTCGAACCCCAATCGGGTCTGCCCAGCGTCCCTTGATGCTCGCCACGCGCGTATGACGTAGAAGGTTGCGGACGTTCCGTGGCTTCTGATTCAATTACCCGTGCAACCTCGCCGCCCACGCGCTGCCGCCCGTCATGTCTGACTTGATGCTCGCGCCATTGAGGCCACCATGGCAGCCAGCGACACTCCTGCGTTCGACGACAGCCCAACAACACCAACAGCCACCGCCGACAGCGCCATTGCCTTCCTCCGCGACCCCGACTCCCTTGTGCCAACCGACGACATCGTGCTGTCCTCGCTCCCCGAGCTTCACTTCATCCTCTCGCCGAGCACGACCATCCTCCGCGTCTCCACCAACTGCCTCGCCCTCCTCGGCTGCGAACCCAACCTGCTCCTGGGTCAAAGATTAGCCGCGCTGGTCCACGAAGACGATGCTCGCGTCTTCTCCACCGAGATCAACGAGGCGCTCCATCCGCACGCCGCCCTGCCCTTCCGCTTCTACTGCCGAATCCGCAGCGTGGTGCACGTTGGCCGCGATTATTCCGCGTTTGAATTCGTCGGCCACTACCAAGTCAAGACTCCGGACTCGTTGTCGCCGCTGCAGTTGATGATGCCGCCTCCAGGCATTATCTCAATAACGGCGCGGCCCGCAATCACGCAAAAGGGACATTTGATGGATGGCATGCTGGAATTAAAGGTGGAACAGATAAAGTTGGCGCGCCGCATAGCAGAGATGCGCCATGCGGAGCAGGATGAGTTGGATGCAGAGCACAGAGCAGCGCCCCTGCTCTCTTTCCGGCACATGGACGACCATGTCTGGTGGAGAGGCAGCCGTGATACGACGGCTGGCAGCGTTTCGAGGTCACGCAGCAGCCCTCCAAGACTGAAGGTGGAGCCGTCTGCAACGAATTCTGAGGGGATCGCGTCGGAGTCTCCGAGTTCTCCAAAGGTCAAGCTGGGGGACGCCGGCATTCCATTTTTCATCAGAGCTGAGGGAGCAGCAGAGAGAAAGATGAGCAACGCCCAGAGACTCCCGAAGCGGAAGTTTGTGCCGAGGGATTTCTGCTGCGTCAGTTGTGGTGCTGTGGAAAGCCCTGAATGGCGGGCAGGCCCCCAGGGGCCCAAGACTTTGTGTAATGCCTGTGGACGTAAGGATTTGCATGCGTATGCAATCTCTTGTCGAATGCTAATTCCGATAATAGTCAAGTATGCAAAACAGCAGAGAAAGGCAGACAAAATAAGAGATACATCACCTGTATAGACCGGCTCTTGATTGGTCAGCTGGATTTCTCTTTGAATATTTTGTGACCTTCTGTTACTTGCGAGTATCAGTGTCGAGGGTAGATCCATTTTATAAACAGAGAGCATTAAGAAACGTAGTTCGAATGCGTCGCATCCATCCCTATCCCGGCACCGAACAGCTCATTCCATCTTCTTTCCTGCCCCAGCTCCTCTTCTAGATATTGCACCTGTCGCTCCTGGCTAATTTTCGTGGAGTGAGACAATGTTCTTGTGAAGCTTCGGATTGTTTAGTGAGCCTCAGGATTTCCGACCGTAGTTGCCAATTGGCCACATCTTTCTCCCGCTCATTCGCACCTCTTTCATAAGACACCAACTCAATTACGGTAGGTAAATCTCCATGTTTGTATCTATCAAATATGTCTGGTGTATTTCGTCCGCATCGGCGCGAAGGATTCAGATTACGCGTCGGGTTAGGCTGCAGTGTAATAGAAAACGGGTTGCACCACCGCTTCCTCGCCAGTCCAAAACAGCACAACATGTCCGACTCATCCTTCATCACCGCACGCGAACCTCCAGGCGGACCACCGCCTGGTGTTGACGGCACACTCTCAAAGCTCTGGTGGGCGGCCAGAAACCCGCCCATCGACCCTACCGTGTCGTTCGAGGGAAAGACGGTTCTTATCACGGGCGCCAACACTGGCCTCGGATTTGAAGCTGCCGTCAAGTACGCTGCCCTTGGCGCCTCAAAACTGATTCTTGGTGTCCGCTCCATTGACAAGGGAGAGGCAGCCAAGAAGGAAGTCGTCCGACGAACCGGCTACACCAATCCCATTATCATTCTCACTGTCGACCTCGGAGAATTCGAATCAGTCAAGTCATTTATTCAGGCCCTTGAAAAGGAAACTCCTCACCTCGACGTGGCTTTACTCAATGCTGGGCTTACCAACCCCTCCTTTGTCAAGTCTTCCGCCGGGTGGGAAATGGCGCTGCAAGTCAATGTTCTATCCACGGCGCTAATGACGATCATGCTGTTGCCTATTCTCCGCGGCACCGCAGCCAGCAAGAGCCGAGGAACACCACATCTCAGCTTTGTCAACAGCATTGCGCATGCGGATGTCAAGCCCGAATGGCACACTGGCAGCTTGCTCCAGACGACTAACAATGAGGCTACATACGACGCACAGAGAAGCTACGCCATGGTCAAGCTCCTCGGCATGGCAGTCATGCAGGCTGTCGCCTCAAAGACCAGAAAATCGAGTGGCGAGCCCCAGATAATCGTCAATGCTTGCTGTCCGTATATGTGCAAGACTGATCTTGGTCGCAACTATTCGATCATGGCCAAGATTCCCATGATGGGGTTTCAGGCAGTCTTTGCACGCACAGCGGAAGAGGGAGCTCGGACGTTGGTGAGCGCGACCGCGTTGGGGCCTGAAAGCCATGGCCGCTTCTGGCATCACGACATTTTGTATCCGTAAGCTTTGATACAAGCATCCAGTTTGGCATTTGCTGACGGAGAAATACAGGATTGGAGATGTTGCCAAGAATGACGGTGCGATGCAACAATCTTGGTCGGAAATCCTACAGGTCATCGCCGAGGTCCTTCCCGACGCTGAGATACGCCTCTAAAATAGGAGTTGAGAACCGGTAGCTCGTTTTGAATCTGCATTCAAGAAGTCTCAGTCTATACTGTCATTTATTTCAAGTACTGTTTGTGTAATCTGCAGCTCAATATCTGTCTAGTCGAATAAGGGGCTGGAATGGAAGCATGCCTCTCTTGACTCATGATCTTTAAAAGTTGACGCAAAAGAAGGACAGACATGCCTGACAGTCTCACTTCGCAAGGCATCAATATGCTCTGAATATTTTCTTTAATCAAGTCATCTGTTCCCGAATGAGCATGGTCTGCAAAACACAAAGAGCCCTTTTGACAGGACACTAACTTGTGCGTGTACTCGCGAAGAACAACCGCTGACATCTTCTCCATAATATGTACGCCAGGGAACAGTTTCTTGACAAATATTTCAGACCAAGCGGCACAGCAAGTGGATGCCTGGGATTGTGGAGCCACTGACGTGGTCCCCTCACTCGAATCGGGTAACCCTCACTGTAGCTCGTATCTCTAAACCAGGCCAAGCTATGATCATCCAAACTGACGGAATGATTTTCGCACCTCTTCATCCTGCAGTCGCCCACAGCACCGCCTGCCTTATGTTACACAACGCAGCCCTGATTCGATGCCTTCTTCCAACCAGTGGATAGGCTTATCGTTTGCGGACTTTAATTGATGCGTAATTAAATGATACTATGTCCGGTCCGAAGAGTTTGATGTGCTTTCCATTGCAGACCCGAAATATATATGGAGCCACCGACGAGCCAACCAGAACCCCCACACGCCGCACCTACCCGGAGGCTGCACAATTTCACTAGCCGGATCGTTACAATTGGAAAACGCCGCAACCTCTTATTCTTACGGTCCAGAGTTCTAAGAAATTACTACTCAGGCTCTCCATTGCTTTGCACCGTTCAAACTCGCTTCTTTGCTTCCGTCGATCCGCGCTTCTTTAGTTCTGGCTTTGCCATGGTCTCCTCGCGCCACTTCCACAACGCCACCGTCGCTGCACCAGGTCCAACAACCACATATCCACAAATCAGCAGGCCGACACTTTTCAGCACTGGCGTCCCAGATACACCTACCCTACGCAAGTCCAAGATATTGAGAACGGACCAAACAAACGTAGCAATGAGGACAAATAACAGGTCGAACTGGAAGAATACCCTCATTCCATCTGCGATCGTTGCAACCGGTCCAACTGTATCCAACGGCACAAACGTCCTGAACAAAGAAATTCCGGGAGAAACTGCATGGGCGGCCAAAACCGCAACGTGCACGATTGTCGAAAGGATGAACAAGACATTGTACAATATCCTCAGATGGGGCAGGTCCAGTCCGCTGTAATCTTCTGGGATCCTCTTCGCTGTCTTCGAAGATGACAGCTTCGAGAATGCCTCGGTCAGCCAGGCAACCAGGATTGGCGTGATCTGCCAGTATGCGATGACCTGCTGGATGTAGTCACTCGAGGCGTCCAGAATGATCATGAGCACAGACGGAGCGAGAAATCCTAGAAGCAGCGAAGGCAAAATGGCCTTGCTTGCGGCCTGTGGGATGAAGCGTTCGGCAGGCATCCAGTACGCAACGCCTCGAGAGTGGATAAAGAAGGCCAGGACATAGAGCGGCAGGATAACACCCAGCCCAACGAGTTGTGCAGCACCCGTCCACACGCTCGTGCTACTCGGATGTTAGTAGCTTGTCAAGAAACAGGTTGTGAGTACAATGGAGGAAACGTACCCCCATAGCAGCGACCATGAGTTCCTCCGCCTATATCCTTCTACCACCATGATCGCCAGCAGCGGCGCGAACACTCCTACCAAGAAGTACCCAGCGAGCAGCTTATCGCTTTTATCCCCCGCAACAACGGGCAAAAACACTGTCACCAGTGTCCTCAGCAGCCTGTTCAACCCCGGAGACCTCACGAACGAGCCAAGGGCAACCCCCAGCTCCGAGATAGCCCCGCTGCGAACAGCAATCCTCACCAGCGGGAAAGTTCCGTTGGTTTTCGCCACAGTATGGATTGCCCGGCTTCCTAGCACGCTCACCGCCCCCAGCCCTGCCACCGCCACCGCGCTCAGAACACTGCTCCGAAACGCAGGTGGTCGCACCAACTCGTCCTCGTAGGGGAAATTCCTCGCTCTTACTTTCTCTTCCGGCAGTGGCAGGCTCTCCACGCTGACGGCTCCGGGATAGGCTTCGGAAAGGAGACGCAGGGTGCCGTCCGTGCCCATCGTCGGATAAACGTACCGGTTGATGAACTTGAGGAACGTGGTCTCCATGGCAAAGCGGTGCTGCGTGTCTCGGGAGGCGGCAACCAGGGCGGCGGCGCGAGGTGCGCGGGAGGACTGGGTTGCCGAAAATACGGATGCGATCGCGGAGACGGAAATGTCGGAGGCGGCCGGGTTCGACGCGAGGAGGGCGACGAGGTTGTTTGTCAGGGCGGAGCAGGTCTCCATGGCGGACATGCCCCCAAGTCCGACGATGGGGTTGAACTTGTGCACGGCGTCTCCCACAACCATGCAGCGCTGCGAGTGCCAGGTTCCAAGCACACCTTCGTGCAGCGGGGTGCACACGCTCATGATCTTGCGGTCGTAGAGATCGGAGAACTTGACGCTCTCAGTGATGGCATCGTTGCCGTGTTGACGGACGGTCTCTGCCTCGTCCTTGTCCGTGTAGGGCGGTACGTCGTCGCCGTGATGGATCGTTCCGGTGTTGAAGAAGAGACACCAGTATGTGCGCTCGTTGGGTCCAGATGCGGCAAAGGAAGAGGAGCCCACGTTGGTCACATGATGAAGCGTGTCCTCGCCTATCCCCGGGACTTTGTTGGAGATGCCAAAGAGACATCTGTACTGCACTGGGAGATCTTCTGAGAGCCTTGTCAATTTTCGCCCGCGCCATCTTTAGAGTTGAGGTACCTTTCTTGAGCTCCGGGTTCTTCTCAGAAGCTGCCTGCCATATCTGCTGCCCCACCGTGCTGTGTATGCCATCTGCACCAATCAAAATGTCCCCCTTGAAAGCTTCTCCGTCCTGACAGAATGCAGTGACGCCATCTTCGCCTTCGGTAATTTTCGTCACGCGTTTGGATGTGAGTACCTTGTCCTTTTGGCGGATGTGTTGATACAAGACCTCGATGACCATGCGGCGCTCAAAGAAGATCATGGGGTATCCATGGCTGGAATGCAGATCAATAAACTTTCCTGTCAGCACGATGCAGGACGCTTACCGTGAAACCAAATGGTGATCCAAGTCCTTTACGTGAATGAGGGCTTTGCCGTCCGAATCGCGCACGATAAAGTTGTCAATAGTGCAGTTGACCTTGCTCAGAATGTCCTCGAAGCAGCCAAGCTGGTCCAAAATGCGGAAGCCATTGGGCAGGACAGCAATGCTTGCGCCGACCTGAGGCGCTATTTCAGGATAAGCTTCAAGAACAACAAAATCAATGTTGTTCTTCTCGAGAGCCAGGGCCAATGTGAGCCCGGCAATGCTGCCGCCCACAATGACGACACGGAAGCCTTTGCTGGCCATGATGGACGGGGGTCAGCAGAAAGGGACAGAAAGAAAAAAAGTGTTTCGACAAAGACCCTGGCGGAATTTAAAGTTTGAAGGCGTGCTAGGTGGAGCCACTGCTGCAGCCTCCTAGGTCGGGCTGACTCGTCGGCGCTTCTCGGCCGTATTGTTCGATTGGAGCATGGCCGCGGAACGTGCAAGGAATAGGCAGAGGCCCTGGAGTGGGGGTGAGCGAATGATACAGCGAATGCTTCACATGAACGACGCGGCGACTAACACATATTGGTGTAAGTGATGGCACATTCCGGGCGCAGAGAGTCGTGGCAGTACACGTAGAGCGCGGCAAAGGGTTCACCGCCGATGCTCGGACACGAGTCAGTGCTCTCGTGCGCAATTTCAGAAAACGCCCAGATTGAGAAAAACAGCACAAGAGCACTGCTACTTGAAGAGACACGGCGTCTCAGATATCGCACGTGCTGCTGAAGAACTCGGTCTCGTATTTGTCTTCGCTTGATGTTACTGCACTACTTAAGAGCAGGCAAGACGTTATAATGGTGCAACCAGTATTGGATTGGGTTCCCGCCGCGTCAGTCCGTTTTTGGCCTCTGATCCGTACGTCTCATGCCGTCGTAAAGCAGCAGTGCTCTTCTGTAGAAGGAACCTGTCCCTATCTTACGGGGAACAGCTACGGCGCATCCTCTCCCTCACGTCTATAACAGGCCGCACCGACAGCTATACTGCATGGAAAAACCTTTGGAGGCGCCCAATCACTGAATTCGAAGTCTTTTGTTGCAAACACATAGTTCGAGACACTGCAGTCGTCACCAGAGTATGTCCGGGCGCCCAAAAATATCAGGCCAACGACCATGAGGCTGTCCGTACAGAGGGTCAAGATAATACCGATGCTGAAATAGCCAGCTGTGAAAGCGTCGAAATCCGAGTACGAGGTCCCGTCGGAGCCGTAACCAGCTGTCGTACTAATGAAGGCACTCTGGGAGATGAGCCAGTGGAGGGCGGATAATCCAAAGATGCTCGGGACTCCAAAAATATAAGGCAGAGACAGAAAGTAATAAGAGCGCTGAATTCCCATGGCGGAGAAGACTCGGAGTGTCTTCCTTTCGAGTCCAAAGCCATGCCACTCGTTGGCCACCAATTGTGGTCTTTTGCTCCGAGAAGGACTGCCGCGATGTCAATCGTTAGGGTGCACCTGTTTTCCGAGTAGAGTTAGCCATTGAAGCTGTCCTGTTGAGATCGGAACATCCACTTACGACGCAAGTGTGATGATTTATTGGCTTTTCGGGCTCGTTGAAAACAAAGGAATTTCTTTAGGTTGCTGTGATGGGCAGTGTTCCGGTGTCGGTGGCCACAATCGTGAGTCTTTTGATGAAGTAGTCTGAGACTTGGATTTCAAGCCTCGCCTCGTACGTGACTTCATATCGCCTGGTTCATAGTCGTTGTGTGCTCCCTTCTCAATCCTCTCCATTGTACAAAATAAATCCCATGCTTTTAGTTTCTCCGTCTTAGTATTCCAAGAACGATACCACGGCATCATCAATCGTGCACGGTGTCTTCTTCTCTTTTTTTTGTGATCGAATGCTGTGTAATCAATGCAGATGCAGTTGCTAAAATTCAGCTCACAAATTATCAAGAGTGGTGGTATGCTGTACCCGACACTGCACCTTCTCTCTTCGTCATTTACCATTAATATGAAGTGTTCAGTCCGAGGAAATTCGATGTATCGAGGTTGTGCTGCGTTTAAGCTTGTTCCTTTTGGCATTATGATAGATATAAGAGCACATCCATTTCAGTTCTTAACTAAACGTCTGAAGGTAAAATATCAGTGATGTTCGAATGATTTTCGCGTGATATCTATGACTATCATGAGGTCTTTTGGGACACGAAGTGAGTTACTGTAATGCTCAGTGTAGGTTGAATTGTCTAGCCGTTCCAAAGACGTGACACCCTACTACATACGATCCAGGTTTTCCAGTGTTGTGTTACATGGTAACACATCGGTTTGGAAGTCACTGGTCACTCATCTAACGTTGTAAACCGAGACTGGGGTGGAAACGTAGAGCACCGAATTCCAACTGTGTGCGTGTTCATCAGCTTGCATCTCACTAACATGAAAATCTCACAACAGATGTAGCGCCGTTGAATTTAATAGGAGAAGTCTCCAAGAAAGTACACTGTCCCAAGTCATCCTCGAGAAGTTTCTCCAACTCTACACCCCAATATCAAGCCTAACCTTGCCGGCATGTGCCTTGTCAATATTCCGTCGAAAAGGGGGTTCCTAAGTTCTGTGAACAGATGTTGCCTGTACCGAGTAGTAAGTTGACAGAATTTTGATCACCAAGTGAAGACTAACGTTGTATCTGTTGCTCGTTTGGGAATCTCCCTAACAGACTTTCCTGGGTGGCTTCGTAAATCGTACAACCGACCAGGCCCATATTATGAGCGAGGCATTAAAGAGAAGCATTGCATCAAATAAACAATACTGAGTGCATGGAACTATATGCTGGTTAGAAAGTCGAGTAATTCGTGCTTGTGTCCGAGGTTGTTCAGGATGGCATTCAGGAGACCGAGGCCAAAGCTGGTTAAATGATGCAGACCGGCGGCTTTACCCTTTATTAGTAAGCTACGTATATGCATTCCAAGATGATTATAGGACGCTTTGCCTGCATTGGCACGGCCAGGTCTGGTCGTGAGTTGAAAGTATATAAGCGATCGTCGTGGCTTGGAGTTAAGTCTAAGACTTGTTAGGTACTAAGACGGGAGAACGTAGAGTAGCGTACTAGTATCTGATATTCGAAAGACTATCTTATCTGTGGCTATCCCAATTTGAGGTTTTACAGCCATTATAGAGCAAGGATTGGCTGCTGCGCAACAACAGAACTTACGTGGCGCATTGACACAGCTGATTCGCCACAGCGCTGCAACTCTCTTCCCGTGGATTGGTATGCTTAATCAGCTGCCCGAGTGCATCAAAATCATTATAGAAATTGTAGTTCGTATGGCATAGAAACAAGCTAATTGCGGACGGGATCACTTTGCACGCTGATTGCCTTGTTCAACTACCAGGCGAGGCGTAAAGGTGATAATCAGCTAACAGCCCCTAATTTTCCGTCCAACAATAGGGCTATGGTGACCTTCTTACTATTGTTTAGCTAGCCACTACCCGCTTGTAATGTGACCACTAATTATAACAGCGTTCAAAGCTGCGAGGTACAACACAAAGCAGCTGTACAACCGAGGTTAGAGGAATGTCATTGTCACACATGATGTCAAATGGGCGGCAGAGACGAGGGTAGTGGGCGCAGTTAGTGAGCCTTGCAACCCATTGTCCAGCAATTAACACCCCTGATCCCGCAAGCTCGGTCAACGCGAAGTCTGCTGAATTGCGAGATGGCGAGACGTGGGACGCGGCAGGAGGCAGCCAAGCAGAATCTCTCCCAGCTTTTCCCAACACGATTCGATAGACTGAAACACAAACCAGCGGGATGCTGTATAGATTGATACGAGTGCTCCCAACCACTGACGTCATTCGCCGCATCATCAACAATACTCAAGGACCATCTTGTGCAATAGGGGCGATGCTTTTCAGTTAGAGCATGTACTTCTGAGCAGTCTCGTAGGTAAGAAGAGGCTTTCAGAGCACAGCTGTACTAATAGTAGCGATGATTTATTTTGCCCGATGGTACTAGAGGCTTATCCAAAAGTTCTTGCGCTGCATATCTTCCGCAGAATGAACAAGTGCCGGCTTTCGTCGACAACTGCGCTGACGACCGTTTCTTTTGTCTTGGCAGCGCTCTCTGCAGTCAACTTGATACCCATTTGTCACCATTCCCGCTGCATTTGGGCACGGACGGTATGGGTGCTCTGAGCGGTGCGTCGCTACGGCCGAGCGGGAGGCCATTCATACATGACTCGCCATGACGCGGAATCTGGACTGAGGTCTACCGTGACAAGCCTTACGGATGAGAAGCTCGTTCTGGGCTTGGCCATCACTGTATGCTTGAAACGGAGGGAAGGAACATTGAGATTTTCCAGTGCGCTGCGAAAAATAGCCGAGTTGCTGAGCAGCTCGGGAATAAGGCGGAAAATACTTTAGTGGATACGAGATATCAAATAGTATTCACTGCATCCTTTCGGCAATTTTTCTCCGGATTCCTGGTCGATGGTTTGGTTGCAATAAGCAACGATAGTTGATGTGCTGCTCGAGGGATAGCGGAAATGCAACAGTGGACGGAAGCCTTCCGAATAGCTTCCAGCGCATATTTGCAGCTGCTGAAAACGAGAACAAGAGTACACCGACGGAGAATTTCGCCATCAGCGTTGATCGGCGGCTCTTTGCAGCTGCGCCATCCCCGGTTCGATCTACATGTTTCCGATTCACAAGGTGATCCCGGTCTACGGGTGCAAACTGGCCAGGGTATTAATCAACCTGCTGACGATACAGTGCGAGTACGCGGACGCAGTTTCATGGTGAAGTGCCCCGCGCTCTTCGCCGCAGCGGCGCTCCGGTTGCATCTTTAACGTTCAACGCCAATATACAAGTGTTTGACCTCGGCCAGGCCACCCGCCGTCTGTCGCATTAGTCGGTGCTAAGCCCCGCACGGGTTCTCCAAGCTGGCTAGCCCTCCGGATTGAGTTTAAGGTTGATCGGCAGTCCGACGGCTCGTTGGTTTCCCGCTCAGCCCGTCTTTGACAGTTTTCTAGCGCCTCTGTTCCTGCCGCTCACCCGTTGACTGGCCACATGTGCGCTCGACTGACTGCATTGCACGTCTGAAGCACGTCGCATCTCGGCTTGTGGGCCGTTTGCCGGCTGCGCCATCCCTGGGATCTGCACCGGCTATCGCCAATCACTACATATTTCGGGCCAGATCTGAAGTCTAGAAGGTCTCCAAGTATCATGATCCCAAATCTTGGCGTCTTTGTTCCTGGCCTCTTACACGGCTCTGTCCAGCTCCGTTGCACGTACGGCTTTAAAGCGTCATCCAGCCCCATGAATCGGGCCTTGCTACGACCGAGGGCTCGGGCATCGAGAACGCATCCAATGGTCCCGCTTGATCTTTCAGAGATGGCAAAAGAGGTGTTCTGCTGTCCCCTGGGCCCAAGCTTTGCCAAAGTTTTAAGGTTCCATGGTGGTACAACCCAAGTGTGCCCAACCGGGGAGGGACGGACGTATGTATTGCGCACGATCCTCTAAACTGCACCTGTGCGAGATATTTTAGACCCGTCGAATAGCAAGGGCACACGCTCTAGCAGCCTAACTCGCAGGGTTCGCGGGTCCCGAAACGGGTGTTCAGTGCACATGGCCCCCATGGGCAACTACCGCAACGGGAATGTCGCGTGTTTTCCCCTGACTTAGCATATGGCTGTGCCCGCAGGGTCCGCTGGCCTCTCCTTAGACGGGCGTTCGTCTTTCAAATATCCGTGGGCTCACCGGCCTTCTCGCGCCAGTCTTTCGCTCCGTTCTACAACAAGTCTGCTTGGTCGCAGGATCCACCATGGCAGCAGTGCATGATGTTCCAAGCGTGAGCACTTCCACATGTTTACACTCATCCACCTGCTAACGGACTGCCCAGTTCCTCCCCGAAGTCTGGACGCTGTACGGCATCGGCGTTGTCATCTTTGCCCTCCGGTTCTTTGTACGCGTTCGCACGGTTGGCGCGAGAGGCTTCTGTGGCGACGATTACTTCGCCATGGTGAGCGTGGTTTGCCTGACTATCGACGGGATTGTTGTCGATCGAGCCTGTACGTCTGCCTTGAGTTTCGCCATTTACTTGGCGCTGCGTGTCGAAGCTTTATATTGTCCAGGCTAACCACGACCGCTCGGCTCCTGTAACAGATCATCACGGGACCGCTGTTGAGTTTACAAGAGACCAAATCGACAAAATGACGACTGAGGAGGTCCACAGCGTGGGAATAGGCTCAAAGTTTGAATTTATGGGCTGGTTCTCGTATCCGGGTCTCATCTGGAGCATGAAGGCTATGATGCTGTTTTTCTAGTACGTGCACCGGTTCGCCCAATCAGCAGCCCCGGAGGTTCTGACAAGCCCTCAGTGGCCGACTCACGTTTCGGCTTTGGCAGCAGAAGGTCGTCAGAGTGCTCTCCTTCGTCGTCTTTGCCAGCTACATCTCCGTCCTATTCACTGTCCTCTTCAGCTGCCGGCCCTTTGTCGCCAATTGGCAGGTCAGACCTGATCCAGGCTTGCAATGTTCCTTCCATCCACAGAACGTGGCGGTCGTTTCCATCCTCAACATCGCCACCGACGTCGCACTGCTCTCGATACCGATCCCGCTGCTGTGGACGCTCCAGATGCGGCTGAAGCAGAAAATCGTCATGGGTTGTTTCCTGCTTAGCGGTATTCTGGTCATTGCTGCGGCCATCGTCCGTGTCGTCGTTACCTTGGGGTCTCATCCCTCCACCTTGACCATCAACTTATGGGGTATCCGCGAGACTGTCGTAGCCGTTATCTGCGTCAACGCCCCGATGGTACGGCCGCTCTGCTCGCGTAAATTCTGGTCGCTCGAGTCACAGCCGACCGAGCTAACCAGCGGGCGCGCCTACGGCTCCGCGACCACATCACGCCATCGACCCATCACCATTCAACCCACCTACACGAACAAAATCACCGGTGGAGAGCCTCCTAAGCTTCCCGTCGTAATCGAGCGGCGCTCGAGAGAGGAAAGCAGGGTAAACTCTCCCGATGGTGCAACTGATGATACGGACAGTGAGCAACTCATCATCATGAGGAACGGCTCATTCCACGGCGTGGTGGTGGAAGTGGAGGTTCAAGTGGAAAGTGAAGAGAGGAGTTACCGGGATCCGAAGAGAGACGTGGAGAAAGGCCGGTTTCCTTGGACCAAGGGTTGGTAACGAACAACGAGGATTGAATGACCGTAGAAGGTAGACGGCGTTCTGGAGTTCATACTCAATTCACATTTTTGACCTTTTTACAAAGTAGAATAATGGTAATTTCTTCCGTAGCCCATGGGGTACTGCCAAAAATAGCTTGGATCTGGTGGTTATTAGAGGGCTACGAGCCAGTCAATGCCCTTCGCATAAAAGCTTGGTCTTAAGGAAGCGAGCAGAAAAGTATCTGAAATCAACAAACTTGAATTGCTATATAATTACAATCTACACGATATCCATAACCCAACGCCTAAACCTGAAGTCTCCCCCGAACCAGCTCTATCGTAGCCTTGTTTCCCGTCTGTTCCGCAATAGAAAGTAGTGTCGCCCCAGAAATGCTCCTTCCGTGAATATCAGTGTCCTTCCGCCCAAACAACAGCTGCACAATAGCAACATTCCCACCATATGCTGCATCAAGAAGAGGTGTACTGCCATCCTCATCTCTTGCGTTGACATCGGTGTCCTGCCTCGTAAGAAGCAGCCGCACAATTGCTTCGTTACCCATGTGCACTGCAATAGAGAGTGGCGTCCTCCATCGTTCCCCCCTGGAGTTCATGTCCAGGTCTGGCCTCTCCAGAAGTGCTCCCACCACAGCGTCGCTGCCAATCGATACTGCCGTCAACAGCGCACCATAATTACCCTCTCTTTTTGCGTTTACATTAACGTCCTTCCTTCCTAAAAGAAGCCGCACCATCAAAACATTTTCCATCTTCACGGCGGTCATCAGAGGCGTGTACTTGTCTGAGTCTCTTATGTTGACGTCAAGGTCCAACCGCCCAAGGAGCAGTCGTACAATGGCCTCCTTTCTCTGGATTACCGCAGAGTGAAGGACTGATCGTTCTCCCTTGCCTCTGATGTTCATGTTGAGATCCGCCCTAGTAAGAAAATGCTTAACTACACCTTCTTTTCCCGCTTTGACCGAAGCAGAAAGCGGAGTTTGCATATCGCTGTCGGTTGCATTTACATCGACACTGTTCTCTGCGAGAAGGAGTTCCAGGATCGGCTCGTGTCCAAGGATCGCCGCATAATGGATCGCTGCCCGTCCATCTTCGTCTCTGTGGTTGACTGCATGAGGCATCTTCTTGAGAAGCCGTGCCACGATCTTCACATGCCCTCGAATGACTGCAATGTGGAGCGCTGTCTGCCCTCTCTTATCCGCGGCTTCCGTGTTGACGTCTTTCCTGCTCGAGAAGAATTCTACCATATCTTCGTTGCCAGAGAAGGCGGCCCAATGCAGAAGAGTCCTCTTGGACTCGTCCATAGAGTCATCGAGAATGTGGTCTTCAGTCAGGACCTTGCTGATGGAGACGAGTGCCGCACCAATGGTACTGAACAATCCACAAGCAGCAGCAAGGTGAAAGATGGTAAAGTCCTCTGCTCTTTGCTCGGCCAAGGCTTCAGCAAGACGGTCATCCAAGAACTCAGGCTCCTCTTGCGTTGCACGTCCGAGGTTCGTCCACCACGTTCTGAGATTCATTTCTCCCGACCGGGTGTGTAGGAGATGAAGCAGGTCCCGCTGATTCGCACCGTGCTTTTCGGCGTTCTCTGCGTGGAGGTACCAGTTGAAGGTGACGTACGTAGCAAAGGGCTGAGAGGTTGGGTTCGTCTCGTGATACTCTGGAAATTCAATGTACTTGAGACATGCTCGAGATAGGAACAAATCCGAAGATCGGCTTGCGGTGCCAACCGGCCACTTGCAGAGTATGTCTATGCCTCGCTGGACCAAGAATTCCTTGACAGACCTATGCACTGGCTGGACAACCCTTTGTTCACGGTCTCCAGCCGCAAGAGAACTGCGTGGAATGACCTGCAGAAGGCCACGGCTCCGTTGAAACATGGTGCTCTCCAGACGTTCGTCGTCATGCACGTAGTCTCTCGCATCGTAGCAGTCTTGAAGACTCTTCTCTTGTCGGTTCGGATCCAGAACGAGGGCGATCCGCAGCTCCGGTAGCGTCAGAGGTCTGTTGGCAAAGCATACCCATTGAAGAAGCCGTAAGCAGTCGTGTCGGTCGATCTCCGACACCGATTGTATCCTTTGTGCATAGACTTCCTCAAGGTCGTGTGGCATGGCTTCGATACGTTGCTGAATTTGATCCAGTGTCAGGTCTGCGCAGTCACCACGCACCGTTTCCACTGCTAGAAATGCCCAGAGGAATACGTTGCTGGCCCTTTTCTCAATGTAGCAGCATAACCTCTCCGTCTCCTCCAAAGTCAGTTGGCTTGGGGGAGGAAGCAGCTCGCCACGCACGTAAGTGCCAATGTCCACACCGTTACTATCTTCGACGCGAAGTTGGAGTGGGATATCCGCCGTGAGTGGAGAGTCTCTCCGGCAGGAAATGCAGACTCCGACTGTTGAGTGTGCTCCCCGCTCCTTGTCAGATGGCCGCACAAGCTGTGCAAAGTAGTCCAGCAGTTCTCTTGTCATACTTTCTCCCGCCTCGTCGACTGCATCAATGAAGATCCAGAGGCGGCCTGAAGATGCTCGGCTGCGAGAATGCTTGAGGAGAACGTCTTGCAGCTCGGTTTCTGAAAATTCGCCGATGGCATCGGATCGTTTGTCGAGAGAAGACAAGCTCATGAGCTCCGAGGGCTGACCACTTTCTTGAGCGAGCTGGTGGACAATGGCGTGAAAGAGCCCAGACATTGGCTTCTGCGAGTCCGTCGTCGCTCCTTGGAAGGAATACGAAGCTATACAGCTCTTTTGTTGCGGCTCAAGCTGAAGTTGCTCGATGATGCGTCTCATTAACGTCGTCTTTCCTGCTCCGGGTTTCCCTTTAATGCACAGCAGACCGCCTTGCGACTTCCAGGTCTTGTATGTATCCGAGTCGAAGCACCAAGCACAGGTCCCGGGGCTGGCAGCTCCAAGTTCCGGCTCCCTTTTCCTCATTTCGTTAGAGGCAAAGAACTGAGGGTGGTCCGTTTCCGTGGTTGCAGCTTGAGCGGGAACCTCCACTGGAGTGGGTTCATCTTTCAGCTGCTCGTCGTCTGGAAGTCTTGTGGTATCAAGCGAGCGGTCATCAAGTAAGCAGTTACCCGGGTCTTTGTCGTTCAGGTACTGTGAATTCGAACGGGATATTACAGAGGCTGAGCCCTCTGCAGTGACGGGTCTTTGCGCTGCTACGTTGTCGAGGACTTCAGTTGTTGGTTGCGAAGCTGGCTTTGCGGGAGCGGAGACTGGAATCCCACCCCGAACGGATGCCGTAGCCAGGGATTCATCGGAGGTGACGGATGCCGTTGGCGATGTAGAAAGGAAAGATGCAGAGACTGAATATTCCGAGACGCTATGTTCTGGTGTCAGAGGTCTGTGCAGGGTAGATGAAGGCAGTTGTGGTGTTGATTGAGGCGCAGGTTCGAACTCTTCGGTGATGGTCGGTGCATCCGTCTGGGGTTCTTCAGGTGATTTTGAGGTCGGAGTGGAAGACTCGGGAGTCTCTGAGGTAGAAGAAGACGAATTTGGGCGAACTTCAAGATCCAGGGCCTCTGGTACATTGTCTGGCTGGCCATGGCCCTCATCCGGACGCTCTACAGGCGCAGTTGACGATGTTGTCGTGCATGGCTCCGGAGCAATGCGCGCTGATTCAGTATCGAGCCGTGATGGAGAAGATGCCGGGCGCTTTCTGGATACCGGCTTAATCTGGGGCTTGGTCTCACGGGAAGAATCCGCAGCCAAATCGCGGTCGGTAAAGGGAGTGGAGACATCAGAGTGTGGGTCCGAACTTGAGCCAGAAGTAGACAGTACTGAGTCACGGGCACCAGTAGCCGCTGCCGGAGGAAAATCACTGGAAAAATCTGATTCTACCCCAGACGCTGAGTGTGAAGTACTGATCGAAGTCTCTGCCGTAAGAGGTTCGGGTGATGGCAGGACGTTAGGAATATTGGTGACGAGTGTTGGTGCGGGTAAGACTTCAATCGTAATAGTCTCCCAATGTGAAGCAACCGGGGGTGATTCCAAGGCGGGTTCCGAGGAAGAAGCAGGTTTGTTGTCAGATGCATCCGTAGTACCCGCCGGCTCGTCGGGATTTGTGCATCTCAGATTCAACGGAGATGTTGACTGGGTTGTGGAATACTGAACGTCCGCTGGAGCAGCAGTTGCTGTTGGCACCTCCTCCAGAACTGTGGAAAGGGGCGAGGTAGACTGAACGGAATAGGAGGAGGAAGAGCGGGAGACATTCTGCGCGGACGGCGGGACTGTCTTCAGACATGTCTGAGGGGCAGATGGCCTCGACCGTGTCGTTGACTCGGGACCAGAGCCGGCACTGGCGGGAGTTTGAGGCTTGCTCGGGGTGGCTTTCGAGAAACCGCCCGGAAAAAGGGAGGTCCTCTGTGAAAGGCGGCGTCGAGTAACGCGGGGTGGTTGATTACCGGATTTGTCGTGGCGGGATCTACACGGCCCGAAGAGCTTTTCGCGGAGTCCTCTCTTGAGCTTTGGCATAGTGGCCGGAGATGTTGAAAAGCATAAAAGAGGTTATAGCAATGTCGAGTGCTCTGACAACGGAGAAGATTGTTTAAGGGGAACCTGCCACGCCGTTCAACTACACCGCTCCGTGTGGAGAGGTGGGTTGATGGTACCGAAATGGACCAATGACAGCCAGGATCAGAGCAGGGATCGTGACCGCATCCGTCCTCATCCGTTCCTGGAATGGTTGACGTGGGCTCCGCAGGCTCCAGCGCCGCGTTAAGCCTCACTCGTGCACAATGCTTCCTTCTGCCTGCGCCGATGCACCTGCAGCCAATGAGCGTGCTGGAAGCACAGTGGACTGTTTACGATACGACCCCAAAGACGCATACGGTAACTATCTACATGCATCGCGGGAGCACAAAGCGGGGCTACTCCAACGCACCACCTACATAAAACAACGCCCTATCACTATGCAGTATCTTGAGTCCGAGCCTGCCTCTGGTACGTTTTGTCATGCAGCATCAATCAATGATTTCTCTCTGCAGCAGATGCGTATGCGCAAGCCGGCAGTATTGCGCGAGTCGTGGCACGAGACGCGACACTCCAGCACGCGTACGACGTCGCCGTTGCCGAGGTGGCACGAGCGGCCTCACCGCTGGTAGCCAATTGGTCGAGGAACACAGCGATACACTGTCCTCCTCTAATTTGCAGGTATCGATACTAAGCGAGAAATAGTGTCCGTTTCGGTAATCGAGGACAGCGCTTTTGACAAGCAGGAAGACAACGTAATTGTTCCCGGTCCGACCAACACGAGTGCCACTCTACCCTACTGGCTTTCTTGTACCTGCAAAGTCATCTCACAGATCCTCACGGATATCTAGCGCCTTTTCGTAACGCTGAACAACCGTAGCCGCGACCGCAACAAGCTATCATAATCGTCCACATCGACCGTCTCGATGTTCGAGGTTGTCGCAAACAGTAAAACCGCCTCGTATCTCATGGTCGACATCGAAGAGAGCCGCGGAACTCTTTACTACCCAGAGGTCTTTGTCGTCGTTCGGTAGGGTTGGTGCATTGTCCCAGCAACTCTAGTCTTGATCATCGTCTAATTCTTCTCCTTGACCATGTGGTAAAGCCATGTTCATTGCGAAAGGTCTTTACCGCTTTGGAAGTCCAGCATCCTGCCATTTCTGCTATACAGGGCGGACGGCTGGAAAGTGGAGGTCTTGAAATTGGAAGATAAAATGGCCATGGATGCAGCTGGGAAGAGAATGATGGTGACGTTATGGTGCAATCAGCAAGTTGACTGAGAAGTTGTTAAAGTTTAGTGCAAATGCGACGACATTGATTGATCATAGAAGACCGTTGTAATTCCTTGTCAGATTCGTCGTCATGAACATGGATTTGAACGACATGCCCCTCAGCCAATCAGAACCCCCGCACGCCGCAGTTACCCGGCAGCTGTTGCTCTGAGCAAATCATCCACAAAATCCACATATGTTCCAACCAATCGCCGTCCCGTACCGGCATTCAACAAACGAGAGTAACTGTGGATTAAATTTGCAATAGCGACCTAAGAATCTCATCGTAGGTTCGAAGTACGCAAATGGGCGTGGGTAGAAGAATCTGGGCCGATGCGGGGAAAACATGATGAGACGAGTCCGGGGCAGCGGCACGTGTATGATAGCATCTGAATGGTTGAAATGAAAAGTTATGTTACTGTTCTTCGGGTTTCGCCCGATACGGTTAATAGCATTCAACTGACCCGAAGTATTGATTCAGGAAATATCTACACCAATTTGATCGTTCTCCGTTTCCATCCGCTTGCAATATCTCCCTGTACCTTCGGATTGTCACCGTCAGAACATCCCATGATCGCGATGCCCACTCTGCGATATTCCTCGGCATCCATATCTGGCGGATCTAAGAGCAGGAAAATACGTTCGGAGTAGTACGTTGACAGGGCTGCAACGGCGACCATTTTCCCGCCAACTCCCGCATCATCCATAGTCGCAGTTGCGTGCCACAGAACAGCACGCTCCGGGTCCGAGATGATAACGGCTTGAGTGTAGTGGGCATCGTGTCGGAATGGCTCGTAACGGCGGAAATGATCAGGCATGACACCCCCCGTTGTGATCGTTGTGTCAAGCACGATGTGAGCGGACCTGACATCTCCAAACATATTGGCGGAATTGGGTTCCCAGATGACATCCAGAACTTGTGGCATGGACAGACCTTCGCCACGTTGCTCTCCCGCCCATTGGTATGAGACGAACGAGTCTTGCGAAGCCCACGACCATGATGGGCAGTTGTATGCCTTGTTCTTTTGACCTCGGGGGCCCTGACGTCGCCATGTCAGTCCTGGGATAATGCTGTCCCGCCAAAGTCCCGTAACATAGTCGGTGTGCCTCTTGAGGTACGTGGCTCGTGCAATTGCACTAATAGCTTCTAGTTTTTCAGTGCCTGCCGTCAAGCAGCGCCGAGAGTAATGCTCGACAGCTACCTTGTACCAATGTTTAAGAACTGCTGCCTCGCTGAGAGGATATCCCTCATCAATGATAGGATAAGGACGTGCCCAGTCCTGCGGGAAGTTGTCCTCGCTCCGACGGTCGTGCTTGCAGGACCAATACAGCTGAGAGGATGTGTAGTACAAGGTGCGGCGTGCAAAGACTTCCTCTTGGTATTTCCATGCCTGTTGTGCCCAATGACTATCTGCAACGTCGTTGCGGTAGGTGTCTACGTTGCGTATCCCGTCAATACAATGGGAGGGCTGATGGATATATAGGCGACTCGTGCTGCCATCCCTGAGAGGTCCGTCCAAGATAATGAGATCGTTAGGGTCTATAGCTTGAACTATTGAGAGGGACTGTGTGTTAAAGCATCCACCGTGCTCCGTGGCACCGACTGAGGCTACGATTGTGAGAACGGATCCATGAAAGATTCCAGCTATTTTTGCCCCTCCCCTCGCCCGTTCTGAGGCTGAGTCTTGCGCAATGCACAATGAGTCGATCCAGATGTACGATAAATCCAGTTCTTTGGCAATTGAAATGCCTTCCCGTAGTGTGCGAGGAAGGTGGTCGAGGCGTATTGATTCGAGATGGTGATCCAGAGTTGACTTGGTTGTTACCCAGTTGAGCCGGTCTTCCTCGTTCTGCGTGCCCGAGCAGTAGCTTAGCGTTGCGTATTGAAAGTCGTGGCCCTCGGTTCCAACTAGCCGCAATGCCACGTTGCTGCTAGAGTCGCGACTGATTTCAACCAGACGGATTGGCGTTTCCGTAGGGAAAGGTTCGGGTGGAATGCATTCGCTGTAGATCTCGTCTGGCTGCGAACGCTTAGGCAGGCCATCTTCCGACAGGCACTGCGAAAGCCACTCCTGAGCAACGGCAAAAGAAGTTGCGGATGCCGTATTGCGCCCAATCCGCCTGACCCAGGTCATGCCTGTAGTCTTTGTGGCATCATGTTCGTCGGTGAAACATTTTAGAGGTCTGCCAGATACTTCTTTGGGGGCTGCGCCCTCGGGCCGAAGAATGTGTTCTCGAATGTATTCTTCACCACGCGATCTCACCTTGTAGTCCTCGGGGTATTCCCAGGGCCGCATGTCCCTCGCCGAAATCCACAGCTGGCTCAGGGAGCTTCCAGTTCGATGGGGTGTTTTGCGGCGTTTCAGCACTCTTGGACTCTTCGTCCCGAATACGAGGAAGATCCCGTAGCGTTCCCACGTCCAGTCGTTGATTTTGCTCGGAAGGACAGATGATATCCAGCCGCATAGCTTGCAACTCTCTGCAGATTTCTTGAGTTCTGACAAAGATGAGTGGTAATAACCACCGTCACTGTAACCGCTCTCGCTTGGAAGATCCTCGACGTTGATTCCAAGGCATCTGTGGCAAAGAATTTCCGTCTGACCAAGCTCTTGGCCTTTAGATGCGTCCAGGCGAGTTTTTCGCTTCAAATGATACCTCGCCTCTGTGTCGTCTGGAGAAGGATGACTTTTGGTGCTCGGAATTTTTGGGTGGTCTTTTGAACACGAGCGTGAAAAACACCACTTGAAGACCTCCTTGCGGAGATCAACGTTTGACTTTGCGTTCCGTTGTAGCTCTCTCTCCTGCACGTAAGGTGGGTCTTGTAAGAATGATTCCTGGTCCTCTAAGAGCCGTCTTTGGTACAAGTTCTGGATCGAGTTCGACCGTCTCAGGTATTTTCGGATGGGAAAACGATATTCGACCCATTCCTTGTACCTTCCACTGCCCGGAGGCTCTCCGGACATTTTCGGTGAATGATGCATTGAGACTGCCGACCAGTCTTTGTGACGGAGTTGCAGGCTGCGCTTATATACCTGCCAGAGAGGTCTTGGCGTAAGCAAGGCAATACGCTTGGCGTGGTTCAGCTAACGTTACATCGGATCCATCTCGGCTTTATTGCAGCCTCTAATGCAAAGATGATCATTCGTTCCATTTTTTTTTGTTTTTGCAGATGACTCTTCATTTCTAGATCTACCCCACTTCATCGATGCCGGGAATGACGAGGTGTTCATAGTGTTTAGAATACCGCCATAAGCTGATCCATTATACCGGATATGTGTTGGTGATTTATTGTGTCCTAAATCACGGGCCTACGACTCTGTCTCATATCCCCCATCATCAAATCCCTCTGCTGCTGCTTCAACGGCTTCAATACCGTGCTGAACCGTCTGCCACGCTTTCAGAAGGTTTAAAGCCTCATCATGTCCGTTCTTTGCCGCAAATCCAAGCAACCTCCGCGACATTTTCGTGCCCGGTCTCGCCAAATTGGCTCCTTCATCAATTAGAAGTTGTATCATGTCCAGATGACCAAGCTCAGCGGCAGCTTCGAGTGCTGTTCTTCCGTGTAGTCGTGTCGGTGCGGCATTGATATTCGCCCCTCTTTCGGATATGAGGTGATGGGCAAAGCCAAGAGCTCCCTTGAATGCTGCTACTTGCAGTGCGTTGTATTTCCCGGAAGAAACTGGATCATTGATGCCATGACCAGCGTTTAGGAGACATTGTATCATGTCGATGTTCTCGGCGAACGCTATTTTCACGAAATGGGCACTTCCAGTTTCCTCTTCTTGGAAATCCTCTTCGCTGCGTGAACGTTCTGCAGACTCCAGCATCCTTACAGGAATCCCATTCTTCCGTGACCTGGATTGCCCATTTTCTTGCTGGAAGGAGGATGTGGCGCCGGAATCACGTAGAAACTGGAATATATCTTGGTCCCCAGTGTTGCGTGCTATTTGAAGAGCACATTTGTTGGTGTCCGTTTTAGTGAAGTCCATGAACCTTGCTGTCCCCGGCATAAGACTACAGAGACCCGAGATATTCGAGAGGTTTTCCTTTTTCCATGTCTCGCGGCAGGCGTTACATTCCTCGCGTAGAGCAGGTTTGAGATCCCACCCCTCAGCTTCGAGGCTGACTTTCAAGTTTACAAGCCTCTGCACAAAAGGAAGGTTTCGGTGTCTGACTGCTGCTAAGAGCGCCGTTCTTCCAAAGTCTCCCCATTCGTACTCTGAGTCCATGCCCCTCTCGACAGCGGAAACCAGCTCTTCAGCAGAATTCCAATGTTCGTACTCCACGGCAAGGAAGAGGGCCATGCTGATGTCTTGCAGATTCAACTCCCCGTCTGGAATATATTCAGTGAGGTTGACGTTTCCCATGAATGCAGCTGCCTGAAGCGCAGTGCAACCATACTGGAGTGCTAAGGGGTTGTTGATGTTCGCGCCGTGATTTCTGAGAAATTTCACCATCTCCTCGTCACCAATGAGGATCGCCTCACTGAGTGCTGGTCCGGCTTGTGTCTTTGGGCCGGTGAAGTTGATATCTATATCCCCTTCTAAGAGATAGGCCACGGCTTCACTATTCCGTGCTCTAATAGCCGCTATCAGTGCTGAAACAGACCTATGTCGAATAGAAATCTGGGTGAAACACCCGAAGTGGTCACGGAAAGTTTCCCACAATTTTTTGTTCGTGCTCCCAAACGACATTTCAAATGCAGACATGCAATGTTCGTTCAGCACCAAGTCGGTCTTGGCGCCCTTCTTCAAGAGAAGTTCAACCAATGCTTTGTCAGCGTTTTCCACAGCCATTTGGAGAGGACTGTGCGGGATAGCATCTGTGACAGGCGGATTTACATTTGCCCGATATTCGAAAAGTGTCCTGATAACATCAAAGTCGTTTGGCGTTTCGTCAACATCAGCTCCTGGAACAGTGGCTCTGACCAACCGTTTGCGAGACATAACAGATGCTTGAAGAGGAGTAAAATGGTCCCCAAGGCCCATGGCATCCCCTTCCACCCTTGCACCTTCATGAAGCAGGAACTGGACCGTTTCCGCCTTATCAGCCCAAGCAGCGGCGGCCAAGGGAGTTACGGGCGTCTTGAGAAGAGTGGGGCCGGCGAGCCAGTGGTGGGGCGAGTAGAAATTGACAGGTACACCGGCTTTCAAGTATGTTTTCAGCGTTGTTATGTCCTCATTGACGACTGCAGATAAGAAGTTTTCCAACGGACGAGTTGCCAAAGACTCTGGCAGTGGCAAAGCTCCATGACACAGCAAGGCGTTCATAATTTCGGTGTTGCCATACCAGCTTGCCCTTTCAAGTGCAGTTCCTAGTGGAGGGGGCAGATCCTGGCTTTTGAGAAGAGGAGCATTTGCGTTTGCATTGCTGGCAAGTAATAGATTCACAATGTCAGGATTTCCCGTGTCAACTGCCAGTTACAGAGCTGTTATACCGTGTGGATGACCTCCGCGCTGATTGGGGTCGACTTTCGGCTCGGCGTTCAACAGCATAGCAGTGATCTCGATATTGCTGTTCATAGCTGCCTGCTTTAGGTGACTTGCTCTAACCCGGATGCCAGTTCGGAGCATTGTGTTTGTCACTTGGAAATTGTTCTTCAAAATGCCTTGGAGGAGCATTTTCTCTGCGAAGGCTCTCGATGTTGGTCCGCCCAATGACAAAACCTGTTCGTATAGGCTACGAGTTTCCGGGAGGACGAGCAAGTCGAACAACCTTGGATGTGACCACTCGTCCAAAAGGGCGTTTGATGCTGGGTAGACAGCGTGTTTGAGAAACGCGATGAATCGAGGCGTATCATCGGGTTCATTGCTCGTCATCAGGAGTCCAGAGGCAGTGCTCTGACGTTCAAAGAAATCGCCATTCGAGGCTTGGAATCCCCTGCGGACGTCCTCCAGCAGCACGGAATAGTGGAAAGCAGCCACAGGCAACTCATTGGACAGATTTGGAGAGTTCAAGTATTCTTTGAGCTGCAAATTCTCTCGCACTCCTTTTGGTTAGCACGATGTCATCGGAGTCATGTTTAGAGCTTACCTCTCGCGTCGAATGAAACACTCCACATGGACCAGGGAAGGCGAGACCTGACGTTCTTGGCGTAGGCTTCCAAGTCGAAGAGCTCTGAGTACGGATCATGACCCTGAGCTGATGCGAGCATTGTGTTCGTCTCGAGCGAAATGGGAAAGGCATTCGAATCTCTAGGGGTTTCCGCTAGACTCAGTGCTGTCGCATGGACCAGTGGTGGTGTGCGAACGAATGTACGCTCCGGCATGCGTCGCATTTCGACCCGTAGAGCGGCTGACTTGTACCGGGTCCTGTTCCTCTGCACCTTTGCCCACGGTAATGGAGCTTCTTGAAGAAAAACTTCGCTTTCCTTTCCCTCTAGGGCTCTCTTCTCGATTTCGGCATCGACATCTTGCCATTCAGCCGCGCTCAGATTCTTACGGAATTTCCACTCTCTAAAGCATCGCTGATATTGGTTTGGCCTAGAATGCTCAGTGTGCTGCCCAATACTTGTCGGAGATCCATGGAACTTACGTAGCATGAAATCCATGCATTGATTCAATGTGGTCTTTTACCTGCTGCAGTGTCTGATTTTCTGTGATGTATAGGTAATAGATCTCTTCCTTGCATCGTTCCAAGTCGTTTTGCGTTGCCCTTCGTCGCATGACGTGTTTGTTGATGAAAATACAGCAAAAGATGAGGATGTCAATGCATGGAGGGGCAGCGAAGCTTTGGAAAAAGTATAGCGAGGAACAAATATAACAGTGGTGCTCGATGTAATGTCGAGGAGGCTGTGGACGCGACGCAAATGGTAGTCCTTTGTGCAACATAAGCATCCCATCGACCAATCAAAGGTTGACGATCACAAAAGCCCCGGCCAATCTGAACCTTCGATCTCCATACCCCGTCGCATAGACTCTCGGATCGAGAACTAAAATATCCATGCATGAGGCTCCAGACGGATTGGATAACCGGTAGACCAAGATCCTCCGCGTCACGACTCCCATTGTCGAGTCGAATTCTCTGATCCTGGTCTTTCCGCTTACATTCCGGCCCCCAAGAATAAGCCAGGAGGCAACCCGACATCTTCAGATCATTGCGAGCCGGATGCAAGACGATCGAATAGTCAAATCAAATGAATAACTTTCAAATTTCTGAAAGAAAGCCCAGTGTTGGTAATTATTTTTCTCTGCAGTTTGAAAGCCATTTGTCCAGATATGGTGCTTCAGTTGCGTCCTATGGATACGGTTGGCTAGGCGTGTTATTGGATGTGGCGGAGACTGCTTGATGTCGTTCAAGAATGGCATACTGTTCACCATGTCTAGCATTCATATCTTGATAACAACCTTCCCCTTGTGCTTTCCCGAGTACAGATAGTCAAAGGCTGCCTTTGAATCATCGAACGAGAATGTGCGATCGATGATAGAATGTATGCGAAGACTCTTTTCTTCCAGAAACTGGTTCAGATTCTGGAAATCCTTCTTCGAGCCAACCCCAATTCCCCTAGAACAGTCGGTCAGCTTCATGACCCTGACGGATGTAGTAGTAGCTTACTGGATATGCGCTGTCTTCATCAACACTCCAAGGATTACTTCAGGGTCTTGAGCTCCGCTTACTCCCCCAAGAAACCCAACAAGAGAGACGGTACCCCTACGACGCAGACATTTGACGTTGTCGGCCAAGGACGAAGGACCAACATTGTTGACTACAATATCAACGCCTTTACCGTCGGTGAGGCGCAACACTTCGGGTACCAAGTCAGTGTGAGTTTTGTAGTTTATAGTGCCGATTGTCCCCTCTGGCGCTAAGTTGCGGATCTCGTGCAGCTTCTCATCGGACGAAGACGTGATAATGGGACGAATTCCCGCGGCAAGACAGATGAATAGAGCAAACATGCTGACACCACCCGTCCCTTAACTTCTGATTAGCAAATATGTCACTTTGTTGAGAAACGTCTCAGATACCTTCCAGCAAGGCAGCTTTGTCTTTCCCGACGATGTTGGGCATCCTCAAAGCATTCCAAGCCGTCACCCCGGCGCAATTGATGGTGGATGCCTATTCATAATGATAAGCTGAAAGAACCCCTCTGCCGGGTAGACTGGTTGTGCTGTTGCTTACCTCCTCCCACGACATGCCTTTTGGCAGGTGAACAAGGACGTTCTGATCAAAGACGGCGTACTCTCGAAGAACCCCAGAAACATCGCCACCCAGAATCCTCGTGGCATCTTCTTCATCACCGTTCAGATTGTTGAGGTCAAAGATGGGCGCAGCCCGATCTCCAATCTTGAAATCAGTGACTGCAGACCCGATGGCAACGACTTCGGCAGCGGCGTCTGATGCGGGAATCCCCTGTTTTTCTACTTCGACAGGGTACCTTCCGTGCAGCATGGCAACATCTCTAAAATTCAGCGATACAGCATGGATGCGGATGAGTACATCTTCAGGGTGAAGGTCTTTTGGATTCCTTTCGATAGATTTCTCGATTGAGGAGGGTGTTTCGCCAGTAGTGCGCCTGAATGCCTGGTATTGTTCGGGAATCGACATGATAACAATGGAGAAAGACTTAAGTTTTCGAATTAATCCTGAGAGCTCTTGTGTGGTAATATAAGAAACACAGGGGACAAAAGTAGACGGATAGAATGATCCGGACAAAAATCGGATATATGTGATTACGGAATGCGCGCCTGATACGCTTTTTTGTACCCCACCTCCTCTTCTACCCCCAGTCTTTCACTTGTGCGCTATAGTTTTTTTTTTTTAAAAAAAATAAAGCGCTGTGTTGCTTGGACGATAAGAGTCTCTAATCCTCGGTATCTTCTTCGTTAGCCATCCCCAAACCCCCGTGCCCGAAACTTCTGGTTGCATTCGTGAGAAGGGATCTTGGCGCTAGATTCGCAAGGAAATATACACGTCGCTTTGATGCTATATTTGCGCACTACTTGTCGACTTTCGTGCTGGAAACGTCTAAGTATATTGCTATTCCTGGTATCGTGTTTCTTATAATAATAGAAACCCAAGATTGCGCAACCGATGTTTGTTGATTCAGAAACTGATCAAGGTGTGTCCACCGAGCTGAAGGGGCAAAGCCGCATGATGCATATACTGCATGTGACGAGGATAGAGCAATAATACATGTCGTGTAACTATTCACTCGCTAGGGTTTCTGCATTGCACTAGCCCTAAATAATAAATAGCGACAGCTTAATACTTCTCGGTGCTGGCTTCGTCGATCTTCACTCGTCGGCCGGCTGTGATTTATGCGCCCGCCCAAACATGTCCCATTGCAGATGAGAAAAGGCCGGCGTTATCTGGTTCAGGTATGGTTTCATGTATTAAGCGATTGGGTGTCGTTGCTTATTCATGAAGTATGCGCAGGAGCTACGCCAATGAAGGCGTAGCGGGCTAAGAATAGCTAATCTCGCCGCGGCCCCCACCCGGCTGTCCGGCGACAATATCGTCTGCTTCACACGTGGAAATGATTGCCGCACGGACGTGCTGCTCTATATATCAGGCGGCGCTGCGGTGAAAATACGCAATGGGAAGGTGCCGAGCTGGCTCTCTACAATATTTCCTGCTTCTCCCTCGAGATTGATGATTGCCATGAAACAGGCCGAATGTCCATCCTTTGTTTCGTAGGCCTTTTACGAACAACCAGTCAACAATCCCGAGTTGTCGGAGATGAGTTCGTTCGACAATGACGACCCGTCGGGCCACTACGACATCTACACTGGCTTCTGGACGAATTGGTCACGTGGTCCGATTCGCGGTGCAACACTGACCACACCTCGCCAGGGCGGTACCGTCCTGATTGCCTTGCTGGCGCTGTTCGTCAGCATAGTCGGGTCACATTTCTGGAACATCGTATGCTTCTGCCTGCATTACGGATTCTCCTCATCAAAGCCGCAAGACGCTTTATACCACCAGAGGCAGGCCACGCTCCGGAATTCCGCGACTGGAACGAGCGGGCTCTTGAGCCTGCTAATGGTACTCAGCGCTTGGAAACGCAGTGGCAATGCAAGAAACCCATGTCGACGGATCCTGCCCCTTGTCTGCATCGCCGTATGCCACGTCGCTGCCTTTGGTGTCGCGGGTACATTCTCCTCCAAAATTGCGACTGCCGCTGGGAAACAGGTCCTCGTCTCGAGTTCCAACTGCGGTATCCTGCAAGAGGATAAAGATCTCGATGCTTCAGACCTGACCGCATACCTTAATGCCTACGAGGCGCGGCTGATGACGTCCTATGCGACCTTCGCTCAGCAATGTTATTTGCACTTGTCCGACATGGCAGATTGTCGCACTTTTGTAAAGCGCAGTCTCCACACCAAGATCACCCGAAACGCCTCTTGCCCGCTGGACGACAGCGTGTGCCTGTCCCTGGATGGCAATATCAGATTTGATACCGGCTACCTCGACAGCAATGACGACTTTGGTCTTAACACGCCTCCTGCAGAACGTGTTCAACTGCGGCGCGTATCTACCTGCGCACCAATAACCACAAAGGGGCACCGTCGGCGGGGTAAGCTTTACAGCACAAACACCTCGTATGTCCAGTATGAATACGGACAAGCCGCAAATTTCTGGGAAGGCAACAACTACACTTATAGGTATCCGGAGATCACTCTCGAATGGGACCTGCCGACTGCGAACACAGATTACACGCTTGGGTGAGAGCTTCCAGCATACGCTCAAACATTTCGGACTCAAAAAGCTGACGACGCTCGACAGTGGCATGGACGCAGTCGTCATAAACGGAACCATGAACAACACAAACACAGACTTTGTTCCACTTCCCGCACTGCAGCAGACGGACGCGGATCTTCATTTGATCTTTCTTTCCGCGAACTCCATCATCTTCGCCCAGGAAGTCAACGACCCGTGGTATTCAGCACATCGCAACATGTCGCAGATAATCTACTCAGATCTTGGCGAAATGGAAGGCACAATGGATGCAATTGTCCAGGATGATGCTGCATCCGTGCTGGCGTGCACGGTAAAAGAACAATATTGCAACCCGAACTTGCCTGAAGAGAGCCGGTGCGCGCCATTCGGCGGCGAATACGAGTCCACAGGCCTTGCCGAGCAGCTGTGGACGGACCAGAAGCAGCTGGCGACTTTTCGTTGGGTGGATGGAATCATCAAGAGCTACCGCCCGTCCATGCACAATGTCCTTTACATGCTCGGATCCTCGGCTCTACTCTCACGACAAAGCCTATCAGAAGGATTCCAGGGTGCACTGGCGGACAATCAGTGGCAGCTGGAAGCCGAGAGCTGGCACGCAACGTCCATGGCCGCCATGCAAGGTATCATGAAGGAGGTCGCGACAGGGCCTTCGGATCAGACTGTGGAGAGGTGGTTGGCCCGACCCAACACTACTCAAGAACAGAGCTTATGCAGAAATCAGGTACGTTTAGATCCTTGCGTTGGAATGGAGAAGACTAAAGAGAACATGTATGTGCTGACTGTCGCTTTCTGAAAAGAAAATCATAAACGGCGAATACTTCAACTTCTCCGTCCTGGGGGCCGTGATCACCATTGTAGTCGGCGGTCTCATCATCTTGCTCTCTTACACCATCGAACCGCTCTTCGGTTGCGTGCAGCGTCGGCACCGCAACTTCGGTAGCGCATATTCCCGGCTTGAGTGGAGCGCAAATGGAACGCTGCAGCTACAAAGATTAGCACACGAAGAAAGGAGGATGGGAACGTGGGATAGGTGCGCAACGGACGTTCCTATTACGCGGAAAGGAGACGAGCTGGCTGTTTTAGATGTCGAGGATTTGGAGCATCCGAAGCTGATGGCGAAGGATCATGGCGGAGTGGGGGCCAGTAAAAATGCGGTTACAATGCAGGAAATTGAAATTTCAACACCATCGGAGACCTGGGATGAACTGGAAAGAGAGCGTCGCAATTTTATATCCTCGTAAATGAACAAGACTATTTTCGTGTTCGATTTTTGTTAACTCAATCGGATCTTGATGATTCTATGCTTCTGAGCACAGTTGATGGGAACATGGCCGAATTGTTTTCTTGGTCCTGACAGCAATCCCATGGGCATCTGCGTTAGCTTATAGGCCTCCGCTCAATGCCATACTACCTCGGTTTACGGCGGTAGCGTAAAGAATATGGCGGCCTGATTATGTCTCCATGCCAGTGCTGTGCGACGGTTCTCGGGCCGGGATCGTATTGGAGTGCCTTCCCTGTCCTGCACGTCGTACCGATCGATCCTTCCTGTTCCCGATGTCAGCATTACGCGGGTCACACGCACGCTACCTCTGGAAAGGGCTCCCCAGCACCCCATAAATAGTGGAATCCTTCTTTCAATTTCTCCCCGAAGTTTTCAGTCAGGTCGCTTCGCAGTGCAGCCATCGGTATCACCATGCGTTTCTCTATCCTCGCGACCACCCTTGTCACCGCTGTTGCGGCCGTTACCAAAGCTTCTTCTCCAGGAACAGAGGGCCTTATCAATCTTGTGAAGCGACGCATTCCGGCGCATGGAGATAATTTCGAGTTTGTGTTGTCCGAAAATCTGTCGAGCGACAGTGCTGGTTACGATAGATACATTGTTTCGATGCCAATCGATGGACATGTGCGCGTCGAATCGGCTTCTATTAGCGGGTTGGCGAGTGGGTAAGTCTGTCGATGAGTTGGTTTTCTTCTATAGGAGCCGTTACTGAGTTGGTTCCAGGCTCTACCGCTACCTGAGCGATGTCGTCAACGTTGACATATACTGGTTCATTGGCTCGCGCCTACACCTGGCGCCCGATGAATTGCCTCGTATAAATGGATCCCTTTCTGGCGCCAGCACCGTACCATATCGGTACCACTTCAACACAGGTGAGTGTGAACCATTATATCCCGAGCAGCTGTACATGTACCCGCTAACAAACCCAGTGACCTTTTCGTACACTACGGCCTTCTGGAACTGGACCGATTGGGAGCTGGAGCTGGATTGGCTCGCTCTGCGCGGCATCAACCTTCCATTAGCATGGGTGGGCGTCGAGCGCATCATCTATGACGTGTTCCATGAGACTGGCCTCACCCATGCCGAAATCAGCTCCTTCTTCAGCGGCCCCGCCTTCCAGGCGTGGAACCGCTTCGGCAATATCCAGGGCAGCTGGCCACAAGGCAGCGAGCTGCCTATGTCATGGATCGATGGTCAGTTCGCGTTGCAGAAGCAAATTGTACGGCGGATGGTCGAGCTGGGTATGACGCCCGTGCTTCCGTCATTCACGGGCTTCGTACCACGGGCCATGTCCCGGGTGCTACCAAACGCCACCTTTGTGAATGGCTCGCAGTGGAGCGGGTTCCCGAGCGAGTACACCAACGTGACGTTCCTGGAGCCCTTCGACCCTGCCTTTGCGACGCTGCAGAAAAGCTTCATCGACAAGCAGACCGCCGCTTACGGCAGCAACGTCTCACACATATACACATTGGACCAGTACAACGAGAACGACCCACTATCCGGCGATCTGGGCTACCTTCGGAACGTCTCCTACGGCACCTGGAAGGCGCTCAAGGCCGCGGACCCGCAAGCCGTGTGGCTGATGCAGGGCTGGCTGTTCTTCGCCAAAAGCGACTTCTGGACCAGCGAGCGCGTCGAGGCGTACCTGTCGGGCGTCGAGGACAACACGGACATGTTGATCCTAGACCTCTTCTCTGAAAGCCAACCGCAGTGGCAGCGCACTAGATCGTACTACGGCAAGCGGTGGATCTGGTGCCAGCTCCACAACTTCGGCGGCGGCATGGCTTTGCACGGCCAGGTCAATAACGTGACCGTCAACCCCGTCGAAGCTCTTGCCAACTCCAGCTCTCTTGTCGGCTACGGCTTGACGATGGAGGGGCAAGAGGGCAACGAGATCATCTACTCACTGCTCCTCTCGCAAGCCTGGTCTCGCAACCCTATCAATACTGAGCAGTACTTCCGCTCCTGGGTGGCCCGGCGCTATAATAGCGGCAATGGTTCCACCCTCCCTACTGACCTCTTTACAGCCTGGGGTATCCTGCGTACCACCGTCTACAACTCGAATTTTACATCCATCGGAGCGCTCAAATCCCTCTTCGAGCTTCGCCCCTCCCTGACCGGCCTCACTGGCCGCGCTGGCTTCTACCTCACCGACCCGCCGTACGATCCATCCGACCTGCTGTCCGCCTGGAAATACTTCTTGTCCGCCGCCTTGGCCTCCCCAGAACTTTGGAGCAATCCTGCCTTCATGTTCGACGCCGTAGACTTCACTCGGCAGGTCCTGGCCAATACCTTCGCCACGCAGTACGCTGACCTGGTCGCGACATTCAACGCTAGCGTCTCCAACTTCACCACGGGCACCAACGGTACAGCTGGAGCCGAAACAGTTGCTGAGAAGGGTAAAAAGCTCACTGACCTCCTCGCCATGCTCGACCGCGTGCTTAGCGCGAGCCGCCACTTCTCACTCGGACCATGGATTGAGGCTGCGCGGGTGTGGGCCCAGACGCCGTCCAGCGTTGGGAGCGATACTATCATTGCTGGGGATGGCTATGGAGGAGAGGGAAATTTCAGCAGCGTGGCAGACTTTTTTGAGTACAACGCGCGGAACCAAGTAACGCTCTGGGGCCCGCAAGGCGAGATCAGCGGCTACGCATCCAAAGCGTGGGAAGGCCTCGTGCGGTCGTACTACGCTGAACGCTGGCGCATCTTTGTGGATTATCTGGTCAGTGCGCTGGAAACAGGCGATGGGGCTTCTGAGTACAATGCCAGTGTGTTGGCGGAGCGGCTTTTCGCGTTTGAGCTGGCGTGGCAAGTGGCACGGTGGGAGGATGATCGCAGTACCGACGAGGATACGAACCAGAAGATCCAGGACATTCTTGGAGCAGAGAGTGTATTGTAGTGTTTGTCTCTATCAATATTACGTAAGTAACATATCTCTTTGTTCCATTTTAAAAGGACAAGTCTATGACGTTTTTGATGGAACCACTCGTAATATTGGAAAGCGTAGAATGTTCAAAATTGTAGGTCAAGTGAGGAAGACTGATGAGAAGTGTGTCCCGCGCGTCTCGTGTCTACATACCACTTGATGCCCAGGCCGGCGGTGACGTTAGAGGATTCGTCGTCAGGTTCAACGTCGGCACAGGATTCGTTCATTCTGAGTGAGAGGCCGGCCTCGGATGGGACTTCAATAGGCCATTCCATGTTCGAGAGGCCGGTTGTTGGTTCTTCTGGCCGCGCTGGCGTCTCGGGCCGGCCGGCTGTTTTAGGCGCTCAACTACCGCGGCTATTTACAATGCGGACCAATGCGTGACGGGAGCCGGACACGCTAACCCAGGGCGGTATTCACGGTCCGAAATGGCAGCTAGGACTGCTTGTTTCGTTCTGTCAAACGAGCCGGTTGGTGGGCTTTGGCGGTTTCATCGCCCGTGAACCGAACGTCGATCATAAATGCTTGAGAGTGAAGCCTATTCCAAGAATGCGAGACAGGGTTTCTCCGTTCTTAGTGCCTGTTTATTCCTCCTATAGAATCTACGCTCTCGGCCGCTATAAAGCTCGGGCTGATCCCGCGTAGTTTGCGTCCACATTCCCAAAGCACTGGCTGCTGTCACTCACTGTTCTATTCACTCTCATTTCACTTCACTGCCCCCGCCAACATGCGCTTCGAGCTCGCTCTTCTCCTTCCTTCCCTTGCGGCCGCCCTCCCGGCCTCGGGCACCATGCCCTTCAAGCGTGCCGACACCTGGGGCGGTGCCGTCTCCTTGGGCCCGACCAAGTCGACCATCGTCAACGCCGTCACCACCTTCATTCCCGGCGCGCCGCCGGCGACGCAGAACGGCCTGCTCTTCCTCTGGCCAGGCATGAGTAACGGCACGGGCGACCTCGTGCAGACCACGGTTGAGCAGTGGAACAACGGCAACTCGTGGTGCGGCGCTACGTCGAGCCAGTGGTGCATCCGCGCCTCCCTCTTCGGCAGCTTCGGCCAGTTGGACGGCACTGCCTCGCCCATCAGCGGCGACACCAAGGTCCGCATCGAGTACAACCTCATGAGCGATGGCACCACCTGGGAGCAGTGAGTTTCCATCCATCAAAACAAAAAGAAAAGGTTGGCGGATGCTGACACTTTCAACAGGAAGGTCACTGATGCCAGCACCGGCAAGAGCCTCTCGTACTTCAAGCATGACTCTGGCCCATATATGAGGGGCTACGGCACGGGAACTGAGTGCGACAACAGCTGCACGGGCACTGTCTCGGAGCAGCAGTACCTCGGAACGACCATCACGCTCGCCTCGGCTGATACCAGCTTCGGCAACACCATCGGCAGCTCGCAGGGCGCCACCTACACCGGCCTCAAATCCAACCAGGGCGGCAAGGTCTGGTCCATCGACAAGATTCACGTCCCAGCCATGTAAAAGCAAGTCGACTCAAACAATCTTCTTCAGATGATTATGGTCATGAGGATGGGACGGTTCCTTCCTTGTACATAGCGGCGGCACCTTGACCCTTTGAGTGTAGATACGTTAGGAAATCAAATGTACAAATCTGATGCAAGTGTTTGCGAGATTGCATCCGGTAGTTAATAACAGCAGTCAGATAATTTTCTGGAGCTGGTAGCAAAGACGCCTCGCTCCAACATTCATTGACGGATTGCCTGGAGAGCGCATAAGAGCCTTTTCGATCCTGGGAGCTGAGAAAAGCCAGACATCAATACCGCGCTCTTTGTTTTTCTTTTTTTTTTTTGAAAATCCTGAAGTAGCTTTATGCGGCTGTTATCTGTGAACGTTAAGGTGCGGGAGCCAGGCTAGGTAGCTCGAGGGCCGGTGCGTGGTGCCCGCTGAACAAGCTTCTCCAGCAACGGGGTTTATTGGATAGATGCATAACTCAAAATGTTTCGAAAACGAAATATCTAGCCAAGATCCCACAAGCTTTTGCAGGCTTGGAAAATATCAGAGAAGACATCGGATCCGCGTTCATGATCCGGGGGGGTTTCGGGTTCTCCTGCCTGCGTGAATCGAGGTGGGAAGATGGCGCGATGTGAAGCGACATGTCCGAGCCTAAGGGGCCTCGACCTCGCTAAAATCCACCACTCGCATGATCTCCAGCAGGGGGCAACCCATGTCTCAATCACAGGCGCCCTGAGACGGGGCATACTTTCCAGACGCTAACCATATCTCCGCGCGCTACCCCTCACCTCGCCCCTTCTCAGCGCCCCCGACTCACCAATACGCATTTGAGCCGTGAGAAGGGCCGCTACCGAACTATGCTATACGAGATGGAGGGCAGCTCAGCGCTCCGGTTGCCCGCCAGGTAATAGAGCCCATGAAGTAGGGTGTTTATGCGTGCGGACCTCGCGCTACCGGGCCGCAAACGCATAAGCGCAGGTTTCGACACTTGGAGAGCTGCGCTACCGGGAGATGCCCAGATCCGTTTCTGTACGTGTAACAAACGGCTCTAAGCTGGCCAGCCTCGCGTGACGGTCGGCAATCTGGAAAAATGAGGACCAAGCACGTCCGCATCAACAAGCGTGGCCGGCCCGCCTCCCGAGTCACGGCCGTGCTTAAGCATGTGTCAATCGCATTGTCCGGCAACCACCATTGCTTTAATCCGCTTGATGTGAGGTCTTCGAGCCTCGAAGCACCGCGCGCTACAGCTGGTCGTAATTGGCAATCAGTATTCATATCATGTTACATCGTGGGCTCAAGCCCTCTCTCCCTCCCTAGAAATCTACTCAAGCTACCAAATCCGGCAGAACTGAGATCATGAAGGTAGCAGCTTCAGAAATGCTGCAGGCCATCGCCCACGGCCCGAGATCCCGTGAGAAATACGAATACATGACGCTGACCAAGCAGTCTCCAATGCTCGTGCTGCAATATTTCAGCTTTGTCATCAACGTCTGCTTCTTGCTCCTCCAACACCGCTGGTGCGGCTGCAATTACGAACTCGAGCCCTGGGTGATGCTTCACATTTATTGAGACATCGGTTTAGTCTCGCTATGATACTAGTGTATCTGAGAAGAATTTTGAGCTGACGTCAGACCAAGATTGGTTCTTGTGGAACAAAAGCACAAGGCCCCCGACTCAATCTGGCAAAGCATTTTCTTGTTATGGGCTGCATCAAACCGAGAATCCTCATTGTGTGCATCTCCAAACTTTCACAGCAGTGTTTATTTGATCAGTCTACTATCATCAGAGTGGATATTATCATCGATTTAAACTGCGTAAAGTACGCCTTAATGATTGAATGTTGTTTTTAGAACGCTAGTTCTCTGAAGGATTCTTGCTCAATTTCCTGGTCAGGAGGCCTGAGCCTAGCTGCAACCGTAGTTACCCATGCAATCATTTCATGGGACCAGTCGACGCACTACAGTCATCATTCGCCGACATTTACACGAGCTGAATGTAATGAACGAGGACTTCTGTCCGTCAGCAAATGCAAGTCAGGAACCCACGACTCCTTTCGGCCAAGTTCCATTGATTTTCCAGAAGATTTGGTTCGGGGTGTCGTACTAAGTATGTAATGCACCGCTGTTAGAACAAAGGAAATCACCTTGGTCGGCCGAGAAAGTCGCACAAATGAACATCACTCATACGATTCTTGTGTCACAAGTCAAACAGGAATACTTCCTCCTGTTCGTGTAGCACGTCCCTTCTTCAGATGCTCTCACGTGCATTCTGGACCATCACTGTATAAATACATGACTCCTCGAAGTATGGAATCTTCAGTTAGACCCCAAAACGCTTCACAATCATTTTCCAATCAACTGCTCGAGATGGCGCTCTTCAAGACATTCATCCCGTTCATACTTGCCCTCGTGCATCACTGCTATTCTGCACCAGCGCCGGACAATGGTGCAAGCCTCGTAAACCGCCAGACACAGTGCATTTGGGGTCCCAGCTCCACCCGGTACGTTTGAAGGACCAGATCATGTCAATTGAGAAATATCTTGATGGACGCTTACCTTCTTAGCCTCGTTGGCGATGGAGACCCGCAAACAGCGCACTTCTACAAACAGCTTTCCGAGGTTCTCAGCTGCGGCGCAGCCGATACGTGCACCACTTCGCATTCCATCACAAAATCTGTAAGAGTCTACTGGACTTCCGACGATTGAGAACACCGCTAAGCGTGACTTCCTCAAGTTCACCATTTCTTTCACCGCCGACATCACGCCGGCCAGCTGGATCTCCGGCGGCTTCTCGGTGGAGAAGAGCATCGAGACGGGGGATGATTACCAGTGCCAGGTCAGCACTGGCGAAAGCGTTTGCGTCTGGTACGACATAGCACACACGGGGTACACAGTTGAGGACTGGTCCACCAACACATGCACTGGCGGCCACAAGGATGCCGGTCCTTACGTTATCTGGAGTCCGAATGAGAACAATAGTGGAGGTGGGTTCTATTGCGTTACGGGAGATGCCTGCCGCACACAAGGTGAAGGTTATTGGGGCTAGGAAAAGTGCAAATGTCACGATTTAGCTCAGGGGCACAGGCCCAAAGATCTGCACATTGCATACGAGGAGCATGCGGTCAACCACTGCGATTTCACCTGCCCATGTCAAGCAGCGGTTTTCACGGTCCACTACGTTAATAAGTGGATTCGCCGCTAAAGGACACGAAGAAATACAGAATTTCTATATTACTAAGCGTGTACACTACTTTCCTACCTTTGCATGCGGATACTCCCAAGTGAAAATGAAAACAATAACACTACATCTTTTTAAATTATTGGGTGCCTTTGCTGTCTTTAAGGGAAGGATCTGCGCCGTGGAGGAGCGCTAATCCCATTCTCCACCGCATAGTGCAACAGTATAGACTCATCACACCCGTAGCACTGTGGAAGTAGCTTCTCAAATGCGGATCACACATCGTGGATTTTGGTGGTTGCACCATCGCCACATAGTGACTAGGCTAATGGCAGCCTGCTTTTAAGAACAGTGCTGTGAAGCTTCTTGCTCAGCTTTTCTAAGATTTTCTGATGAGAAAGATAGCTTAACTCCCAATGCTACGTATAGAATAATTTAAACAACTTCCAAACAAGGTATTGATTGTCGTTGTGTAACTACTCAAGGTATTCAGCCCTTCGGATTCTCCAGATCGTTTGATTGGAGTGGTGGATGTCTGCCCAGCAGCGCAAAGTGTTTGTTATGAAAAAGCGCTAATGCTCACTATTTTCAAAAAAAAAAATTGCCTGTTCGCTACCATTTTACATGTGCATTGCGTCTTGGACGATTCCACGCCCATGAAATGCAGACAAGACTGTGGTATACGTTATGCCATGTCCGAATGCTACATCATTCGCTCTAGGCAGCACTTGACGCAATACTTGGGTGAGCTTCGCGAAACGACTATCTGAATAGCGAATGAGAGCAAAGCGCACCGCCGAGTACAGTATCCACTTTCGAGGTTATGAGCCCTGCACTGCCTTGTCAAAACACGGCGCCGAGAACTATGAGCAACGGATGTACGCGGCTGCTCATCCGGCCGCGTATTGAACCGCCCCGTGCCACCTTGGCATGCATGCGGCGCAGCTAGCAAGTGGCACAGTCCAACCACATATTGGTGCCCTGGCCGTCACGCCACCGAGTACTTCTACGAGCTGCGCCAAAAGAACCCGGCTTTTTCATACACAGAATCTCCTTTGCTCACACTTTCGAGATTGCCTGAAATTTCCCAATGGCTCTTGTTTTGATTCTCCTCCTTTTCGGGCCAGCGACTGCCTTGTTTCTCTCCACAGTTCTCGCGCTCCTCAGAAACCACGCGATCGCGCGTCAAATCGGACTCCCCATCATAATTGTTCCCATCAGCCCCGAAAATCCGATTTGGATGATGCTGGCCCGCCATATCGTTCCCTGGCTGAAATACATGCCCTTCGTCAACGGCAATTTCAGCAAGTTCGCCCACGTTGGCTGGGAATGGGAGTTGAAGTACAAAGCATACCACGATCTTGGCGATGCTATTCTGATGGTGTCTCCCGGGAAGAATTGGATCTATGTCTGCAACGCGGAAACAATCTACGACGTGATTCAACACGAGCGCCGCCATGATTTCGAGAGACCGGTGGAGCTATTGGGTAAGTCTATAAAACGAAAGACAGCTGTGGGCAGCGGCTGATATCTTCACAGCCGTGCTAGACGTGTTTGGAGCCAACATTTCTACCGTCTATGGTCCGGATTGGCAGCGTCAGCGCAAGGTTACCGCCACCGCGTTCACGGAGAAAACCAACAGACTGGTCTGGGACGAAGCCCTCCAACAAGCACGGCAGATGCTTGCCTTCTGGGAGCGCTCCGGCGAAGTAAGAAGCACCGCCACGGACTCTCGGACGCTTGCACTTGATGTCTTGGTAAGAGCGGGCTTTGGAAAATCTTTCCCCTTCCAGGGAGCTACGCAGAAACCGGAGGCAGGCCCGCTTTCTTACAGAGATTCTCTGGCCAACATCCTGGAGAATGCAGTCTTAATCCTCGCATTACATCCGGACTTTATTTCACGCATCAGCTATCCTCGGAATCTGGCACGTATTGGTCAGGCAATTGTGTCTTTCAAGCAGTACATGATCCAGGACTATGAAGACGAGCGGAAGGCAATCGAGGAAAACCGAGCCACCGGAGAGAACCTGATGACCAATCTAGTCAGGGCATCCATTGAAGAGACTATCGACGACTCAACCCAGCGAAAGACCGGTTTGACGCGCGAGGAAGTTTTTGGGAACATGTTTGTGTTCAATTTCGCAGGACACGACACCACCGCTCATTCGCTCAACTTTACATTCTATCTCCTCGCCGCGCACCCATGGGTTCAGGAATGGATGTATGAGGAGATTAACCACATCTTCCAGGACAACGACGTCACTTCTTGGAGCTACGAAGCTTTCCCCAGGCTTAATAGATGTCTAGCTGTCCTAGTACGTGTTTTGGATGTTCGTTTCCCCGTAATGGCGTCGAAGGCTAACAGCGGGATAGTACGAGACCGTGCGATTATACAACCCTTTACTGAGCATTGTCAAAGGCACCCAGGATAATACAACCGACCTGACGATCGACAACAGGTCCTACACGGTTCCTCCAAACACTCGCGTCATCCTCAATCTCAACGCCGTCCACACCCATCCTCGGTATTGGGGAGATGACAGTTTGGAGTGGAAGCCGTCTCGATGGATCTTGACTGCCGAAGGAGACGGCGCATCCATCGACAGGGAATATATTCTTACACCACCGCGCGGTGCTTTCATGGCTTGGTCCGAAGGTAACAGGGCATGTCCTGGAAAGAAGTTCGCGCAGGTGGAGCATGCTGCTGTCATGGCAGCGCTTTTCCGCAGTCATCGCGTGGACCCTGTGGAACTGGCTGGTGAGGATGCGGAGCAGGCGAGGAAGAGGACGACTGATTGCATTGCCGACAGCGGAATGGTGCTTTTGTTCCAAATGCTTAGACCACAGGACGTAGCCCTTACCTGGTCAAGGAGGTGAATGCTGGGATGACTGCCTCCGCAAAATTCGAGGGTCTGTGATCTATTGAATTACCAAAGAATGAAGGTCACGTTCAAACCGCCTTAAAGCAGTCTATGTATACGGGCATGTAATCTATCTAGCTAATATGTCAACTTCTAATTAGAATCCCAGCGTCCGGGCTTAGAACTGTCCGAGCCTCGATCGAGACATTTGACGGCCGCACTTTTACATTGCCATCCCATTTGAATTCGTAGTTCCTGATTAGACGACCGAGCACAAGCTTCGCCTTTCTAACCGCGTAGAATCTACCGGGGCAGACATGCGCGCCATAACCGAACTTGTATTTCATGAAATGTTAACTGTTACTCGTCATTTTCCGTGAAAGATAGAGCAGGTAGCTTTCTTGCTGGAGGAACGTTTTATCCGCGGATGAGGCGGATTGGGATCGCACAAAGTTAGACTGACCCCAATTTCTCGCGAAGCGGAACCCATCGAATTTCTCGAGATCGGCGTAGTTGGCAGGGTCTATATGGATAGCCATCGAGGGGAATACGATCCTGCTGTTGGCAGGTAAAGTGAAGCCATCGTGGAAGGCGAACTGCTTGTCCATGACCGTCCTCGCGTAAGTCACTGCAGATAAACCCACCAATGTTAGCAGAACACTCCGAGGCGGGTTTCGGAGAGTGTCGATATGCACATGAGCCCGCGGGTGCATACGCATTGTCTCTTTCAAGAAGCCGTCTACATGGCCAAACACCGCGGTAGACCGGCGCGAGATGGCTAGGAGAGAGCGTGAGATGGATGCAGCGAGCTAATCATTCTCCAGAACGTACAAAGAAATCAACCATAGCGTTGACGTCGACCAATGTAGGACGGACGCTTTGATTTCCTACGAGACGGTCCATCACAACGGCGCTGTTACCACGGAGCTGTCTCGGTTCTAAAAGCTGGTGACCTTTTTTCAACAGGCCGAGTATTCCATCTTCTTCTCTTTGAACCTCCTCAACGTGGTTCAAGACAGCGTCTTTACTCTTGGCGTCATGCTTATGTGCTACCTCGACGTCTTCCAAATTTCACGAAATCAGCAAAAGGTTGCTATGTTCGTTACGCTTCTGAACTACCTGGCTCAGCTGCAAGCACCTTTAACTATTATTCCGCTTCTACGATGTGGATAGTGGTTGTATCACTATCGCGGTAAAGATGTCCGGGATGTCACATTGAAAAGCTTTAGAAGTTTATCGGGATTGTCCCGCAGGACACAGTACTCTTCAATGACACCCTCATGTACAACCTCCTGTACTCGAAGCCCGATGCTACAGTCGAGGAGGTACATACGGCTTGTAAGGCGGCGAGTATACAAAGCAAGATTATGGGGTTTCCGCAGCGATACGATACCCTGGTGGGTGGAAGAGGCCTGAAGCTGCCTAGTGGGGAAAAACAAAGAGTAAGAAAAGCGTTATCGTTCCAGAATCCGGCGAACCGAGACCATATAGATAGCGATAGCGAGAACATTCCTGCGGGCACCACGGATTCTGTTGCTCGATGAAGCGACAGCTTCTCTGGACTCACAAACAGAGCTTCAAATCAGAGCGCCCTGGGAAATGTATCGAGATGGCGCACAACAATCACGACTGCGTAAGGAGTCTCTCACAGCACGGGAACAAGAATTTCAACTGACCCGTTTTAGCCGCCGTCTGTCTACGATTACAAAGTCTGATCAGATAATTAATTGTCTTCCGCCAAGGAGAGATTGTTGAGAGAGGTACACATAATCAGATTCTCGCTCTGAATGGAGTTTACAGCCAAATGTGGAGCAAAATTGGATTCGAGTGTTCTAGTTAGAAATTTTGTTTCACCAGTTCTTCACTGAGGGCCCACAGCCTCTCAGCCACCTTGGGGTCAGTTGCCCACGGCTCGGCCTCCTCGAGCTGGCAATCGCTCAGGTAGTATCCCTTGAAGTCTGCCGGACGTGGTTAGCCGCTAAATTATCCCCACATTTTTAAAATCAACGCATACATACCGTCCAAATTGGGATCGAAAGCAGCAACCAAAGTAGTAGAGGCGCCTTCTCTAATACTCGGCTTCGGGTTTAGTTTCGGCATCATCTCGTAAAAGGCTTCCAGTATCTCTGGGGAGATATCCCTCCCCATTTCAGTCACGATGGCTATAACCCAGGGTAAGCGAATTGCAAGTCATAGGCACTGATTTCCATGGCTTACTTCCAGGGTGGACGCTGTACGAGACGATACCCTTGGCATTCAGCCTCTTGTTCAGCTCGACAGTAAACAAGACATTGGCCGTCTTGCTCTGATTGTACGCTTGAAAGCCGACGTAGCCGTCGACCGGCTTCGACAGGACCGGGGGAAAGGCACTAAGGCGATCGGACTGCTCCTCGGGGGGCACAGGCTTGCCCTCGGTATTATAGTCATGGAATCGGAAGGGAGAAAAGCGGTGACCTATGCTTGAGAGGTTGATAATGCGCGTCATTCCGGGTTGCTGCGACGCTTCGGCGCCAGCGACGAGATGGTCTAGGAGCAGGTTGGTGAGCAGGAAGGGGCCGATGTGGTTACCTGCGAGCTGGCTCTCGATACCCTCAGGCGAGGTTTGCCGCTTATACACAGTAAAGCCGGCGTTGTTAATTAGGACATCAATATGTGGCGTAAGGGCCTTGATCTCGTCCGCGGCCTGCCGCACCGACGCCTGGGAGACTAGGTCTACGAGGACCGACTTGACGTTTGCGTTGGGCTTGATCGACGTAATACTGGTGATCACCTCGTCGATCCTGGACTGCGTGCGGGATACGAGGATGAGCAGCGCTGGGTCGTGTTTAGCGATGGATAGTGCAGTCTCCCCGCCGAGACCGTTTCTGGCGACTCCGGTTATAACCACTAGCAACGATCATTACGGATTGTTTCGCGGCGTGGACTAGCGGGGTTTCCATATACCGGTGCGGCCTTTGATCCGGCTGCTGAAGGCATCAACTACCTCTGTAGCCTTGGTGTTTGGTCCGAAATCGACTCGAGACGTCATGTTGATAGAGTTGTAGCGGAGAAAGTGCTGTTACCTAACCTATCGAGATGTAGATGATGGATAGCTATGTATACCTTATGTCGATAGACATGTCTGATTACATAGCTTACCCTGTCCGTGGCTTTGCTTCCTCGGCTTAATTTTCGTTGTTTATTAATTCACCGGCATCGTAAGCATTCCGAATATCCGGTGTTCTTGCCAAGTCAGGCGCGGATTTCAAAGCAGCTCATATCAGTACTAGACCCTAACGGACACCAGCTTCATGCCTGCCCGGGCAGGGCCGTAAGGTTAGGCGGCCCGCGCGGGAAATCCGGCCACTAGCGACTGTAGTGCGCACGGGCGGCGGTCAGGCACAACTTCAAGCCTCTATGGGAGCAGCATTCGTGAGGCGCTCGGAAGGTGAGCGATGGCATAAGGTAAGGAATTACGTAGGGGGAATCGCGAATTCGAGAAATGGGAAACGGGCACGATGTGCAGAATGAAAGAATTGTGGCTAGACTGCCCAAACACCACGACTCAAGAAAGGACTACCATGGACGTTGCCAGTACTAACTCCATACAAGCTCCCAGGCCTAAAACTGGAGCTATTCTACGGCTGGTTGTTGCCTATGATGCGATTGGTTAGTGTTGCTTCACCGCCAGATATCTCGGCGACGTGCATCGCCATCCGCGATCTTCCATCACTACGATCATAGCAATGGGCTGCAAAAGACACTAAGGGCTTTTCCCTCGATGTGCCCTCGTATTTTTCTACCGGCGCGGCCGCTATTACTTTCGATACCCACCGTGTGACTCCCGCGGGTAGCACGATCCCTATGGTAGACGGTGCGCCGCCGCTCGTGGCTTCGCGGTCTAAAACCTACATACGCCGCGTGAGCAGTACGGATGTTAGTGGAGACGTTGTCGTCAATGCAGCCGAGCCGGGGAGAAGCAGTAGATGATGCTACGGTGAGCAAGGTGTGTAAGTTTGGGAAATGTGGCAACGCGGACGTAAGGTAGCTCATGCTCAAGCTCAGACTTTCCACCGGGTGATGTTGAGTTAACGTGCTATTAGAAGATTATTAATCCTTTAGAAATCATGACCTACGTTGAAGCTACGCTGGCAAAAGATACCGCTCACCTCATCATGACCCTGAAGCCTGCTTATTATTTAACCCGTATGTGACTATTCGTGAGGCAGCCCACGACTATAAAGTGTTGTTTGCCGCCGCTCCAGCGGTCCATATCTTTTCTCCTCGCCTGCATTCTTCCGCAAGATCAAAAGACGTCTTCTTCCCTCACCATGGCCTTCTCTCCCACCCTCACCGAAAATACCTTCACCCACGCGGACAATAAACACACGACATTCTACTGGTCTGCTGGACCTCCCTCCGGACCGCTCCTCATCTTCGTCCACGGTTGGCCAGCTAACGGCGAGACGTGGAAGCCGCAGCTCCTCGCGCTTGCCGCACTCGGCTTCCACACTATCGCCCCAGACTGTCGGGGCTACGGGCGGTCTAGCGCGCCGCCCGTCGGGAAAGGTGGCGTACGTGGCTACGCGCTCGAGCAGCACGTTGGAGACCTGCGGGCACTGCTTGCTCATCTCGACCGCGATCGCGCCGTCTGGGTCGGACATGACTGGGGTGCCGCCCTCGTGTGGGGCCTCGCCGCGCACCACCCGGAAGCCTGTGTTGGCGTTATCACTATGGTCGTGCCATATCGTACGCTCGATGTCGGCCTGCGGAAGTCCTTACATCTGGTCAATCGCGAGCTGTATCCGCCGGACAAGTTACCGTATGCGCAGTTCGGCTATCAGGCTTTCCATGAGCAACAACCAGAGAGAGCCGCGAGGCTGCTCGAGGCGGACGTAGCAGGATCGGTAAAGTGGGTTTATGCGCCTGGAGATCCGGCCGAGTTCGGAAAGCAGTCCTTTGCGGCATTCATACTTGAGAGTAATGGGTGGTTTGGGAAGGGCGTAGAGAGCGCGCCGGAGGTCAAGTTGGAAGACACGGTGCTCGCGCACGACAAGGGGTTATTCGAAAGACTTGTGGAGGGCTTCGAGAAGAATGGCTTCGAGGGCCCAAATGCGTACTACCTCAACCACGACGTCAACGAGGTGTACTCGGAGAACGTGCCAAATGGAGGCTACCTGGACTTTCCCGTCTTGTTTGTGGAGGCGAAGTGGGATACTATCGCTGATACGGCGATTTCGAGAATGACCGAGCCGATGAAGAAGTACGTGAAGAATCTCACGCAGGTAAGCATTGACTCTGGTCACTGGGTTGGACTCGAAAAGCCGGAGGAGGTCAACCTGGCCATTATAGAATGGCTTAGAACAAAGCTACCTTCCTATTATCCTAGCCATTGACGTAGGGTTGATCGGAAGGGAACGGGGATCGCGCTCCATGTGCTTGATGCTAGATAGTACAACGATTGATTGTATCCAACAGCGTGCTAGTAAGCCTTGTTGACGTTGGATTGATTGTTAAGCAATATTGAATTGTTAACCACTCCGCGAACCCCGATCATTGCTACACTGTTGTCAATTTGTTGATGTAATCACAACAGAACTCCATAATCCAGCTCTACTCGGACTCCGGCCCAGAGGCGCAATTGTAAATTGTATCCTCATCAGATGAAACGGCGTCGGAGCCAGCCATATCCGGCCCATGACTCACGCTGGGGAGAATCCTTGACCCAGTTGGCGTTTCACTCGAGAAAAATGGGTGCCGCGCGCTCAGCGGCTTTCCTTCGCAGATATACCCCATCGGAGTTTGCGTGAACTCTTGGCCTTTCCGCCTTGCCACCAACCACTCATGCAGAAAGGCGAGCAATTCCGAATTTCCTGACGAGAGCACCGTCGTCTGTTGTCTGAGGGCCCCTTCTTCCGGCGCCCCGCGATACCCCGGCCCACCGTGCTGGAAGCCTGGGCCGATGCCGAGAAGCTTGGTCAAGTCGATGTATTCATCGAAATGAAAGTATAAGCGCCCAGCAAACAGGCCTAGCTGGGTAGCAAGCCACTGAGGTGGCTGATAGGCAGCTGGCATGCTGGGTATGGCGCAAAAGTTGAACTTGCTGAAATGCAGCATCCGGCGAGTTATCGGTGCAGCATACGTCAACAGGTGCGTCATCGGGGTCTTAAAGCCACGCTTTCGCGGTATCAGGTCCTCGGCCTCTTCGGGAGTCACTACCAAGGCGATTTGCGTCTGCGTACTCCAGAGAAGCCAGTTGACAGGGCGCTGGATGCATACTCGTGTCAGCAATTACTCGAAGTTTTTGACACTGTAGCAAGAAAAGGGAAAAAGGCTCTTACCATGAAAGTGTCATCAGGTTCTTTCAGCTCGACTGTTCGGGAAAACTCTTTTGAAACAAAGATTTGTTGGCAGAACAACGCAGCGTCAGAATGATTTTTCTGGCTCATCGCCGTACGCCTGAAGGCATCCGCAAGTGATTCGTACCCATTTTGATCATGTCTCAGTTCTCCCGTCTTTTCGAAGTGGACGATATCTTGGTGAAGGCCATCGTACGGAAGCGCCCTGTAGTGGGTTGGCTTCTGAACCTTTCGGACCGCCTCGACTTCGTGCGCCACCTCTCTCTCCTGTTCGACTTCTTGCAGAGCTGTGCTGCTCACATAGCTAACCGCTCGATTGCCAAAACTGAAGCCAAGATCTTTCAGCCGTGTCAGCTGGGCAGCTATGGCCTGCGATGGCTGTGCCAAAACCGTAGGTACAGCTTTGGCGCATCGCCTCGGCTGGTACATATCCTGGAGTGTGTGGTTTTCGACATGGCGAATTTTTTTGACGAACGCTTTTCGGTGTTTCTTATTGGTGAGGTTGTCCAAAAGCCCCCGAGATACTTCAAACTGGTGGCAGAAATCGATGCCTTGGGAGTGGTATAGCGGCTGTAGCTGCTCGATTCCGCGACACGTTTGCTCCAGCAGCCACCGCACAATATCGCGTGAGTCAGGATGACGCTCACGTTCCCCGCCGCGATGATCAAGAATGCTTTGGTTCACCTCTGGTGGGTCGAAAAAGACTACCGACTGTATCGTCCCCAGCTGTCTCAATCGCATCGCAGCTGGGAGAGGAAATCAACGATAGCACATTAGACACGTGAGAAATCGGAGCAAAACTCATATCTTGAACGGTGTGATCTTTCGTCTGGCCCATGCCGAGTGTCAAGGCACCCTTGGCGCTTCGAGGTAGCTTGAGGTCTGTTCCGCGGGTGTGTGCCTCGTCCAGGTATACGAGGCATTCGCTGAGGTCGCTCACCATCGAGGAGGCTAGAAGTGGAACTTGCATTCCGCTTCGATAGAGAATGAAAGGCTTGTTCTCTGAGTTGAAGTACAATGCGGCCTTTGCTGAGTGCTCAATGCGCATCCAGGTCTTCACCAAAGTTAGGTTGTCCATCTCTAGGATTTGTGCGCCAGCGTCAACGAGCACGCGGATTTCCAGTTCCTGCATCTTTCGCAGCAGAGCTTCTTCGGAAAGGCGTTTGCCACCACGGGCTGCGAGGACGTATCCACGATTTCGTGGCTGCAACAGGTAAGTCAGTACATCGGCGTTGGTGTGTACAAGGCTGGCTAGATCATGTTGCTCGATGGTCAGTGGTAGCAGGTATCGATTGTCGTTTGTACCACTGAATCCTGTTGTCAACGGAAAGTGTCTGCTTCTTGAAGGTGGGGTGGTGTCGAGCGCACGATGCCCGTAGAGCGGAATATCCCATCCCGAGGCAAGAATCTGAGTTTGAAAGTGTCTGGCGTGAACGGGGAATACGAAGTGGTTCAGGAAGCAGTCGATAACGGAAATGTTGTACCGTAGGTATGTCCACAGCTCATGCATCTGTAGCTCATCATCGACGTTCAGCACACTCCATTCCTGCAGGTGGCATGGTAGTGTCTTCGAACTTCCCGCCCAATGGCCATACTCCCCCGCCGGGTCGTCAGCCTGGAGGATATGGATGATGCATTTTTGGAGTTGCGCGGTGGTTAGTCCCGCAAAGTAAAAGGACAGACAGGTAAGCAGAATTGACACATCGGGATGCCCCCATTCGGCCTGGTCTGACGGGACACCTTTAGAGTGGTACGGCACAGAGACCGGGTCGCGCAGGGGATGCAGGCCGTACTGTACGTTCCAACGCTTCTTCAAGGCCAGGATCAGTATATCGTGTGCCAGCAGCCCTCTCAACAAGTACAAAGTCTTCCTTGAAGAGATTTCCTCCGCAAACATAGACTGAATGCGCCTCTCGTCGTCTTGTTCAGGCTGGATATCTCCTATGAAGCGCCTCACGACGTTGCAGTCCTCTTGTGAGTAGCTCGCGAGAGATATGAGCCTGGTTTTGCCGCGTGCAATGTGGTCCACTATCCACGTGACTAGAGCGTTTTCTGCATCAGAGCGCAAAAAGAAAACCCAAGGAAAGCCTCCATTACCTCTCTGCACGATTTCGAGGCTACAGGGAAAGTCCACTGTCAGACCATGAAGATGGCTCCGCACGAGCTCGAGCAGTGTTTGCGCCGTTTGCCACCGGGACGGATGGCCGTCTAGGCTCTGCTGAGGTCCAGATGGATATATCAACTGGGTCTTTGGTGCCAAGGTGAAGTCGCACTCATTGAGGATATCGCGGCCTACTTTTTTCATCCATTCCTGTGCAGCCATCATGTGCCTAGCTTCCTTGGTATTCTTGTCCAACAGCCGCTGCGTGGTACTCAGCTTGAACGACAGAATCGTTTCCGGCAGTGTGATCATGATCCCACAGGTAGACATGATGTCCTGGTGGATATTGGTGAATGTGTCGACGTACTCGAGCGTTGTTGGAGTTCGGCGGGAGAATGGAACGCTCCTAACCTCGCGCCCAAGCAGATTCCCCACCCGTGCTTGCAGGACCTGCGCCGTCTGCACGAGTAGTGCTCTTGGGACGATGATTCGTACGAGCCGTTGTGTATCAGCCAGAACGGAGGCAATCATAGGCAAGATGCACGACGTTTTTCCTTGACCCATGTTCATTTGTAGGACTGAATTGCCGCCGGAAGGTGGGGACATTGTTGAAATCGCCACGTCAATCTGATGAGGTCTTATCAGAAAGTTGCCGTCGATTTCAATAAGGAGCCAGTCCGGATACTGTGAAGGGCTCCAAACGTCGTGTCCCGGGTTCCCGGCTTCCTCGGCTGCGGCCTTGTCGTTTCCCCGCATCCGTGCGTCGTGTATCCTCAGTTGCTGCTGTAAGTCTGTGATTGACCGGTGTCGAACTGGCAAAAGTACGACGCCGCACTGTTACCAGTGCGTGCTAATAGGCTTTATATTGTCTGACAACCGGCCATACTCAACAAGAGCGTCTTTCATACCAGCTCCAAATGCAACCTTAGCCGTCGTTCGGAGCCGTTCCAGAAGCGTTACCGGGCTGATGCATGGCCACACTCCACCCTCTTTGAGCCAAGCAACACGACTATCACTCGAGTCGAGAGCTCTGGAAATGAGTTCTAAATTTGCCAGAACGGACGTTTCCGCAGATTCGACATATTCATCTTCATGAAACAGAGGGATTTGAGCCGTTTTTTGGGCGGTGGAGGGTCTCCGAACAGCCTCGAGTGCTTCCAAGCTTCGGTTGAGATCTTTCCCGTACAGTTCCCGCACTACTGACCCCGAAGAAGCCATTTCTGCTATGATACTTCTCAGTTGCTGTATTTCTGGTGTTGGAGCATGACGGTCGTCGGTGTCATGGGCCAGGCTCGCCAGCTCAGATAGACTGTTTTCAAGCGTTGATCTCCCCGGTTTTCTCGTTCCCAATACGCCGCCGTTTCCCAGCTGTAGCATCACGTGCGATTTTCTCAAGAGGTCGTCAAGGCATGGTACGTCCCTTTCGCGACGGCTTTGTAGACCCGCGTCATCATCAGTGGTGACAAAGTCCGCGAGGTGCGTGTGCTTTCCAGGGCAAAGTCGATTCAGGATACCCTGCACGCAGCTGACCCATGTAGAGAGCTTTGCGTTGCGTTGAAGGCGCGTCCACTCCTCTTTGACGATATCCATGGCCGCGGGTATGTTCTCGATAGAGACCATTTCTCCCATCGCTTCGCCTAACGAGGGTAACTGATGTGGGAAATGCGACGCAAGAAAGCTGGCGAAATCCTGGCAATGGGCAGCAACGTGCTGCTGGTGTGCTCCTACCGCAGCCGCGTCCCAGTTGTCATCGGGCATGAGGAAGGGGCTTATGAGCTGTAGCAAGCGAGCTGCGGACGGTGCCTCGTGGGGTATGAATCCACTGTACGACGACCATGGTGGGAGCTTCTGCTTTTTGAGGTCATCCAGGATCGCGAAGGAAATCAGTACCCGGACGATATCCATATCACCGGCCTGCTGAAATGCGAGAGCCCCTAGTCCAAAGCAGAGCACATATTTATCCGCGACGGAAGCCTTGCGGCAGAAGCTGAGCCAGGACCCCCACTCCGTTGCAACTTCAGCACCGAGAAGGCTGGTCAACAACAAGAACCCATTGGCAGATTCTCCGCGCATTTGAAATACTGGCCAGCCTTGCAGTAGGCCGGTGAGGTTCGGTTTCGTGGGGAACTCTGCTTTCCATGTGTTGATGAGCGTGGTGCTTTCCAGGACGCTGGCGCGCCTCCCACTATGCGTCTGGCAAGCGCGCGAACGGTACAAAACATCCCAACCTTCGCTCAGCTCCACACTGTTCAGATCGATGCGCCCGAAATTGCTCCTTCGGGCGCTGCTTCTCTTCCGGAGATGGGGGCTGCCCATGTCCTCCAACGATAACGTCATCGGCTCCGCAGACCAAAACGCCGAGAGCTGCGTAGACTTGTTATGGATCGCCGCGACAGCCGAATGAAATGCCTCATGCTGCATGGCGGTGGGCAGCTGCTCGTCCCAGAAAACCTGCTGCATCGCCTTACTGCCAGGCGGGTAGTATATCCGCTTTGGAGTTAGCCTCGCCAGCAGGGTCAGATTCTGCGCCATCATTGGATTGAGCGGCATCCACGGCTGGATCTGTCCAGAGCGCAGACAGTGTAGGGCTTCTTCAGTGCCACTGCGGCGAGTAAGCGGATCCGGTACGATTGACGCCGTGTATGCGTGCAACAATGCTTTGAATAAGAGAAGGCGCGCTTCGGCCGGACATTTGAGGCGGCCAAGGACATTGTTGATTGTGAAGATGCCGTAGTTCCCGCAGTTTTCGGTGTGGATTGCTACGTGGATGCCCTGGCGCGTCCATGAGAGTGGGCCCAGAGCAACTAGGATCTTGCGCCGAGAAGGGTTCAGGCTGTCTCGAAGAACTATCTTGGACTCAAGCCCATACCACGTGCCTGCGTCTTGGTCGGGGTCCACTTCAGCTTGTAGCTCGCGGCAGTATAGCTGGCCGTTTTCATTAACGCTGAAGTTCAAGTCAAGTCGGCGCAGCTCTACCGACAAGCGTCCCTTTTTTGCCTCGGGCTGGAATACAGTCAAGCGGGCCCGATGCTCGAAGCCCTGGAAGATGTTGGCGACGTGGTTAAACAAAGCGCTGCCGGGATTAACCAGGAAGACTCTACGCCGGCGGGCCAGGCGACACCTTACATCAAGGCTCCAGTTGCTGTCCTTTTGGATCCAGATGTCGGGTTTCTGCCGAACTTCAACTACACCTGTCGTCAAATCCAACCAATGGATGCAGTTCTCCACCAGGGAAGCCGGGAGGTCAAGCTGCTCAAAGCTGCCGAATACGTCCCGAGGGATCAGCTGGAGAGTATGGCCACGATAGCGAGCGCGAATGACCAAGGACTTTCCGAGGATACCGAAATGGATCTGGTGCCCCTCTGGAGCGAAGTTCATCGTGTAGTCCATGCCAGGCATATAGGAGGGGTACGTGAAGATGTTCTGCTTGCCGAATAGCTCGTTCAGAATCCAGTTGTCGCGATACTCGGCTGGCAGCTGACTAAGTGGTTTGCCGTCAATGAAGAGGCCGCCATCAAGGGGGTCGTAATGCAAGACTTGCTGCCGCGCGATGCCGTGACGTCCCACCTTTAGCCTTATCAGCTGCCTTGATGGCGAGTTGATGAACTCAAGGTGCGAATATTGACGTTCCTCGTCGCCGGCAGCACTCGGCCAGACGTTATCTATGGCAGTTGTCAGGATGCCTAGATTACGCTCGATTGATGATCGCACAAGCTTGCTCATCCGGCTGCGTGATCGGATGTCTCGGAGCAGAGCTAGCCTCAACGAGGTGGACAGCGCAACAGGATTGCTTTCGAAATTTTCTTGCACTGCTATCGATGCCTCGATGAAGAAACGCAAAGCTTGCGGCTCCATGTTGTGCGACTGCGCCGTCTTCTCAATGCACCATGTGCAAGCTCTTCTGCAAAGGAGCGCTGCCCATAGCATTTGCCTGGACAACTTTCGTGAAGTTTCCCCGCTAATTGCTTCGCGTGTCTCGCTGCGCAGTCTGCCCATCCACTGATGTGCTATGCCCTGGGCTCTATGAAGAAGTCTCACGGCGCTTGTGCTGGCTGGCGCTGTCGCAAGTGATGTGAGCCGCAGCAGAAGCGTGATGAGCATGTCCATCATGTACGCCTCGCGCCAGTTGAAGGCGATAACATCAAGCCGTCGGGCGATTTGATCAAGCAGCCGCGCACAAAACTCTTGATCGTGGAAAATGCTGTGCACAGTCCGCAGCGGATTGTCTGGCTGAAAGGGCCCTGCGTGGACCGCCAGCTGGGTCACTATCAGGACGACTGCCTCGTTGCTGAAGTTGATATTCGAAGACCCGAGTTCGATCAGCATCGACGGCCACCTACACCATTTTCCAGTAAACAGGCTTCGAATCGCGGTGAACTCGAGTACGCTGAGGCCGCTGGGGCATTGTGTCTGCCCGGCCAGGACCTCGTTGGATGACGGACCCTCGCCACCGACGGAAAAGCCAGGCATCGCTTGAAGCTGCGCCAGTGGCGAGTCCTGGGGGATCACCCACTGGCACAGGTGTACGAATGAAGGCTTCGTCTTTTGTGCACACCAGCTTCTCGTCGTCGCATCCTGATATCGGTAGAACATCCCGTGCGGACGAAGAGCTTCATCGAGCTTCATTGGCAAGCGCCTCCGCTTGTAGTGGGACTTTAGGTGTGACTTGATCGCAGATGCCAGAGTGACTTTATCAGTCCGCCCTGTCCGGAATGGCGCAAGGCTACCATAGTCGCATAAGTCCCAGGTGGGCTCCGACGGGGGCTCCAAGCTCGGGTATCCGAGGCGGATGAGAATGCTCCAGACAGCGGCCCGGTAGGTTGCAAATATTGGAGGACACCTTAGCTCGAACACCACTGCTTTGCTTTGCCCTTCGTCTTTTGGTAGAAAGTCTTCGTGGATGTGCATCTTGAGCTTCTTTCTCTCTTGCTTCATCTTGCACTTCGTGCACTTGGGAAGTTGGTCCCTTTTCCGTTGGATAGGACCCCCGCACATGCACGGAGCTTCCGTAATCCGAAGCGTCAAACTCTCATATCTCTTGCTGAGTTTCTTCCACTCTTGTATTGTCTTATTTCTCGCAATTTCTTCCTCCTTCTTGATTTTCTGGAAAAGTTTTGACATCGAATTGGTTCGGTCACATTCATTGTAGTACCGGACTGCGAAGCAATGTGCGCTCGGAGTAGCGAAGATTGTGTTTGCACTGGATTCCGCCCGCTTCTCCCTGGACTGAATGTAGTCCTGTATGCCTTGCAGACGGCGCATATCATGCCCGGTGGGCAGCTGAAGGACATCCAATGCAGCTGCTGGTATGGCCGGTGTGTAGTCCCTGAGTAGCGGTATTGCTGCTGTTGCGCGCCTGTCCAATAGCATCCACATTTCCACAACGGTCAGAAGCCTGGAGCTTTGTAACTCAGGGAGGCCATCGTAGGCGGATCCAGCGTGATTAAGATAAGCCTCAATTGCATTTGAAACCATCAAGCATGTATTCCTGTCATCCGTTCCGTCCAGTTTAGCAGCAAAAATGCCATCATCTACTTCCTGTTCGATGCTGGTGAGGCGTGAATAGCAGCTGATGGTCTCTCTCACTGCCTGAGTACCACAACACAAGCTATGCGCATCTCGGGTCTTTCGAGCCTTGTCAGACAGGGACGGTTTGGCGAGGATAGAGTCCAGAATTACACCGCTCCTGGGAAGGGTTAATCGTAGGCTGTCACGACTAGCGCGGAGCGGGAGATGAGCTATGGGCCGCAGGAGGGCGCGTTTAGCACCATCCCATGTTTCATCGATATACTGCGTGGCGCTTTGAAGGGTGCTGTAGAACAGCGGCTCCAGATGTGGAAGCGTTTCGTTGTAGATGTTCGCGACGCTGGGAGCACAGGTCGTCCTGTCTGCGTGAAGTTTCGCTAAGCGTCGTGCAAGCTTCGCTCTGAGGTTGTGCAGGATATCCATTCCAACGCTTCCAACTGATGACCGTAGCAGTTGAGCAAGCACTACACAAAGAAGGATCTTGTAGCGTGCACGCCCGGGCTCGGGTCCGAACTTCGTGTTCAGGTGTCTGGCAAGACCCACGCGTAGTACTAGCCAGTAGGGAGTCCGCCGCCATGGGATCTCCGAGCCAGTGTCCCAGATCACATCATCGCGGATCCGCTTGTGCAGCAAAGGAGGCGAGAATCTGTGACCAAGGCCTTCGAGAATGCTGATGAGCAGTTGCGATATCATGGCAGGATCGGCTGGGTTTCGAGGTTCCATGATCTTCGCACCTGCTTTCGAAGTGTGTGAGGCAAAATCTTCAAACATCACACTGCTACATTGCTCGAGAAAGTCAGCCAAATTCTCCTGAAACAATTGATCCGTGAATATTTCCAGCGCAATGGTGGAGGCAGCGCCGGGGAATCTCCACTGCAGGGCGCCTTCAGCCGCCAAAACTTCCTGCGAAGGAGGAGATGCTTCGAATGCTTCGAACACCACAGCGAGATCATATGTCCTACAAGTGGCTGGAGTCAGCTCTACGCATATCGAAAATGGAGCATGGAATTGTGAAAAACAACCTTCTCAAGAGCAGTCCCGCATTCTGCTCCTTTACGTGTAAGATCAATGACTCGCCTGGCGCAAGTTGACGGAAATGCCTCAACAAAGAAGCTTTTTCGAGCCCTTCACCGCTGCTGTTGTTATTCAACTCTTTGGCCGCGATCAGTGTTTCTTTCACTTCCCCCCACTCTCTCGAATAGGTGTCTGGTAGAGTCCCTGCCAGATCCCCAGCAGCGTGGATAAGGCTACTGACCAGCTCCTCTTCGAGAGCGCGTGTATCAAATTCGGCCTTGCAAGGAAGCCGCTCTGGAAAGACGATGTGGTTCAACAAAGTCTCTAGAAGTTGAGCATTGGGGCGAGAGGCTGCCATTTTTGCGTCGTGGGAAAAAGGCATTGATACGTAAAGGATGGAGTGGTCTTGCTTTTTCAAGAGGTAATATTGCAAAAGTGAAAACCTTTGTGGGCTACGCCGCACACCAACGCCGTACCACGTTTCGAGTGTAACAATACTACGTCCATTCCGCGGAATGACAATCGCGCGTGAACCTCGTGTTACGGCGCAGCCTACACAAAATATAAGAAAAGAAGGCGGAGAAGTCTGTAATAAAAACTAGGTAGAAAGCAGAGGATCTCATTCGTCTAGCGGAAAGGTGGACACTCCACCCGTGAATAAGTCCCATGGGAGGCAAACTGGCTGCGGTAAGGTTAGTACAGATAGACTTCAATGCCACTACTACTACTAATCCAACCAGCTGTAGAGTAGATATCTCGACGATAGCTTTATTCAGTCGAGGTACTGCAACCGAACAAAAGTAGGCATGATCGACGCCATAATGAGGTACGTCCGAGTGTTTTTCAGAGAGTCGGGCGGATGAGAACCTGAAAAGGCTGAAAACAGGCTGCTCGGAGTTGACCGAGAACCAATGCATTGAGTTGAGTCTCGCTACACGGCCAAGAAGATCGGATGAAGAAAAGGATGAGCAGATGACTGCAGGGGAAAATGAAAGGGTGCGCGAGACTAAGCGAACAGAAATAAGGGGCTCGAGCGTTGAGCGGTGTGCAGCGCTCTTTGTTGCATAGAAATGTCGAACGCTTTTGAACGATATCAGCTTGCGAGATGGACGGCGGAGCAGTAATAGCAGCATGGCAAGAAAGACGCTGACGACAAGGCGGATAAACGGTGCGGCGCAGCAATGGGTGCGACAAAGGCATTGGCGTGGCATGATGCAGCAAATGATTAACCGCCCAAGCGTTTGCTTGGCGTTTTAAAACAGCGGCGCCGTTAGTGGGCGGCACACCCACTGGCGCCGACTTTACTACTATTCGCAGCCTCCTTGCTAATGTCCGCAACCGCCCGCCATTGGCCGCGCTCACCGTGCCGCCAGATCAGTTGCCCTTTTGCACGTCAGAAAGGCTATTCTCGGGCACCACGCCGCGATCGAATTTCGCGGAGAATATGGGGCACAGGGCTGGCTCCATGTATTTACTCCCCCCAGCCCGGCATACTTCCATCGCCGACGACCATCCACAGCTGCCCGGCAGCGAAGCCGTTCTTTTAGTTCGTTTCTGATCCCACTCCGTTCAATTGAATTTGACCGTGCCGGCCATGGAACTCACTCGTTTCCTGATGCTCGCCGCGGGCGTGCGGGCAGCAATCATTCCTTTATCGCTTCCTGCTGTGACCCCTGCCATGCCTGGTATGCCTCCACTTCGCACATCAGACAAGTAGCAGACGCTGACTTGCACCAACACAGTTCCTACTGCGCTGACTCCGCTTGTCAACGGCACTACAATTACTCCAACAAATTCTTCCCAGACCAGTACCACGGTCGTTAGGGGAGGTTTCCAGCCCTCGGAAATTGCGGCCAAAGCTGAGACCACCAACCAGCCGGCTGAGCCCTCTACATCTGATACAAAACTCTACATTGGAACGAGCGGCACCCACTGGTTCATCGTAAGCGGCAGCAATCCTCTGGCCACCCAGACGGCCAACAATGCCACCGGCACGGACTCGCCCAAGGAAACGGCAGCACCGGATGTCACTGGAGCCCCCAATGTCATGGCGCGGGTTTTCGAAATCGGTGGCGTCACCGTCTCCGATAACTCCGAGTCGAAGCTCGTCGTCGGTAGCCAGACCCTGGAGCCGGGATCATCCATCGTCGTCGGCACCGGCGTGTCCACCACGCCCATCGCCATCCACACCGAAAAGGGCACCACGCGCATCGTCGTTGGAACCACCACAGCCATTGTCCCCACACCAGTCCCCATCCAGACGAAGAAGACTGCGCGGCAGAGTGTAGGAGATTCAGTGACGACGGCCTCCTTGAAGAGTACGCCCATCGTGACCATCCCGGCCGGCACCATCGCCTACAACTCGAAGACGCAGATCATCGTCAATGGCCACACCCTGGCCCCTTCTTCCACCCTGACTCTCGGCACTGGCACCGAAGCTACTGCCTACCACCTGACTATCAGACCCACCGCTACCTACCTGGTCGTGGCATCCGAGGGCTCGTCGGGCGTGTCGACAGCCATAATCGATATCTGGGGCTCCAAGGGCGTTCCGACGGGACTGGATCAGAATGAAAGCAGCAGCTCCGGCATCGCCAGGCCGACGACTTCCGCGGAGTCCACCGCCACAGGGAGCTCGGGCAAGGAGAGCGGCACCAGGACAATCACTCTCGGGGAGTCCACTATATCAACGATTACCAGGGCGACGGCTGCCGCGTCCTCGGCAACTGCGAATAATGGCGGCGCCGCCGTGCTTACGGCCGACGACAGCGTACCCACGACGGGCCTGGGCGGCGATGCCACCTGGGCTGCCGAGGAAACGACGACAACACCGGCTGCTAGTAGCGTCACGGCCACGATCTACACCGGTGCGGCGGTGCCGAGCGCGTTAATTAACTACTCGAAGATAGGGGCTGTGAGCTTTTTAAGCATACCTCTAGCTATATTTTTATAATTCAGGTGTTTAGAAACCACTAGTAGAATATATAAATACTATTTTAAGTAATAAAAATAGAGAAAAATTAAATACTTACTAGTTTACTAGTTTACTCTCTATTAATTATATTTTAAATTAGGAGTTAAAAGTTCTTTCTAAACTAAATAACTATTCTATATTATCTACTTAATAACTATTTCTTTACTAGTCTCTACTCTTATAATAGTTCAATCCTAGGGTAAGTGCTAAAGAGTTAGATTCTATCTATATAAAGATTAAGCTGGAGAGGAAAGAATATATATCCTTAATAACTCTATATAAGTAAATACTAGCGCTATACGTGATCGCTATAGATCCTTCAAGGTAATATAGTTTATAAGTAAGCCGCTACTCTAAGTAAGCTGCTACTCTTATTAGCTTTCTATACCTTTACACACATATCGTTTAATAATGCATTGAAATATAATAAGAATAATAACTATCCTAGCTTAAGAAGCCTCTATAGTATCTTTTTAGCATATATAAGAATTATACCCTAGCTCCCTATAGCGCCTATAGCGCGCTATTTACTATCTACTTACACTAGATTACGCCTTACCTCAACGTATTTCGCCCTTAAGTTACTTATTAATATCCTTTTAAGTAATAATTTCCTTACTCTCTACCTTTATTAAGGTGCCTTACTTCTAGATCCGCTTTCTTTTATGCTATTTACGCTTTATAGTAGCCTTATTTGCCTTCTAAAGGCTGGAGACCTAATCGCGTAATAAGACTATCTTATACACTATTAGCTAAGCCCCCTTAGTAAGCCGATTAAGCGACTTAATTATTAAAGTAGATAATGAATCTTAGTACCTTTAAATCTAATTGTGAATTAGGGTTGATTAGGACTCTAGTTCTCACGTGTTACTTAATATTTTCGACTTCTATAGAGCAGCCTCTAGGGCAGCTAGTAGTATTAGCGTATAAAGCTTTACTTTAAGCTTTAATAGTACCGTATCTAGGTTATATAGTACTAGCCTAGCTCTTTAAAAGCTTATATAGATATTAGCCTTTATAATTAACTTATTAAAGGCTGCTTTAAAGGCTAGTAGGAACTCAAGCTTAGTAATATAGTTGATATAGTTACGCGCTAAGCCTCTAATCTAATCCCTATACGCGCGCTTTAACGGCGAGAAGCAGCCTATATTAAGTAACTAGAATAGATACGATAAATATAGAGATATATAGAGGGTAATAATCTTCTCCTTCTTATAGATTACCTAGAATTCAAGCGAGTTGTAGCTCTCGTAGCTATTAATAATTAGTAGCTAATATATCTCTACTGTACGCGTCTTTATATACTTATTAAAGTATTTTAGCTATATAACTCCAAGCTTATTCGTTATCCAGCCGTTATTACTAACTGTAATAGCCTAATTACCAGGTATATCGTCGTCTCTATACTAGGTAGAGAGGTAGTACTTGGCCGTAAAGATAATAAATAGTAGAATTACTTACCTAGTAGCGTTAATTTCTTAGATAATAGTCACCTACTTATAGTCATCTAGCTATACTACTTTTAGTCGATTGCGCCTCTCCAAGCCTATAATAACGAGCTGAGCTAATATCTTACCTATTATAAAGCTAGTCTCGTTAAAGTTATAGATATCTTTATTAAGAATACCGTACTTCTCCTTCATACGCTATACAAGCTTAAACCACTTACTAAGGACCTTAGGATCCTTATACAAGGTCTACTAGCGATTATATAGTTAATTTAATTGAGTTTTAAGTTGTAGAGTCCGCCTAATAAAGTTTCTTAGCTAATACGTACTAACCTGCCTAGTAGCGCGCTTAGTAAGTAGTTTATTAGCTATATTCTACACTATATCCAACGTAGGCGTAAAGCCTCGCGAATCTAGGTTAAGTATATATTAAATAATTATCTTCTCCTCGGATTTTATAAGCTTCTTTAAATTAGGCTCGTAATTATATCGTAAGGCGACTCTAGCGCGTTGGTTATAGAGTATAGTTTAGGGGATATTAAACGTTAATACAGCGCGCTTTACGCTCCGGATCTACTTCTTATTAATAGCTAAGATAGCGAGGAAGATATCTACTTTATTATAGGTTAATTAAGTAGTAGTTAGTTGAGCTATTATAGTCGAAAGGTAACGTATCGCGTAAAGTTAGTGAGGATAGTAGCTCGCTTAGAGTAGTAGCTCGCTTGTAAACTATATTACTATTATAGATATAAACTATAATACTCTCTATTTTCTTTTATTTTTTTCTTTCTATTATACTAGCTAGAATCTATAATAGAGTGCCTTCTACTACTCGACTTTAGAGTCGTCGGGTAGGAGTTAAGTAACTAAAGAGTTTACCTTAAAGATAAGAGTGGGTAAGGATAAGCGAGAAGAAAAATAGAATATTTATATAAGAACTAGAATATATGTAATAAGACTTATTACTAGTAATAAGTAAAATTACTACTTTAAGTTAATTATCTAGGGTTAAGTATCTAGCTAAGTGAGTATACTTATATACTATAGAAAAGCTATAATAATCTAGATATATTCTATCTAGATCTAATTCTTATAGATCTAAGGGGGGTGGATTTATAAGGGTTAAATATTAAGATATCTAGTATAAGGCGTACGTAGCTTTTAGGTATATATATTCTTCTTTACCCTATATTTATTTACTAGTTATTCTCTTATCTTCTATAGTTCCTACTTCTAGTTAGATTATATTCGTAATACTATCCCCCTCTTAAGGATCTTTAACCTAAAGATTTATCTATTTTCTTTTATCTATTCTTTTTTTTCTTATAAGTCTATTAGTTTCTTTATTTATTCTTTCTTTAACTATACCTCCGCCTAAGCGTAAGTGTACTGATTAACGAGCTGAGCGTCTAGTATTAAGAGATAAAATTAACTATAATAGTTTTACTATATCTCTTTCTTATTCCTCCTATCTTCTTACTAATACTAGGTTAGGGTTAATGTGATCTGGGAGAACGCGACGAGGTTAAAATAACTGATGAGCAAGCAATGTCCGACCCAACGTTGATACTAGGTATGACAGCGGGGTTTCGTCTTGCAGACTCATCAGGGACTTGCTCAGAGGTGAATTATATAGTCATAGACGGGCGATTTTTCGCCCGGTTCTACGCGCTGAGGAGGCCTGTGACCTCCAGAACCGGGACTGAAATCTGCCGATCTATTTGCTCCTGCGGCGCAGGAGCTGACTATTGGGCTGTATGAATTCCGCTGCCGCCTGCCGGGGGTGGGCCCCCGGACATACTATTGCCCTTTTTCCAATTCCAGTAAACACTGGCGACCTGCTGCATCCTAACCGAGAAGGTGCAAATCCGCCGCGACCGCGGCGGCATTTAATTTGTATGGGGAATCGCCGGGTCGGACGTTGGCGGCTCACCGCGGCGTGATTTACCGCGGCGTGATTTAGAGAAATAGCCGAGACTCGGTCAAGTTGTAGAGCACGTCACTGCGATTACTTTTTATATAAGCCATCTTAAAATCCGACCGCTGCATCGTGAGAAACCAGCCACTTGGGGTAACAGTAGGGTTAGGGTTGAGGGTTTTTGATGGGGTAAGAGTGATCCGTGCGGCGGCGGCGGCGGCGGCGGCGGCGGGCAGTAGTAGTGGTAATAGTAGTAGTTAGCAGCATTTACGAGTTTTCTCATACCAGTACCATTCTCTCCAGCAACTTTCAGCATCAGCCAGGCAAATACTAACTGGCGTACTAAATGGCGTCAGCTTACTTTCATCACCAGGTAGAATACCAGCTCGTGATCTGCAAGGAGTGCAGGCATGCGGTGTAGCCAGACCAGGTGGAAGGTCACTTACGAGGGAAGCATCACCGGATGGGCCGGAAGCAGGCGGAACTCGTTGGAAATGAGGTTGGAGGCTGGCATGGCTTGATCATATCCCTAAGCGAGCTGCAGGTGCCAGCCCGGGTGCAGCAGCCCATCGCGGAGCTACCGTTGTTTGAGGATGGACTGCTGTGCCAAAGAGAGCCCAACAGCTGCCAGTATATCTGTAGGAGCAAGAGGATCATGAAGGATCACTAGCGCGAAGAGTACGGGTGGTCGCTTGGAGGTGGTAAAGGCAGGTTGGCCAGAAGGGTGGAGGAGAGTCTGGAGGAGAGGTTTTAGAAGGCAGCGAAGCGGGTGCGCTGCCAGCGCTTCTCCCCCACCTTCCACAGCTCGCAGTACTTTGAAGTCTGCCAGCCGGCGGATCCAGCGCCGTAGGAGGAGGACCAGGCGCAGCCCGCCCAGGAGGGAGGGGAGGGAGGGGAGGGAGGAGGGAAGCAGCTGTGGCAGCGGGCGTGGAACAAGGCAAACCAGAACTGGGAGGAGCTGGAGAAGCGGGCGCGGGCGACCATCGAGGAAGGGGAGAAGGACGAGGTCAGCCCGTGGCTGGACAGGACGCAGTGGCTGCCGTACCTGGCGCGGCTGGACCGCGACGATCTGCTAGCGTCGGTTGAGGAGCCCAACACCACCAACAACCCGGACAGGCCAGAGGAGGAGGAGGCGGCGGCGGCAGCCATCTGGAAAGCCATGGACGAGGTTGCGCGCATCGGCTAGCAGGCGGTGACCCAGCGGGTCGGCATATTCATCCGCATGGAGCTGATGAGGACGGAGAAGCACCAGAACCGGTACCACCCGCTGCAGCCGTACATAGAGGAAAACGCGGTCGCGGACAGGTCGAGGGCGTGGAAGCAGGTGCTGATGTTCTTCGTCAGGACGCAGCAGGAGCATGACTGGAGAAGCCCAGAGTACAGGTTCACCCGCAGGCAGTCTAGGGCATTCACCAGGCTGATGGAGGAGGCAGAGCAAGCTGTAAAGAAGCAAGAAGAAGGGAAAGGGGGAGGAAGAGACGAAGAAGAAAGCGAGGAAGAAGAGGGAGGAAGAAGTGATGGTGATGATGATGATGATAATGAAGAAGAAGAAGGAGCTGGTTTAGAAGAGTAGCAGTAGCAGCAGCTACCACCAAAGCTGTCCGGGATCCAGAAGGCGTGCTTGGACTTTTACATTGAACTGCTGAACCAGAGGATCACGCAGCGCGAGTACGACAGCGCTCTGGTCTGCGCTCTGGCGGTGCAGGGGGTCACGCCCACCGGCTGGAGGGAGCCGGGTCTGTACACGGCGATTCTGTCGGCCATCATCAAGGTGGGGCGGTTCATGGTGGTGCAGAAGGCGCTGGAGATGGCGGGTCCAGCAGTAGCAGCAGCAGTAGCAGCAGAAGGGGAGGAGGATGGTGGGGAGGAGTTCAGCAGTAGGGGCAGCGCATGGGACTTTGAGGAGGAGGAGGAGGAGGAGGAGGAGGAGGAGGAGGACGGCGCTGGCGGTTGTGGTGGAGGCGATGCTGGCAGCAGCAGCAGTAGCAGCAGCAGTAGCAGCCAGGGCGGCAGGAGCAGCAGCAGCCAGGGCAGCAGGAGCAGCGTCGGCCAGGGCAGCGCCGGCCAGGGCAGCGCCGGCCAGAGCAGCAGTGGCCAGGACAGCAGCAGGAACAGCGGCCAGGGCAGCGCCAGGGACAGCAGTGGGCGCAGCGGGCGCAGCCAGGGCGGCAGGAGCAGCAGCAGCCAGGGCGGCAGGAGCAGCAGCAGCCAGGGCGGCAGGAGCAGCGCCGGCCAGGGCAGCGCCGACCAGGGCAGCGCCGACCAGGGCAGCAGTGGCCAGGACAGCGCCAGCAGCAGGACCAGCAGCGGCCAGGGCAGCAGCAGGAACAGCGGCCAGGGCAGCGCCAGGGACAGCAGTGGGCGCAGCAAGCGCAGCCAGCGCAGCCAGCGCAGCCAGCGCAGCCAGCGCAGCCAGCGCAGCCAGATGAAGATGAGCTGCTTGGAGCTGGTGACCAAGATGATGGACAGCTTCATGATCCGAGGCAGCCACAGTCCCATGCAGTGGATACTGGATCTGCGCACTTATGGGATGAAGATCCACTACAACACCACCACCAAGGGCCATGTGGGATGGAATGGGCGGGAGCAGCTGCTGTACCAGGGCATCCAGTTCACCATGGCCAAGTTCAGGGGCATGGTGCACGGCTTGCTGAACGACAGTCGCCAGCTGCTGCTCCAGGAGCTGCTGTTTAGCGGCTACAGCAGCCACAAGAAAGAGCATGGGGAAATGGACGTGCCAGCAGTGCCGTGGCATTCCATCAGGGACAACCCAGCCGAGGAGCGCAGAGGGTGGAGCTTTCTGCAGGACCAGCGCACCAGGCTGCCAGCAGACGGGAACACTTGGCTGTTCAACAGGATCATGGGAATCACTGCTGTGAGGAAGAGGTTCACCAGGAAAAACACGAGCTCGGGTATTAGCAGGCAGGCGGTGGATGCATATGCAGCGCAGGTGGCCGAGTTTAGGGAGAAGCTGCTGCTGCTGATGCACATCACCGGTGGACAGCCGGCGAGAGGGCCGGAGATTCTCAGCATCAGGTACAGCAATACGGCTAAGGGAGGGCACCGCAACATCTTCGTAGAGGATGGGCTGGTCGTGTTCGTCACGCGCTACCACAAGGGGTACGCTATGTCCGGGGATGTCAAGGTGATCCATAGGTATCTGCCCAGGGAGGTGGGCGAGCTGGTAGTGTGGTATCTATAGCTAGTCTTGCCATTCCACCAGCGCATGCTGGCAGTGGTGCGTGGAAGCGAGCAGATCTCGGCCCACATGTAGCCGGCGGAGGCGGGGGAGAAGAGGTGGACCACAGAGCGCATGAGGGAGGCGATGAAGAAGGAGAGCAGGATCGGCTTGGGCCAGGAGCTGACGGTCAGGGCGTACAGGGACGTCGCCATTGGCATCAGCAGGCGCTTCATGCGCGGCTCCAGCGCGTTCAGGGTAGATGAGGAGGGGGGAGGAGAGAATAGGAATGAGCAGGAGCAGGAGCAGCAGCAGATGGAGGTGGGAGAAGACCGGGCAGTAGCAGCCATCGCAGACGCCCAGGCAGGACACACTTCCCACACCGCAGGCTTGATCTACGCGCGTGGGATGATGGAGCAGGCGGGTATGGTGGCGGAGAAGAGGCTGCTATTCCGCGCTTCCAGCACCGACTGGCACCGCTTCTTAGGCTTCCAGTCGGCATTTAAAAGCCAGGAGCGGGAGGTGGCGGCTTCTAGGAAGAGGAAGCGCTGCCCGTTTGAGGATGACGCGGACGAGGAGCGGCTAGACCGCTGGATAAGGCTGAAGAGGGCAAACGTAAAGGAGCAGCTGTAAAGGCTAATAGGAAAGGAAGCCGAGTTCCGCAGCATCCAGGAAGAGGCGGTGACCGCCATCCAGGCTGGAGTGAGCCCGGTGGTGGCAGTGATGCCGACTGGGGCTGGGAAAAGCATCTTGTTCATACTGCCGGCTTGGACGGAGCCAGGAGGAACAACGGTGGTGGTGGTACCGCTCATCGCGCTGCGAGCGGACATGAAAGAGCGCTATAGCAAGCTAGGCATCAGCTGTACAGAATAGGAGGCGAGGCGGCCACCAGACGCGGAGTCCATCGTGCTGGTCACGCTAGAGGCAGCACTGAGCGACGAGTTTATGACGTTTTTAAACCGGCTCAGGGCGATAAGGCAGCTAGACAGGATCATCATCGACGAGTGCCACGTAGTGCTGAACGACCAGGTGGACTTCCGCAAGCAGCTGCAGCAGCTAGGGAAGCTTATAGCGGCAGAAACGCAGATGGTTCTACTCATAGCGACGCTGCCACCCAGCAAAGAGGCGGAGCTGTGGCGCAGGATGGGCTGGACTGCGGCTAAGGTGGTGGTGTTCAGGGCGGTCACCACCCGCAAAAACGTCAGCTACCAGGTGGTAGGGGTGGAGTTGGAGGTGGAGGTGGAGAATGGAGGAGGGAGAGAAGGGAGAGGAGGGAGAGAAGGGAGAGAAGGGAGAGGAGGGAGAGGAGAGAGAGAAGGAAGAAGAGGGAGAGGAGGGAGAGGAGGGAGAGGAGGGAGAGGAGGGAGAGGAGGGAGAGGAGGAAAGGAGGCGCAGAATAGGAAAATAGAAGAGATAGTGGAAGAGGAACTACAGGCAACGGTAGAAGGAAAGGTGGTCATCTACTGCAACACAGTGACCAGGGTGAAGAGCTTGGTGGACGCAGGGCTGTTCCAATGCGAGGCATTTTACAGCAAGATGTCCGAAGCTAGGAAGAAGGAGGTGCTAGAGGACTTCAAGGCGGGAGTGGTGCGTGTAGTGGTGGCCACCAGCGCGCTGGGCATGGGGATTAACATTCCAGGCATCAGGCTCATCATCCACACGGATGAGCCGCGGGATTTTCTGGACTACGCGTAGGAGAGCGGCAGGGCGGGAAGGGATAAACTGGCCAGTAGAGCAGTGATAGTTCAGGGGGGGGGAGAAGAGCGATGACCGGCTGGTAAGGCAGTATCTGGATGGGGGACTGTGTAGGAGAACGGTGATGGACGAGTTTTTAGATGGTAGTTTTAGGCGGATAGAATGCAGGCAGGAGGAGAGGGAAGAAAAGTGTGATTTTTGTAGAAGAAGCAGGGAGTCTAGGCGAGAGATCACGGATAATGATAATGATGATAATAATGAGGAGGAGGAGGTAGAGGAGGTAGATAAGGTAGAAGAGGTAGATGAGGTGGAAGAGGTAGACAGGGAGGTAGAGGAAGAACAGAGGGTAGACTAGTACTAGCAGCGGTAGCAGGGGCAGCAGTGGAGGGAGCAGCAGTAAAGAGAGCAGCAGTAGAGGATACGGTAGCAGGAAAATCAGCAGTAAAGAGAGCAGTAGCAGAGGATACAGCAGCAGGAAAATCAGCAGTAAAGAGAGCAGCAGCAGAGGATACAGCAGCAGGAAAATCAGCAGTAAAGAGAGCAGCAGCAGAGGATGCAGCAGTAGGAAAATCAGCAGTAAAGAGAGCAGCAGCAGAGGATACGACAGCAGCAAAGAGAGAAGCAGCAGGAAAATCAGCAGGAAAGTCGGCAGGAAAGTCGGCAGGAAAGACAGCAGGAGGAAGAGCAGAGTGCGCAACAAAGAGAATTAGATAGGCAGGAGTTTCAAAGGCAGCAGCAGCAGCAGGTAGGAATAAGGGTAAGGCAGGCCAGGCAGACATAATAGGTGTATACGGATGCAGAACTGCTTCAGAGAAAGCTGCAGAGGTGGAAGGGGGTGTGTTTAGTGTGTAAGGCAGCGGGTAGGGAAGACCAGCACAGTATTAGCCACTGTCCAACAGAGCGGGGTAGGCAGGCGGATGGGGAGAGGCGCGAGATGCAGGGAAGAATCAGGTTTAAGAGGTACTCAGGCTGCTTTCGCTACAGGGTACCACAGGCAATCTGCAACAGGTGGGAGAGTAATGGTAGGCAGGGGTGGCGGCAGGTTCATGGCAGCGAGTGCCAGTTCTTCGGGGTGATGATTGGTATATTATACGGGATCAAGTACGGGTATCAGACGGTGTGGAAGAGGTGGTTGTTACGGCTAGGAGAGGAAGTAGTAGGAGCGGGAGTAGCGGCGGCGGCGGTAGAGGATAGAGATGAAGATAAAGATAGACTGCTAGGATATCTTGGACAGGTATGGAGGAAGGACGAGCTCGAGAGTAATAACTTGGCTCGGGAGTTTTTATGGCTGATAGGAAGGGTGGAGAGCTTAATAGAGGAGAGAGGAGTAGGGAGATAATAAAGCTAATAGATAGATAGGGCTAGCTAGTAGGTAGAGCTAGTAAGATGGAACTAATAGAGGAGTAATAGTTGAAAAGAGTGGGAATAAACAAGAAAGATAGATTTTTAGGAATAATAATAACTGGATGTACTATATGAGTAGAATTAAATGGAATTGAATACAGATATAAAGTGATATATAAAAGAGGTGAAAGATGGATTTAAAAGAACTAGAATGTTACGGCGCAGTCGTTGCAGAATGAGGGAAACAGTAGAGAGGCAGCAAGCGGGGCAAAGACACGCGCCGCGAGGAAGACCTACAGCAGTCACGTGTGTCACGTGCTGCCAAGGCAGTGCTCTCGCTGCTCCCCTCATAAAAATGAGGAGCAAACAGAGCAGCCCTAGATGCTCTAACTGATCTGCCCCTCAATATACGGAGCACCCAGAGCAACCATCAGATTGTATAGACCTCTCCTATGTATATAAACTACGCTCCCTAGCATAGCTTTGACCTTTGTGGTCAACTTCGATAATCAATCTACACCATTGATTAGTAACACGGCCTTCGCACGCAGTGCTCAGTCACGTGTATTCGTTCACACTTGTTCTCTCCCCTACCTTGTACCCACTCAAGGTAAACCCTACACGGCTTACCACCCTCTTTGGTGTTTGATCCTTAGAGGCAGAGGCCCGCCGTTACACTTTGACCACCATCCTTGCAAGGAAGGGTAAGAGAACATCGGGTAAGGTATCACCCCCTAACGAGTTTAGGAAACAGCAATGAGTACGGTCAACATGGAGGACGTCAGCGCAGGACAGGATCGTCCAGCGATTCCTCAGACACCGGCTCAAGAGGCCGCTCAGCCTGCTCACCAGGAGCAAACGGAGCCTACCATGAGAGAACTTATGCAGATGATCCAGGAGCTGCGAGTCGAGAACCGCATCCTGAAGAACCAACAGGATCAGGCCACCGGGCCAGATGCCGCAAAGAAACCATCCGCCCAGGTCAAGGTGCCGAAGCCGGACCTTTACCATGGCGAACGTACCAAGACGCAAAGCTTCCTCATACAGTTAGAGGACTATCTACACTTCGCCAAAGGACAATTCGGTAACGACGCAGATAAGGTTCGCTACGCTAGCACCTTCCTCCGAGGAGCAGCAGAGAAGTGGTTCAGGCCCTACAAGAGAGAGACTCAGGAGAAGCCGCACTGGCAATGGTCGCCTCAGACTCAGGCTATCTTCTCCGACTACAGGACCTTCGCCAAGCAGCTCCAGGAAGCGTTCAACGCTATTGACGAGGCCAAGCGTGCCAACCAGATCCTCTTCAGGATCCAGCAGAAGAAGTCAGTACTCGACTACACGGCCGAATTCCAGGAAGCAGCCTACGTCGCCGGAGAGCACTCAGACTACACACTCCGACAGCTGTACTACCGAGGCCTGAAGGACGAAATCAAAGAGGCTATGTCTTACCACGACGAACCCGAAACGCTCTCGGAACTAGTCCGCCTAGCCACCGACATGGATAGGAGACGCACCAACAGGTGGTTCGAGAAGAAGGGCGGCTACCAAGCAAACACGAACAAGCCACGCCGCGAACGTACCACGCTGGAGGGAGGCGATGCTATGGCCCTCGACGCCGCCAGTAGACAGGACTCCAAGAAGGGCAACAACAGTAGACACAACGACAAGAAGCCTAAGGGGCCTAATCCGAACTGGACGGACGAGCAGAAGCAGCGGTACAAGGACCGACTTTGTATCATCTATGGCAGCGACAAGCACTTCTCGCCTAAGTGCCCAGAGAACCGCAATAAGAAAGGAGGAAAGCAAACCTCTAGTGCTCAACGGGAAGCTTCCGTCGTGTCTCGACAAGAAAACCACGACGCGCTAAGCTGGACCGCCTACTTTAACGACGACTGCACAACCCACCAGAGCGACAAGGACGCCACAGGGTAGTACCTGAAGAAACCAAGAGGCATCGCCATGCTTACCAGGAACGAGGAAATGCTCGACCTCGACGACATTATCGAGTCATTCCCACACGACGACGAGATCGTCAACAGTGAGGATAGAGAATTCTACGATAGTACTAAAGCCGAGGAAGATAGCTCCGACGAAAAGGACCTCGTAGAGGTGGAGGAGAGCCCATTAGCAGGCGCTATTAACAGGCTCCTTAAGAAAGTAGAGGAATACGGCATCATTACCAAGATCCCCCTCCACCACGGCGAGTCGGAGCAAGGCATTTGGATCCCAGACAACCAGCCAGGACTCGCGTTAGTCACCTGGCAGGTACAGGGGGATCAGCTGTGGGAGACGCGTGTCTATAAGGATCGTCACACGGAAACAGACGAAGTCACTCCTGAAGACAATCTAGCGACCCAGAGGACACTCGCCCAAGAAGAAGAAAGGGCAAGAATGTTTCCTAGCATGGAAATAGCCGTTCCAGGCCTTAAATAGAAAGCCCTTCGACAGATCCCAAGGCCGAGTCACCAGATCCTCCCAGAAGACGACGAACGCCTCAACCCCCGGCATAAGAAGCATCGACAGATTGCATAGATCTCATACATCGACCATCAGTGCAGAACGCACAGGCGTCAGAAGAATGAAAACCATTGGTTTCCGGTACGCGTACAGCAAGATGGGACGCACCGAGTTATCGAGGAATAGGAAATAGAGGGATAGGGACCAAGCAGATGGACTCGCAACAACCTCTTCCTACTCTGGGAAGGCCAAAGGCACCAGTCAAAAAACTAGACGGCCCCGCAGCCAAGGGACAACAGCAGGGGCCGCAGTCTAGGTCCCTTAATATAGTATCACGCACCTCGAACACGGAAACTCTCACCGGACCAAACCTATAGAAACAGTTCAAGATGAAAGGGACACTTAACGGAGTACCCACGAGGATCCTGATTGACACAGGATCGTGCGGAAATTTCATCCACAACGAGCTTGTGCAGAAGATGAATATACCCTACCGTAAGAAACAGGACCCATACCCTCTCAGCGGGTTTGACGGTTCTTAGGCAGCCTATGGACAAGGCTGGGTAAAAATAGAAACGGAGGAAGCAACCCTCCAAATAGGGAATCACTAGGAACAGATTTCCCTCGACGTCCAACGCGTCCCCGGGCATGATATCATCCTCAGTATGCCCTGGGTAAGGACACAAAAACCAATCTTCGACTTTGGAGAAGGAGACTCCATCATCTTTCAAGAGGACCTTGAAAACCTCTTACGAAAACAAGGGCTGGAGAAGGAAAACGGGTTGTTGGATACCCTAAGGAAACTCCTAGCAGCATCAACACAGGAAGTAGCCAGTGTAAGGCCTGAATGTGGCAACTGTATAGGCAACTCCGATAGTGGTATAAGTCAGGACCAGGACTGCGACGCAGGTAGCGAAGCCTCCTCGGTAAAATGTAACCCATCGGTAGGAATAAGCCCTACTGAGCGAAATGATACCCCCAACACGGTCAACCAGGATGGCATAAGACCTAGCAATAGCAACATTAACAGCCACCTCGAGGACGGAATAAGTCAGAACCAGGATAGCAACAAGGCCTCCTCGGTAAAATACAACACCTCGAACGGAGTAAGACCAACCGAGACCGACACTTCTTAGGAACTAGAAGTACAACACACGACACGAAGGACTACGAGGAAGCGGCGTAAGGCTAAGAGTAAAGCTTCGCGTAAGCAATTAGCAGCCCTAGAACCTCAGATCGACGTCCAGATAATCTCAGGAGAGGCATTCAAACGTATGAGACGCCAAAGGCATCAGGTATGCCTTATATACCTCAAAGCCTCACCGGCGGTGCAACAGAGAGCACTGGCCAGAGCCCAAAGAGAAAGGCTAAAGAATGAGGACATTCCCGCTCCGCTAGGAGGCGACGATCCTGCGAGGATCGCAAGAGGACAATACAGCAGTCTGGAAATATAGAACAACCTGTATGGATATCCGCCGATACCCGAAATGGAAACGGTACCCAGCGAGTACTGGGATCTAAAAACCGTTTGCCAGGAAAGAGGAAAAGGAGACTTGCCTAAGCATCAACCGTGGGACCATGAAATCCCACTTAAACCAGGCACGAAGCCAGCCTACAAACCCATCTACTCCTTATTAGAGAAGGAGATGACAGCACTCAGGGACTATATCGAGAAGAACCTTAAACGAGGATATATTAGACCTTCGACGTTATCAGCCGGATACCCAATCCTCTTTGTCCCAAAGAAGAACGGCAAGCTACGCCTATGTGTCGACTACCGACAGCTAAACGATATTACGATCAAGAACCGGTACCCTCTCCCTCGCATCGACGAGCTCCAGGACAAGTTAAGGAAAGCAAAGTACTTTACGAAGCTGGACCTCCGGGAAGGATACCATCTAGTCAGGATTAAAGAAGGGGAAGAATGGAAAACAGCCTTTAGAACGAGGCTAGGACTCTACGAGTATACGGTAATGCCATTTAGGCTTACCAACGCTCCGGCAACATTCCAGAATCTCGTCAACGACACGCTGCGAGAATACCTGGATATCTTCTACATGGCCTACCTTGATGACATCCTCATCTTTTCAGAAACCCTTGAGGAACATAAGAAGCATGTACGAAAGGTCCTAGAAGCCCTCTAAACAAAGAACCTCTCTATCGCACCCGAGAAGTGTGAATGGCACGTCCAGAGAACGGAATTCTTAGGCTTTATCATCACCCCAGGTCACGTCGGCATGGACGACTCGAAACTGGATTCCATTAGAGAATGGCCAGTACCAAAGACGATCAAGGAAGTATAGTCCTTCCTAGGATTCGCGAACTTCTACAGGAAGTTCATCTGGAACTACTCCGGAGTCACGGAACCTTTAACTAGGCTTACGCGAAAGGAGCATGGCTTTAAATGGGAAGACGATTAGCAACGGGCATTTGACTCGCTTAAACGGATGTTTTGCGAAGCCCTAGTACTCGGGATATACGACCCCGACAAGCCCACCGAAGTGGAAACTAATGCGTCAGGATTCGCCCTTGGAGCATGTCTCAGCCAGCCTGACGGAGAAGGTAGATAGCACCTAGTCGCGTTCTACTCTAGGAAGTTCACCCCGGCAGAGCTCAACTACGACATTCACGATAAGGAGCTTCTAGCCATTGTCTCAGCTTTTAAGCAATGGAGGCATTACCTCGAAGGAGCAAGCCACCAGGTGGTAGTACGCTATAATCATCAGAATCTCACACGCTTCACCACGACCAAGGAATTGAACCGACGGTAGGTTCGCTGGTCAGAAGAAATGGCCTCCTATGACTTCAAGATCACCTATAGAAAGGGATCCGAGAACGCCGCAGCTGACGCGCTCAGCCGAAGAGTAGATTATATGGAAGGAAAAACCGAGCCGCACCCTACAATCTTTATAGAGGATAGCGATGGATCGCTCCTCCTTGCTAGACAAACACTACCCATGCTACGCATCGAGCCGAACCCATGGCACTAGCAGATCCGAGAAGCATACGCCTAGGACTCCTTCGCGTAGGAACTTTTAGCGCTTGAGGACGATCCGCATATTGCTCGAGATAGAGAAGGAACGCTTCTCTTTAAAGGACTCATCTATGTACCAACACGGCTACGAGAAGCACTAGTGAAAGACATCCACGAAGCCCCAGCACACGGACATCAGGGCATCGACAGGACAACGGAAAGAATTACAAGGAACTACTACTTCCCAGGACTAAGGAAAACCGTACAGCGTGTAGTCTCGCAGTGCGATCTTTGCATCAGAAGTAAGGCCGCGACACATGCACCTTATGGCCTCCTACAGCCGCTGGAAGCACCTAAACGACCATGGCAGTCCATCACGTTGGACTTCGTTACCAAGCTACCTAGGTCAAAGGATCCCCTTACAGGAGTCTCGTACGACTCAATCCTCGTCTTCGTCGACCGACTCACGAAGTACGCCTACTTCTTACCCTACCTCGAGGCATCCAATGCAGAACAGCTCGCCTACACGTTCCTACGAACCATCTTCGCGGATCACGGAATGCCGGAAGAAATGGTGTCGGACAGAGACAAGCTCATGGCCTCTGAATTCTGGCAAACAGTCATGCGCCAACTAGGAACGAAAAGCAAGCTCGCTACCACAGCACACGCACAAACCGACGGTCAAACCGAACGAATGAACCGGACTCTTGAACAATACCTCCGCTGTTATATCAACTATCCACAGGAGAACTGGGCAGAACTACTACCCATGGCCCAATTCGCCTATAACAGCTCCAAACAAGAATCCACGAACGAATCACCGTTCTTCGCCAATTACGGGTTTGAACCAGAAGCCTACAGAGAAACGATCCCAAGTAGAAAGCTAGCGCAAAGTGGTATCCTCAAAGCCGAGCAGCTGAAAGAGCTTCATAAGGCTATCAGCCTTGACCTCGAGTACGTCAGAATCATGATGTCTAAATACTACAACAGACGGTACCAGGCGGCACCGAACCTCAAGAGGGGGGATAAGGTCTATCTCCTTAGGAAAAACATCAAGACCAAACGGCCAAACGACAAATTGGACTTCAAAAAAATTGGCCCATTCAAGATTGAAGAAAAACTTGGAGAAGTCACCTATCGACTCAAACTGTCAAATACAAGGATGAACTCCACCTTCCACGTCTCACTGCTCGAGCCAGCACCAGAGGACGCCAACATCCCAGAAACCCAAGAAGAAATTGTACCAGAAAACCCGGACGCCGAAGAAAAACAGTACCCAGTAGAGAAGATCCTGGACTATAAGCGGTTCGGTCATCAGCTTAAGTACCTGGTCAAATGGGAAGGATACGGGAATGAGGATAACTAGTGGATACCAAAGGAAGATATACACCCAGACCTAGTTATAGAGTTCCATCGCCAGAACCCTGACCTTCCGCGGAAACGGGGGCGTCCCAAAAAGAAGGATCCATCCACAACTCGGCACCAGAAGGGAACGCAACTCCAGCCACCGAGTCCAGCGACGGAACCCGAGGATCGGAGGGACCAGGAAGCGGAGGGCTCGGAGAACGCTTAGGAGTCGGTACATCCTCATCAGCTACACGCCGCGTAGCGCGATCCTAACCGAAAGACGCAAATCCAGCGCGACCGCGCTGGATTTAGATTGTGTGGGAAAGAATCGTCGGGTGGGCTGGACGCGCACCGCACTGGATTTACCGCACTGGATTTGGAGCGAGGTGCTCGGATCGAGTCTACACTCGGTCAGATTTCCAAGCGTGGCTCTGCGACCACTTTTTATATGAGCCACCTTAAAATCCGACCGCTGCGTCGTGAGAAAACCAGCCACTTGGGGTAAGAGTAGGGTTAGGGTTGAGGTTTTTTGATGGGGTAAGGGTGATCCGTGCGGCGGCGGCGGCAGCAGCGGCGGTAGCAGTAGTAGTAGCAGCAGCATTTACGAGCTTTCTCACACCAGCATCATTCTCTCTAGCAACTTTCAGTATTAGCAAGACAATACTAGCTAGCGCACCAAATGGCGACAGCGTACTTTTATCACCAGGCGGAATACCGGCTCGCGATCTGCAGGGAGTGCCGGCACGCCGTCTGGCCGGACCAGGTGGAAGGCCATCTGCGGGGGAAACACCACCGGATGGGCCGGAAGCAGGCGGAGCTGGTCGGTGGTGAGGTTAGAAGCTGGCATGGCTTGATTGCATTCTCGAGCGAGCTGGAAGTGCCAGCCCGGGTGCAACGGCCCGTCACAGAGCTGCCACTGTTCAAGGACGGGCTGCTGTGCCAGAAGGACCCCAGCAGCAGCAGCAGCAGCAGCAGCAGCAGCAGCAGCAGTAGTAGCAGTAATAGTAGCAGCTGCCAGTACGTCTGCAGGAATGAAAGGATGATGAAAGAGCACTGGCGCACCGAGCACGGATGGTCGATTGGAGGAGGCAAAGGCCGGCAGAGCAGGATGGTGGAAGAGGGGTTGAATAAGAGGTTCCAAGAGGCGGTAAAGCAGGTCTACTGCCAGCGCTTCTTCCCCACCTTCCACGGCTCGCAGTACTTTGAAGTGTGCCAGCCAGAGGAGCAAGCGCAGCAGGAGGACCAGGCGCAGCCCGCCCAGGAGGGAGGGGAGAGAGGGGAGGGAGGAGGGGAGCAGCTGTGGCAGCAGGCGTGGAACAAGGCGAACCAGAACTGGGAGGAGCTGGAGAAGCGGGCCCGGGCCACCATCGAGGAAGGAGAGAAGGACGAGGTCAGCCCGTGGCTGGACAGGACGCAGTGGCTGCCGTATCTGGCGCGGCTGGACCGCGACGATCTGCTAGCGTCGGTTGAGGAGCCCAACGCCAACCCGGACAGGCCAGAGGAGGAGGAGGAGCCGGCGGCAGCGGCCATCTGGAAAGCCATGGACGAGGTTGCGCGCATCGGCCAGCAGGCGGTGACCCAGCAGGTCGGCATATTCATCCGCATGGAGCTGATGAGGACGGAGAAGCACCAGAACCGGTACCACCCGCTGCAGCCGTACATGGAGGAAAACGCGGTCGCGGACAGGTCGAGGGCGTGGAAGCAGGTGCTGATGTTCTTCGTCAGGACGCAGCAGGAGCATGACTGGAGAAGCCCAGAGTACAGGTTCACCCGCAGGCAGTCCAGGGCATTCACCAGGCTGATGGAGGAGGCAGAGCAAGCTGTAAAGAAGCAAGAAGAAGGGAAAGGGGGAGGAAGAGATAAAGAAGAAAGCGAGGAAGAAGAGGGAGGAAGAAGTGATGGTGATGATGATGATGATAATGAAGAAGAAGAAGGAGCTGGTTTAGAAGAGCAGCAGCAGCAGCAGCTGCCACCAAAGCTGTCCGGGATCCAGAAGGCGTGCTTGGACTTTTGCATTGAACTGCTGAACCAGAGGATCACGCAGCGCGAGTACGACAGCGCTCTGGTCTGCGCTCTGGCGGTGCAGGGGGTCACGCCCACCGGCTGGAGGGAGCCGGGTCTGTACACGGCGATTCTGTCGGCCATCATCAAGGTGGGGCGCTTCATGGTGGTGCAGAAGGCGCTGGAGATGGCGGGTCCAGCAGCAGCAGCAGCAGCAGCAGCAGAAGGGGAGGAGGATGGTAGGGAGGAGTTTAGCAGTGGGGGCAGCGCATGGGACTTTGAGAAGGAGGAGGAGGAGGAGGAGGAGGAGGAGGAGGAGGAGGAGGAGGAGGAGGACGGCGCTGGCGGTTATGGTGGAGGCGATGCTGGCGGCAGCAGCAGTAGCAGCAGCAGTAGCAGCCAGGGCGGCAGGAGCAGCAGCAGCCAGGGCGGCAGGAGCAGCGCCGGCCAGGGCAGCGCCGGCCAGGGCAGCGCCGGCCAGAGCAGCAGTGGCCAGGACAGCAGCAGGAACAGCGGCCAGGGCAGCGCCAGGGACAGCAGTGGGCGCAGCGGGCGCAGCCAGGGCGGCAGGAGCAGTAGCAGCCAGGGCAGCGCCGGCCAGAGCAGCAGTGGCCAGGACAGCAGTGGCCAGGATAGCGCCAGCAGCAGGACCAGCAGCGGCCAGGGCAGCAGCAGGAACAGCGGCCAGGGCAGCGCCAGGGACAGCAGTGGGCGCAGCCAGCGCAGCCAGCGCAGCCAGCGCAGCCAGCGCAGCCAGCGCAGCCAGATGAAGATGAGCTGCTTAGAGCTGGTGACCAAGATGATGGACAGCTTCATGATCCGAGGCAGCCACAGTCCCATGCAGTGGATACTGGATCTGCGCACTTACGGGATGAAGATCCACTACAACACCACCACCAAGGGCCATGTGGGATGGAATGGGCGGGAGCAGCTGCTGTACCAGGGCATCCAGTTCACCATGGCCAAGTTCAGGGGCATGGTGCACGGCTTGCTGAACGACACTCGCCAGCTGCTGCTCCAGGAGCTGCTGTTTGGCGGCTACAGCAGCCACAAGAAAGAGCATAGGGAAATGGACGTGCCAGCAGTGCCGTGGCATTCCATCAGGGACAACCCAGCTGAGGAGCGCAGAGGGTGGAGCTTTCTGCAGGACCAGCGCACCAGGCTGCCAGCAGACGGGAACACTTGGTTGTTCAACAGGATCATGGGAATCACTGCTGCGAGGAAGAGGTTCACCAGGGAAAACGCGAGCTCAGGTATCAGCAGGCAGGCGGTAGATGCATATGCAGCGCAGGTGGCCGAGTTTAGGGAGAAGCTGCTACTGCTGATGCACATTACCGGTGGACAGCCGGCAAGAGGGCCGGAGATTCTCAGCATCAGGCATAGCAATACGGCCAAGGGAGGGCACCGCAACATCTTCGTGGAGGATGGGCTGGTTGTGTTCGTCACGCGCTACCACAAGGGCTACGCCATGTCCGGGGATGTCAAGGTGATCCACAGGTATCTGCCCAGGGAGGTGGGCGAGCTGGTGGTGTGGTATCTATGGCTAGTCTTGCCATTCCACCAGCGCATGCTGGCAGCAGTACGTGGGAGCGAGCAGATCTCAGCCCACATGTGGCCGGCGGAGGCGGGGGAGAAGAGGTGGACGACGGAGCGCATGAGGGAGGCGATGAAGAAGGAGAGCAGGATCGGCTTAGGCCAGGAGCTGACGGTCAGGGCGTACAGGGACGTCGCTATCGGCATCAGCAGGCGGTTCATGCGCGGCTCCAGCGCGTTCAGGGTAGACGAGGAGGGGGGAGAGAATGGGAATGAGCAGGAGCAGCAGCAGATGGAGGTGGGAGAAGACCGGGCAGCAGCAGCCATTGCAGACGCCCAGGCAGGACATACTTCCCACACTGCAGGCTTGATCTACGCGCGTGGGATGATGGAGCAGGCAGGTGTGGTGGCGGAGAAGAGGCTGCTGTTCCGTGCTTCCAGTACCGACTGGCACCGCTTCTTGGGCTTCCAGTCGGCATTTAAAAGCCAGGAACCGGCTGCTTCCAGGAAGAGGAAGCGCTGCCCGTTTGAGGATGACGCTGACGAGGAGCGGCTGGACCGCTGGGCAAGGCTGAAGAGGGCCAACGTGAAGGAGCAGCTGCAAAGATTGATGGGAAAGGAAGCCGAGTTCCGCAGCATCCAGGAAGAGGCGGTGACCGCCATCCAGGCTGGAGTGAGCCCGGTGGTGGCAGTGATGCCGACTGGGGCTGGGAAAAGCATCTTGTTCATGCTGCCGGCTTGGACGGAGCCAGGAGGAACAACGGTGGTGGTGGTACCGCTCATCGCGCTGCGAGCGGACATGAAAGAGCGCTGCAGCAAGCTGGGCATCAGCTGTGCAGAATGGGAGGCGAGGCGGCCACCAGACGCGGAGTCCATCGTGCTGGTCACGCCAGAGGCAGCACTGAGCGACGAGTTCATGACGTTTTTGAACCGGCTCAGGGCGATGAGGCAGCTGGACAGGATCATCATCGACGAGTGCCACGTGGTGCTGAACGACCAGGTGGACTTCCGCAAGCAGCTGCAGCAGCTGGGGAAGCTCATGGCGGCAGAAACGCAGATGGTTCTGCTCACAGCGACGCTGCCACCCAGCAAAGAGGCGGAGCTGTGGCGCAGGATGGGCTGGACTGCGGCCGAGGTGGTGGTGTTCAGGGCGGTCACCACCCGCAGAAACATCAGCTACCAGGTGGTGGGGGTGGAGTTGGAGGTGGAGGTGGAGAATGGAGGAGGGAGAGGAGGGAGAGGAGGGAGAGGAGGGAGAGGAGGGAGAGGAGGGAGAGGAGGGGGAGGAGGGAGAGGGGGAGGATGGCGAGGAAGACAAGGAGGGAAGGAGGCGCAGAATAGGAAAATAGAAGAGATGGTGGAAGAGGAACTACAGGCAACGGTGGAAGGAAAGGTGGTCATCTACTGCAACACAGTGACCAGGGTGAAGAGCTTGGTGGACGCAGGGCTGTTCCAGTGCGAGGCATTTTACAGCAAGATGTCAGAAGCTAGGAAGAAGGAGGTGCTAGAGGACTTCAAGGCGGGAGTGGTGCGTGTAGTGGTGGCCACCAGCGCGCTGGGCATGGGGATTGACATTCCAGGCATCAGGCTCATCATCCACACGGATGAGCCGCGGGATTTTCTGGACTACGCGCAGGAGAGCGGCAGGGCGGGAAGGGATGGACTGGCCAGCAGAGCAGTGATGGTTCAGGGGGGGGAGAAGAGCGATGACCGGCTGGTAAGGCAGTATCTGGATGGGGGACTGTGTAGGAGAACGGTGATGGACGAGTTTTTAGATGGTAGTTTTAGGCGGATAGAATGCAGGCAGGAGGAGGGGGAAGAAAAGTGTGATTTTTGTAGAAGGAGCAGGGAGTCTAGGCGAGAGATCACGGATGATGATAATGATGATAATAATGAGGAGGAGGAGGTAGAGGAGGTAGATGAGGTGGAAGAGGTAGATGAGGTGGAAGAGGTAGACAGGGAGGTAGAGGAAGAACAGAGGGTAGACCAGTACCAGCAGCGGCAGCAGGGGCAGCAGTGGAGGGAGCAGCAGCAAAGAGAGCAGCAGCAGAGGATGCGGCAGCAGGAAAATCAGCAGCAAAGAGAGCAGCAGCAGAGGATACGACAGCAGCAAAGAGAGAAGCAGCAGGAAAATCAGCGGGAAAGTCGGCAGGAAAGTCGGCAGGAAAGACAGCAGGAGGAAGAGCAGAGTGCGCAACAAAGAGAATTAGATAGGCAGGAGTTTCAAAGGCAGCAGCAGCAGCAGGTAGGAATAAGGGTAAGGCAGGCCAGGCAGACACAACAGGTGTATGCGGATGCAGAACTGCTTCAGAGAAAGCTGCAGAGGTGGAAGGGGGTGTGTTTGGTGTGCAAGGCAGCGGGCAGGGAAGACCAGCACAGTGTTAGCCACTGTCCAACAGAGCGGGGTAGGCAGGCGGATGGGGAGAGGCGCGAGATGCAGGGAAGAATCAGGTTTGAGAGGTACTCGGGCTGCTTTCGCTGCGGGGTACCACAGGCAATCTGCAACAGGTGGGAGAGTAATGGTAGGCAGGGGTGGCGGCAGGTTCATGGCAGCGAGTGCCAGTTCTTCGGGGTGATGATTGGTATATTATACGGGATCAAGCACGGGTATAAGACGGTGTGGAAGAGGTGGTTATTACGGCTAGGAGAGGAAGTAGTAGGAGCGGGAGTAGCGGCGGCGGCGGTAGAGGATAGAGATGAAGATAAAGATAGACTGCTAGGATATCTTAGACAGGTATGGAGGAAGGACGAGCTCGAGAGTAATAACTTGGCTCGGGAGTTTTTATGGCTGATAGGAAGGGTGGAGAGCTTAATAGAGGAGAGAGGAGTAGGGAGATAATAAAGCTAATAGATAGATAGGGCTAGCTAGTAGGTAGAGCTAGTAAGATGGAACTAATAGAGGAGTAATAGTTGAAAAGAGTGGGAATAAACAAGAAAGATAGATTTTTAGGAATAATAATAACTGGATGTACTATATGAGTAGAATTAAATGGAATTGAATACAGATATAAAGTGATATATAAAAGAGGTGAAAGATGGATTTAAAAGAACTAGAACTAGAATTAAAGCTAGGACTAGAATTAAAACTAGAGTTGAAACTAGAGGTAGAACTAGAATTAAAACTTGAATTAAAACTAGAAGTAGAAGTAGAATTAGAAGAACTAGAAGAACTAGAAGAACTAGAAGAACTAGAAGAACTAGAAGAACTAGAAGAACTAGAAGAACTAGAAGAACTAGAAGAACTAGAAGAACTAGAAGAATTAAAAAAAACAAAAAAAAAAAAAATAAAAAAAACTAGAAGGACTAGAAGAAGTAGAACTAGAATTAAAAGAACTAGAAGAACTAAAAGAATTAAAAAAGAATTAGAAGGACTAAAACTAAAACTAGAATTAGAAATTAAGACTAGAACTAGAGGTAGAACTAAAGGAACTAGAAGAACTAGAAGAATTAAAAAAGAAAAAAAAAAAAAAAAAAAAAAAACTAGAAGGAACTAGAAGAAGTAGAACTAGAATTAGAAGAACTAGAACTAAAACTAGAATTAGAAACTAAGACTAGAACTAGAACTAGAACTAGAACTAGAACTAGAACTAGAACTAGAACTAGAACTAGAGTTAAAACTAGAGGTAGAACTAAAACTAGAACTAAAAGAACTAGAAGAAGAATAATAGATTTAAAAGTAGAGAGTAATAATTTAATATAGGAGTTTTTAACAGTTAGTAAGAGTAGGGTGAGGGATAGTAATTTTAAGTAGGATGAGGGTTAGCAATTTTAAGTAGGGTAAGGGTTAGTAATTTTGAGTAGGGTGAGGGTTAGTAATTTTGAGTAGAGTGAGGGTGATGTATATAGTGGTAGTGGTGGTAGTGGCGGTGGCAGCAGTGGCGGCAGCAGCGGCAGCAGCAGTAGTAGTAGTAGCCAGGATAGTAGTAGGACTGGCAGCAGCTTAGGGCAACGATGGTAGTAGTAGCAGCTAGGATAGCAGCAGGACTAGTAGTAGAGGAAGCACTAGCAGCAGTAATAGCAAAGGGAGTAGGAGAGGATGTAGCAGAGGGAGCAGCAGCAACTACAGTAGGAAAGGGAGTAGGAGAGGACGTAGTAGAGGGAGTAGCAGAGGGAGCAGTAGAGGGAGCACCAGTAGCAGTAGCAGCAGAGGGAGCACTACTAGCAGCAGCAGCAGCAGCAGCAGCAGTAGTAGAGGGAGCAGCAGCAGCAGCAAAGAGAGCAGGAGAGGACGCAGCAAAGGGAGTAGTAAAGAAAGCAGTAGTGGCAGTAGGAGCAGTAGCAGCAAAGGGAGCAGTAAAGAAAGCAGCAGTAGTAGTAGGAGCAGTAGTAAAGAGAGCAGCAGAGGACGTAGCAAGAAGAGCAGTAGAGAATACAGCAGGAAAATCAGCAGGAAAGTCGGCAGGGAAGTTGGAAGGAAGAGCAGAGTACGTAATAAAGAGAATTAGACAGGTAGGAGTTTCGAAGGCAGCAGCAGCAGCAGCAGGTAGGAATAAGGGTAAGGCAGGCCAGGCAGACATAATAGGTGTATACAGATGCAGAACTGCTTCAGAGAAAGCTGCAGAGGTGGAAGAGGGTGTGTTTAGTGTGCAAGGCAGCGGGTAGGGAAGACCAGCACAGTGTTAGCCACTGTCCAACAGAGCGGGGTAGGCAGGCAGATGGGGAGAGGCGCGAGATGCAGGGAAGAATCAGGTTTGAGAGGTACTCGGGCTGCTTTCGCTGCGGGGTACCACAGGCAATCTGCAACAGGTGGGAGAGTAATGGTAGGCAGGGGTGGCGGCAGGTTCAGGGCAGCGAGTGCCAGTTCTTCGGGGTGATGATTGGTACGTTGTACGGGATCAAGCACGGGTATCAAAGGGTGTGGAAGAGGTGGTTGTTACGGCTAGGAGAGAAGGAAGTAGTAGGAGGAGTGGTAGCGGCGGCAGTGGCGGCAGCGGTAGAGGATGGAGATGGAGATGGAGATGGAGATGGAGATGAAGATAAAGATAGACTACTAGGATATCTTGGACAGGCATGGAGGAAGGACGAGCTTGAGAGCAATAACTTGGCTCGAGAGTTTTTATGGCTGACAGGAAGGGTGGAGAGCTTAATAGAGGAGTAGGAAGAGGGGTAGGAAAGTAATAGAGCTAATGGAAATAGATGGATAGGACTAGCTAGTAGGTAGAGAGAGCTAGTAAAATTTTAGAACTAATAGAGAAAGAAGTAATAGTTGAAAAAGAGTAGGTAGAAATAAATAAGAAAGATGGATTTAAAAAGAATAAATGAATAAATAAATAAACAAATAAATAAATAGTAAGTACCAGTTTATTTTAGAAATAATAATAGCTGGATAAGTATTACTATATAAATAGAATTGAGTGGAATTAAATACGAATATTAAGTAATATATATAGAAGAGGTAAAAGATGGATTTTAAAAAAAAAACTAGAACTAGAACTAGAACTAGAACTAGAATTAAAGCTAGAACTAGAATTAAAACTAGAGTTAAAACTAGAGTTAAAACCAGAAGTAGAAGTAGAAGTAGAAGTAGAAGTAGAAGTAGAAGTAGAAGTAGAAATAAAATTAGAAGAACTAGAAGAACTAGAAGAACTAGAAAGAAGTAGAAGTAACTAGAATTAAAAGTTAGAACTAGAAATAGAAGTAGAATTTTAGAAGAACTAGAAGAACTAGAACTAAATAAAGGAAGGTAGAAGAAGAAGAAGAAGAAGAGTATAAAAGAGAAGAAATTAAATAGAAAGAAAGTAAAAGATATAATAGAAATAGAGGTAGTAAAAGTAGAATAAGAGTTGATAATTTTAGACTAGGGTGAGGGTTAGTAATTTTAGATTAGGGTGAGGGTTAGTAATTTTAGATTAGGGTGAGGGTTAGTAATTTGGGTTAGGGTTAGGGTTAGGGTTAGGGTTAGGGTTAGGGTTAGGGTTAGGGTTAGGGTTAGGGTTAGGGTTAGGGTTAGGGTTAGGGTTAGGGTTAGGGTTAGGGTTAGGGTTA